>CM042548.1:18011026-18031026 GCA_023630585.1 Cranoglanis bouderius | reverse complement strand
TGTGCACATCGGTGCTCATAGTCGTAAACATGCATCCCTCAGTCGTGAAATGTTTGGTTCGATTGCTTCAGCCATATAAATATACATGTAAGAGCACATTAAACGCCTTTGCCATTGATTTTTTTTTTGTTGCTTTGCATGTGATGAAGTTTATATCTGACATAAGGAGGAGGTATGTTTTTTTTGTTTTTTTTGCTTTGCAGCTGCTTACTCAGAAAACCATTCAGCTTGTTTGTCCATGCTGCCCACCCATGAGAACTGGTCCAGTCAACAGATGTCCTCTCACTCCAGCATGGTCCCTATGGGCCAACACTCTCCCCCCAACTCCAGGTGAGCACTTTCCTCCATATAACAGTACCTATATAGAAATGGCACTCAGTGATTCAATGATTATAGCTCATATCTGTATCATATCGTCTCTGAAAGGTAGATATCCAACATCAACAAGATATCTAATAGATATTTTTTTAGTATGTAAATTATACTGCATGTCTTTTGCAGTATACTTTCATATATTACTCTGAAATATGTAATGAATAATTTATTATACAAATAAATCTTGGTTAAAGATTACATTTGTTTGTATAAAATAACATATTTAAAATCATAATCTAAAACATATGCATCCTTTATTACTCTGTATCTCCAAAGTATCTGTGCGCTACAATATATGCACCATATTGGCAAATCTACACCTTTCACATTCTTCTATCTTTTGCAAACACATATTATATTACATTACATTACATTACATTTACATTTACATTTACCATGGTGTAGCACACTAACACTATCTGTATATGTAGCCTACCACAATGTCCCTGGAAACACTGGGGGGTAAAAAACCCAGATGTGCACAGGACTGTTTTTTTTTTATTCCACTTGCACAGTTATTATTTTTGTTTGTACCTGCCTGTGATATTTTCTAACCAATTTTTGTGGTTCTACTTCCCAGATTATACACAAACTAGTAGCATAATTTAAACCCTGACCAGGCAGTTCCTAAGGATGAACCAGGCAGTTACTAAGGCAGTTACTAATGAATCAACACTGTACATTTATATTAATAAAATGTGGTCTTTCTTTGTCCCATGAGCTTCTTGTATGTCCTCTCAATTGTGAGTGCATGAAAGAAAATACCTTCGCATTGCATAGCTATATTTTAACATCTTATGTATTTACTAAGTACTACAATTGTTCTGTAAGTCTGAAGTATATGACAGTAGTATTTATTTTAAAATGCTGTATGCGGTTATATATGCGCTGCACTGCAGATATCTAATATCTCTTTCACATCCTGCTTTCTTGCAGTCAGTACACCAGTTTGTGGACTGTAGGAAACACTCCACTGACTCCAGTGTCTCAGACAGGTGGAATGGCGAGCAGCTTGGGCTCCCAGTACCTCCGTGGCTCTCCCAGTCATTATGCCAGCCTGTCTCACCCGGCTACGGTGCCCAATCCTGGATCTCCGCTCTATGACGGCACACCTGCCACTGAGGTGCACAACGCATCTCCTTACGACAGCACCACCCACGTGCGGCTGGCCACGGCCTGGACACCCATCACACCTCCTTCCTTATAGACAGCAGAGCACTGTGCACTGATTTTCCAGTGATAATGTCGGTTTCCGAACTAGCACTCGATCTATGCAACAGCACAAAGATATGAAGCCTGGATTTTTATGTTCAACTGCATTGAACTGAGCAAAGTTCATTATGAAGCAGGAAGGTCTTGGCCTTGATCATAGGCCTTGTCTGGAGTCTAAATATTACTGCTGCTTCCGTCAGTGCCTTTTAGATTTCTTTAAACACTAATTTGAGCAACGTTTCAAAATATTACATGTAGGATTATTTATAGTTTTCTAATAGCATGGCAAATGTGTTCTGTACAGACAATCATTTGTACAAAGTGTAAATTGATGTATTTTCACCTCAGGATTTTGTTTTCAGCATAAATAATTTTTACAATATTTTTTAATTGTGAAATCAACTCAACTGGAGCTACACAATTGCTATAGAGCTACTGAATCTTAATTACAAAATAAAATTATTAACTGATTGAGATAAACACACTTCACAAATCTTAGATAGTGCCCTCCACTAATATTGGCACTCTTGGTAAATATGAGCAAAGAAGGCTGTGAAAAATTGTCTTTATTGTTTAACCTTTTGATCTTTTGTTCAAAAAAATCACAAAAAACACTCTGCTCTCATGGACATCAAACAACTGCAAAACACAGGTTTATCCAAAAAATATCTTTGTTAAATATAGGTGTGCCACAATTATTGGTACCCTTTTAGTCAATACTTTGTGCTACCTCCCTTTGCCAAGATAACAGCTCTGAGTCTTCTCCTATAATGCCTGATGAGGTTGGAGAATACATGGCAAGGGATCTGAGACCATTCCTCCATACAGAATCTCTCCAGATCCTTCAAATTTCGAGGTCCATGCTGGTGGACTCTCCTCTTCAGTTCACCCCACAGGTTTTCTATGGATTTCAAGTCAGGGGACTGGGATGGCCATGACAGGACCTTGATTTTGTGCTCAGTAAACCATGTTTGTGTTGATTTTGATGTATGTTTTGGATCATTGTCCTGCTGGAAGATCCAACCACAGCCCATTTTAAGCTTTCTGGCAGAGGCAGTGAGGTTTTCATTTAATATCTGTTGATATTTGATAGACTCCATGATGCCATGTATCCTAACAAAATGTCCAGGTCCTCTGGCAGAAAAACAGCCCCAAAACATTAAAGAGCCACCACCATATTTAACTGTGGGCATGAGGTACTTTTCCATATGGATACCTCTCTGTGTGCTCCAAAACCACTTCTAGTGTTTATTGCCAAAAAGCTCTATTTTGGTTTCATCTGACCATAGAACCCGATCCCATTTGAAGTTCCAGTAGTGTCTGGCAAACTGAAGACGCTTGAGTTTGTTTTTGGATGTGAGTAGAGGCTTTTTTCTGGAAACCCTTCTAAACATCCTGTGGTGACCCCAAGACTCAACTAACTTCTACAGTTTTCCAGCTGTGATCCTTGGAGATTTTTTGGCCACTCGATCCATCCTCTTCACAGTGTGTTGAGATAATATAGACATTCATCCAACTCCAGGTTGATTCATAACATTTCCAGTTGACTGGAACTTCTTAATTATTGCCCTGATAGTGGAAATGGGCATTTTCAATGCTTGTACTATTTTCTTATAGCCACTTCCCATTTTGAGGCTCAGCCGCTTGCGGCACATCACAGCTATATTCCTTGGTCTTACCCATTGGTATGAATGTCTAAGGTAATTTGGCCTATGTGTTGCCACGTATTTATACCCCTGTGAAAGAGGAAGTCATAGTTGAACATGGTTCCTGTTCCTATGTGTACTGAAAAATGTAAAATATCAGTGGGAATATACTTCAAATATATATTTCTCATATGAATTCATATTTACCAAGGGTGCTAATATTAGTGGAGGGCACTGTATCTCCAATTAGATGGTCTTTGATACATAATCATGTTTTTTTCATGAGCAATATTGCACACTGACTTACCAGTAGGACCCTAAAATAGAAATGAGCAAATCATAAACTTCTACCACTGACACACATTAAAAGGTGCTACTGGGATAAGATAATGCAAAAACACAACAGTTAGGATTTCTTTGGAATGGGACATAATTGGAGTGGAAAAAGTGCTGAGAAATTATATTTAAGTGAAGGTATAATATAATATATCATGTGAATGAACAATATTTACCATTAGCTCTAATTTGATTAGCCAATTATGTAAGCTGCTGAGATCAATGTTAGTCTCACATGGTACTAGCAAAGAAAACAGGCTTAGTTCAACTTGGTTCAGTATGGACAGTTAATGTTAGCAAATTAGTAAAACCTACCTCAAGATACTTTGATGTTAGATTTAGTTCATGCCTTTTAGGGAGGCAATGGATACTAAATGATACTAAAACTGAGGTAGGGTCAGGGGCGCTCATCCTCAAATTCTACACTGCAGTTCGGTGGCTTATCCATCTTCAAATGCAGATAGCTCTAGTGCTTATATATTGTCTAGCATGAGATCATCACTGCAGATGATGAATCAGCACATCCTTGCTTTGTAATGAGTATGTTTGAGGTCATAAAAATGTAAGGAGTAAAAAGTATGCTTTGTCTTGAAAACCTAATTAACTGGAAGATAACAATACATAGTCATGTGGAAAAATAAGTACACCCCTTGGAATTTTTATATATACATATTTGGACAAGCAAACATTTGATCCTCTTTGAAACAGTGCCTGTTAATAAAGTTGATACACTCTATCAAATGACACATAAAATTGACATTTTGTAGTAATGTTCACAATTTAAATTAACAACAAAAAAAAACGGATCAGTCACATGGAAAAAGTAAGTACACCCCTACATTTATCACACCTTCAAATCCATAAAATTTGAATGAGTTGTTTAAAATTGGGGGCCAGTGATTAGAACCTGCTTAGGAACTGCAGGTGGAACCTGTCTTGTTTATACCCCTCTCATATCTACAATAGTGTCTGGTGTTCCCTTTGCTATTGAGATGTGTAGTGTCATCATGCCAAGATCTAAAGAGTTCTGTAAGGCCTTCTGAAAAAAGATTGTGGACGTCTATGAGTCTGGCAAGGGATTTAAAAAGATCTCCAAATTATTTGAAATACATCATTCCACTGTAAGGAAAATCATCTACAAGTGGCGCAGATTTCAAACAACTGCCAATTTGTCCAGGACTGGCCGTCCCAGCAAATTCAGCCCAAGAGCAGACCGTCTGATGCAAAAAGAAGTCTCCAGGGACCCCAAAATTTCATCACAGGATCTGCTAGTACAGGTGCATCTCAATAAATTAGAATGTCGTGGAAAAGTTCATTTATTTCAGTAATTCAACTCAAATTGTGAAACTCGTGTATTAAATAAATTCAATGCACACAGACTGAAGTAGTTTAAGTCTTTGGTTCTTTTAATTGTGATGATTTTGGCTCACATTTAACAAAAACCCACCAATTCACTATCTCAACAAATTAGAATATGGTGACATGCCAATCAGCTAATCAACTCAAAACACCTGCAAAGGTTTCTTGAGCCTTCAAAATGGTCTCTCAGTTTGGTTCACTAGGTAAGCCACAAACATTCATTGCCAAAGAAGCTGGCTGTTCACAGAGTGCTGTATCCAAGCATGTTAACAGAAAGTTGAGTGGAAGGAAAAAGTGTGGAAGAAAAAGATGCACAACCAACCGAGAGAACTGCAGCCTTATGAGGATTGTCAAGCAAAATCGATTCAAGAATTTGAGTGAACTTCACAAGGAATGGACTGAGGCTGGGCTCAAGGCATCAAGAGCCACCACACACAGATGTGTCAAGGAATTTGGCTACAGTTGTCGTATTCCTCTTGTTAAGCCACTCCTGAACCCACAGACAACGTCAGAGGCATCTTACCTGGGCTAAGGAGAAGAAGAACTGGACTGTTGCCCAGTGGTCCAAAGACCTCTTTTCAGATGAGAGCAAGTTTTGTATTTCATTTGGAAACCAAGGTCCTAGAGTCTGGAGGAAGGGTGGAGAAGCTCATAGCCCAAGTTGCTTGAAGTCCAGTGTTAAGTTTCCACAGTCTGTGATGATTTGGGGTGCAATGTCATCTGCTGGTGTTGGTCCATTGTGTTTTTTGAAAACCAAAGTCACTGCACCTGTTTACCAAGAAATTTTGGAGCACTTCATACTTCCTTCTGCTGGCCAGCTTTTTGAAGATGCTGATTTCATTTTCCAGCAGGATTTGGCACCTGCCCACACTGCCAAAAGCACCAAAAGTTGGTTAAATGACCATGGTGTTGGTGTGCTTGACTGGCCAGCAAACTCACCACACCTGAACCCCATAGAGAATCTATGGGGTATTGTCAAGAGGAAAATGAGAAACAAGAGACCAAAAAATGCAGTTGAGCTGAAGGCCACTGTCAAAGAAACCTGGGCTTCCATACCACCTCAGCAGTGCCACAAACTGATCACCTCCATGCCACGCCGAATTGAGGCAGTAATTAAAGCAAAAGGAGCCCCTACCAAGTATTGAGTACATGTACAGTAAATGAACATACTTTCCAGAAGGCCAACAATTCACTAAAAATGTTTTTTTTATTGGTCTTATGAAGTATTCTAATTTGTTGAGATAGTGAATTGGTGGGTTTTTGTTAAATGTGAGCCAAAATCATCACAATTAAAAGAACCAAAGACTTAAACTACTTCAGTCTGTGTGCATTGAATTTATTTAATACACGAGTTTCACAATTTGAGTTGAATTACTGAAATAAATGAACTTTTCCACGACATTCTAATTTATTGAGATGCACCTGTAAGTCTTGCAACTGTTGGTGTCAAAGTACATGCTTCTACAATCAGAAAGAGATTGCACAAATTTGCATGTTTGAATGACCTGCATGTGGAGGCATGCCAGGAAAAAGCCTTTGCTGTAGAAAAAGAATATTAAAGTAAGACTACAGTTTGCCAGTGAGCATATAGGCAAAGATCAGGCCTTTTGGAATAATGTGCTATGGACAGACAAATCAAAGATAGAGTTGTTTTGCCACAGTAATAGCAGACATATTTGGTGCAGACCAAAGACAGCTTTTCAGGAGAAGCACCTCATACCAATTGTGAAGCACAGTGGTGTACATGTTATTGTTTGGGGTTGCTTCGCTGCCTCAGGGACTGGACAGTTTGCATTCATTGATTCAACTATGAATTCTGCATCATATCAAAGAGTGCTTGAAGATAATGTGAGGCCATCTGTCCAAAAGTTGGAAGTTAAACTGAAAGTGGACCATTCAACAGGATAATGATCCTAAGCACACTAGCAAATGAATGTCTCAAAAAGAAGAAATGGAGGGTCATGGAATGGCCTAGTCATGTGAAATCAAGCATAAATCACAACAGGAGTTTAAACTGCAGTAGGAAATTCTACTGTAGACATGAAGACATCAACTAAAACATGAGGTTATGCTGGTAAGTCTAAATTCTGATAATAAAGTTAAACAATCAACTTCTCATCCACATCTGGAAATGTCTTAATCGTGTATGTCTGCTAATTTGTCATTCTGTGCAATGGGGTAATTAAAAAAAAAACTTCTACTTTGAGAAACAAGGTGGTCCGTCCATCCATTTTCTGTACCGCTTATCCTACACAGGGTTGCAGGGGAGTCTGGAGCCTGTCCCAGGGAACAAGGCTGGGGACACCCTGGATGGGGTGCCAACCCATTGCAGGGCACAATCACACTCACACACTATGGATAATTTGGAGATGCCAATCAGCCTACAATGCATGTCCTTGGTCAGAGGAGGTACAAAGTACAGGGAGAACATACAAACTTCGAACCCCCAACCACGGAGGTGCGAGGCAAGTGTGCTTAAATAAAGTTTATTAGTTTATAAAATTTAATAGTAATTAAATTTAAAAAAGTAGTAAAGTAGTACATAAAAGGTATTTATTCTTCCTTCACAATGTGAATGTATATTTTAGCAGTGTAAAATAAAGTTTTGTATGTCTTGTATTATCATGGCCATCATCTTGTTGTTCAGTATGGGCAGCTTTTGAGCAACACCACAACATGTTTATGATAGAGAAGTAAAACAAAGCATTTACACTTTCTCCACACCACTTAAACATTTATATTTGCAATATATCTTCAAATACACATCATGTATTTCACATGCACAAATCCTTCACAGCAGCCTTTAGAGGCAACAAGATTATGGTCTCATCATACCAGAACTCACAACAACAATGTTTCGAGACTATGTTTTGAGGCTTTAGGTGAATATGCTTTATGATTACTATCAGGATGCAGGCTATGGGAACTTTTCATCACAAAATAAAGATCTTTAATCATATTTACCTAGGTACTGGGCTCTCTGTTTTATCAAATAGCAATACTGCCTTACACAAGCTTACAGAGAAACTCGTGGGTCTGTTTGAAGTCACAGCACTGGTCTCCTCTCAGCACTTTCATGGTTTACTCTGCCCAGTGCCATTCAGGTCTGTTTACTCTCCTCTTATGAGCAAATTCCACTCACTTAAGTGAGGAATTGCATCTATCTGGAGGTGTTTAGGACAGTCATGAACAGACACAGGGGAATGTCAGAGCTAACACCAAGTTCTCTGGCCCTGGATTATGAAACGGTCGCACTGATTTTAATTAACACCTTTATGAGAGGGACATAACTCTACTCTGGTGTTCTTTCAATGTTCTTCCCCATAATGATTCCAGAAAGCTAAAAGAAATTAAATAAAATCGAGTATCAAATAACTTCTGTATCATGACTGACCCCTGCAGTCAGACCACAGCTTTCTAACAAGATAAAATAATTATAAATAATAAATAATAATAATGATGATGATGATGATGATGTCACTGCAATGTTTACGTGTAGACGTAGTAAATTTGCATTGTAGCACACAAGATTTGCAGACAGGATGTTTCAGACAAAGCGCCTTCATCAGCTGTGCAAGCGGAAAGCCCCTTAAGTTGTAGGAGGTACAGAAATTTCATGTAGTAGCTAATCTCTACTATCTGAGCATTCTTTCATACAGCTTCATCCCATTAGAATGCAGGATTTCTTATTTCCAGTGGTGAGACATTTCAACAGCAAAACTTCAAAACCCCAATGGAATGGAGTCATGTTTTTTTTTTTTGGTTATATCAACCATTCATCAACCAATCTGAATATCATGAAATGTTTTGATTACACCACTGATTGTGTTTAATGGCATTTTGAATTGCTTATGTATGTTAAATGTTAATTATCTGACTTGCAGGTCAACAATTGCCTGTCCCATACTACTAGGGTTGACTGGGGGTTATCACCTTGTATATAATTTAATTACAATCTTACTAAAGTATACAGTTTCTCTTCAAGGACTTTCCCCATCAAACTTCATAGAGCACCACAAGGTGGCACTGCAAACAAATCTTTTAAGTAATAAAATCCACAATGAAAATTAACCTATCCTTCGATTTCTACATATAATACAGGTCTGTGGGCACAAATAAAGCGCAGCATGTGTGTGTGAGCATGTTTTGGGTTTTTTTTAACCCCAGTGTCCCCACATTTTGCACAAGTGACCTCACAAGGTCCTCACAAGCATAGTAAGACAAGCATGTGTGTGTGTGTGTGTGTGTGTGTGTGTGTGTGTGTGTGTGTGTGTGTGTGTGTGGTGCCCTATGATGGACTGGAATCTCAGTCAGGGTGTATTACTTTCTTGCTCCCAGTGTTCCCGGGATACGCTCCAGATCCACCGCAACTCTGTCCAGGATAAATCACATAAATCACACCAAAGATTAATGAATCAGTTCAGGTTTTAGCAATGCTATCTGAGTACAGCCATTTTAAACAGTTTTGTTGACATAATGACATAACTGACAGAGCTTCTGTACTAATATGGTTCAGCAGCCGGTTGTAGCATAGTTTTAACGTAGCATAAATTTATAATTTAAAACTTACACATTCCTCCTAGTAGGTGCAACATCTGCCATAAACAAAACTACTATGCAATTTTGTATGATGTATGAGGAAAGTATTTGTGTGGCCTATGATCACCAGACAAGGCCACCTCACTGAAATACACTGTTTGTAATGGTCTATACTGTATATACATAAATATAAGGGATCATAGGATAAACTGCATTTTTTAAATATCAGGCTGCATAACAAGCACTTAAGTGATTGTGAGTGAAGTGCATTGACAAGATACATCACTAAAACGTTTTACTGTTATTGTAATGTCATACTTTATTTTGTATTCATTCAATGTATTCAAATGTAGTTTCATTTTGCAGCAACTTCATTATCTTTTGTTTTAGTAGGCTGTTAAAACACATCATTGCACAAAGGCCTGAGTGCACAAAGTACAAATAAAGAGGTGGGCAAAAATGAATTTTTATGTCACATTGTTTGTCTGTTTGGCTGGGACAAGGTGTTGATCTGCGATCACTTACGTGACATTGGTCCATGTTTAGGGTTAGATCAACTGCTGATATTGTTTCTGCTGAGGATACGACTTATTACAGTACTGATACAGCTCACTGTTGATGCAAATCGCTCAATCTTTTTATAATGTACTCTACTGAGGATGAGAATCACTCAAACTCACCTCAGAACTAGAGGTCTGATGACACAGCATTTAGTCTGTAGAATCTGGTGACGGTGGATGGTGAATTCCATATAGATAGTCTTCTTAGCCAGTCGTGGAACTGGCTAAGAGCTCTATCGATATGGAAACGTGTCCACAGATCCACACTTCGAAAGTCTACCGGAAATAGTAGACCATCTGGATACCTTTGGTATACTCATTTCAATATGCTACAATTTGGGACATACTAATTCTAATCTCAGATACTATTTAGGATGGATAGTATACGCGAATTGAGACGCAGCATAGCTATATGAATATGAGGGGGCGGGGATTGTAATAATCTCACGATTTTAATTGGTTGATTGTGACCTTGTTTCAACTGCTATTGGATAAGAAATCATATCACGTGTCACGCTGTGAACGTGAACTAAGTTAGTTTAGCAAGGTGTGCTAATATACAAACAAAAGAGTCGTTTTGAGTCGAGAAAGGAGATGAAAAGTTTAAATTGCTTCCTGAACATCAGTGAAACAGAGGACGGTCGTTTTATATTTTAACAGTCGCTTTGGCTTTTTTAACTGATGTCACATCACCAGAGCAAAATCGTTTGAAACCTGCAGGCAAACTTGCTTTCTTTGTAACAGACATTCCGGGAAGAGATTTGGCAACGGAATTAATGTTATTTTTGGCTCATCTGCATTATTTGCTCAGCAAAGACATGATATCAGCGTTTCCAATTACAAGTGTTCCTAACTTTCCCATTGCTCCAGCCAGCAGAGAAACTGATTTATTTATTTATTTGTTTGTTTGTTTTATTAGGCTAACTGAGATACTCTTTGCCTCAACAGGAAAGACCGTCAGCTCTGGTTTGTTATTGTCCATAACAAACAAGGCAACTGGTGTTCAGTGATGTCATCGCTAGAAAAACAAATCGCGTCCAATCCAACTTTAAGGTTGGCCAATGTTTTGTTTTGTTTTTGTCTTTAAAGAAGAAATGGTATTTACGAAATACTAGTAAGCAATATATCCGACTAAGCAGGACAGGTTGTCAATCACCTGCTGATTGCTTTTTCATGTAAAGATATCAAGCAACATAAGAACAGTGCAATAAAAGTTTTGCTTTTCAGTGGGCCACGTTTTCTACATGTCATGCATGCAATAGCAGTGCCTCGTATTTTTGTATTTATGTGCCACGCGAAGCGATCTACACATAAATGATAGACGAGTGTGTTGTGTCCTACAAACCTTTGTGAACCATTATTTAAATATTTGAAACGCTAAATATTTGTGGGTGTGTGTGCGCGTGTGTGTGTGTGTGTGTGTGTGAGAATCGCTTACTATTTATTCGTGGATCTTGCGTTGTGGTGGAACTTGTTATTTATTTGCAAATTGTGCAATTATGCAACAGAAATATTCCATTGAGTCCATATTCAACTACTTGTTCACAGAATAATCACCGCTCTGTGCGATCAGTGCGAGGTCTTGTATTGCACCTTACTTGGGCAGCTTGCAAATCAATGAATGAATGAAGCAATCAAACTCTATAACTTTCCTTTCAGCGCGTTTGCATGCCACGCGAGGCTGGCAAGCCATTTGTGACGCGCTTCGGACGGCGCGAGCACGCGCGTCATACAGGCGCGAGACGCAGACTGATTCACTTTTTTTTCCCCTTTTCTTTTCTTTTTTTTTTTTTTTTTTTTTTTTGTACCAGCACGACACGTGTGCTCAGTGGGGGAGGTGGAAACACTGGCCTGCGGTGTTACCCCTAATGCATTCTACAAAGGTGCATTTGCAAAACTGAATTCCTGCCTCACACACACACTGCACAGATCCTTACAGACTATCTGAAAGGTCTCGTGACGATTTCCTAATGCCAGCAAGAATGACCGTAGGTTAAAATGCTGTAGGTTAAAAGGCCTACTTTTCTTCTCACGTTGCATATAAAGAATCAAATGTGTACGAGGGGGAAAAAATGTGCTTTTCGGGGTTTATTTATTGCTAATCTCATTAGGTTCCTACGAGGGGGGGGGAAATCTCCTTCTGTCAAAGAGAGCGCATTGACGCAAGCAGCTTTGACGTCAGTTGCTGCAGTGAATGGGGGGAGAGCAGAGCGCCAAGAGCCTGTTGGACTGGAGCGTCAGTGGCATTAGTGAAGAATTCTAAAGGCGAGCATTTGCACAAAACCTTCATACGAGATGATAAATAAAGAATTGCAATATAACCGCTCGCTATAGATCTGATTTAAACGATAATCCTCAAAGCAGGATTTCCAAATAACACCAGCACATGTGTGTTGTTTTGTTTTTCGAAAGCTTGCAGCAGAGTGGGTGGCAACATCCTTTATCATTTATTATTATTATTATTATTATTATTATTATTATTATTATTATTTTCATTTGCAAAAAATATGCCCTTCCCTCTAAAATGACTTGCATTCCAGCTCGTCTGTGTGCATCTGTGCAACAGTGTGATGCCCATGTCAGTGAGGACGCACAGCCTAATGCATTCCCAGTTCCATCTGATTCTCTCACATATCTCACTCAACAGGTGCCGCGCTCTTTCACAACTTTATAAACGAATGCCACGCTGCAGGAATCCAAAGAGTTTGCACTATCTTTTGTGACTGGTCATAATCTGTAAAAAAAAAAATAATAATAAAAAAAAATCTCCTATATTTACTTCTGCTAAAGATCATTACAGAGGCACATTTTTGTTGCGCTCGTGCGTTGTGCTATTTATTTATTTGTTTTGTTTTATAACAATTTGTCTTCTTCTCACGTGCGTCCTCCAGTCAGTGGCTTGTCCGGCGCGCGTACGCAGATGTAACGGCTTGCGTAAAGAACTAAGTGAGGTTATCACTGAAGTCAATTTCAGCTCCAGCCTTGATGCCGTTTGCGGAGGAGGCCGCTGACGTCATTGGATCATGAACGGAAAAGCAACAACCACCCCTCCACACACACACACACACACACACCCGACGTGCAACCCTTTATTTACAGAAATCTGGTCGCCTCGTGCTGTCAAAAAAAAAAACCCCACTCTGACCACTGGAAGTCCCTGAGAGTTCGCCACAACGGGGAGCTCA
Organism: Cranoglanis bouderius; assembly: GCA_023630585.1. Lineage (NCBI taxonomy): Eukaryota > Metazoa > Chordata > Actinopteri > Siluriformes > Cranoglanididae > Cranoglanis > Cranoglanis bouderius. Next base: position 18,017,814 of record CM042548.1, on the reverse strand, counting down.
CCGCTGCGCAAAGTTGAAGTACTTAAAGCGGCGGTTTGCTGAAACCATGCCCGCTCGCTCAATCCGCGTTTCCCTGGCAACTGGATCAGGCAGTTCGGGGGAGAGATTGATGAGGGCGCGCGCAACGCTTTTAATTCGTCGTCGGACCATCGATATGTGCGCAAGAGCCAAACGTTCGACGCGGTGCTCAGCCGTCCATACCATCATAGCGATTTGGCTCGTGAGTTCATCTAAACTGGCCACACGAGGATATCAAAAGCTTCTCCCTGACGGCACAGATGTTACTGCATCTGTCGCTTACTTGTGAGTAATTAATAAGCTCTGACACTCATATTTAAAGTCGGTTCAAACAAACACGCAAGATGTTGAGAGCAATGTCGAGACCGTTCTGGTATTTCAGTCGCATTCAGTCCAAAACATAGGGAAACATCTATCATATCTGTGCACTCTTTCTCTGAGTTCACAGCTGAACATGCAAATGAACGCTATGGACATGCTACAGTGGAGCACCAGAATAAACGAGAGACCCACATGGATGTGCGTGCCGCCACGAATAGGAGAGCGAGAGTTTAGCTGTGCGTTATCGTGGCCGTGTACTTTTCTCCTTCTTCAGTATAATCCCGGGCACACGTGATTGAGCAAGTCACTTCGTAGAGGTATTCCATTATTTGTCAGGGGAAGCTTGTTTCCGAGCAATAGGAAAACTAGTCTTTTTTTGTTTGTTTGTTTGTTTATTTGTTTTCCTATAGTCAGTCGTGCATCGCCTGCGCACCTGCCAACTTTTGCCTGCGCGCGCCGGGTTTTTTTTTTTTTTTTGGACGGGAAACCGCTGGAGTCTGAATGCACGAGATCGCGGCGCGCGGAGCTACTGCTTCTCGCCTCGCGGCCAAACGCATGTGCATAACTGCACAGTCCAGAGTGCCTCGCTGTCACTCACGTCTCCCTTTCGAGCTCAGAGGGCATTTCCAAAACATTGTGTCCTATCTAGAACAGCCAATGTCGAAGAAACGAAAAACTCCGGACGACGACGGCGGAGGAGGAGGAGGAGGAGAAGGAGGAGGAGAGCTCGCCAGAGCAGAGGATTTCCCGCGTTCAAGCTGCGCTGACCAAGGTATGAAAACTCGAACCTTAACTGGTGGTTTGACTCAAACGTTTGACCGTGAGCCAGTCACTGCGGGTAGTGTAACTGTTGTCACTGTTGAAATAATTGTACATACATGTTGATGTAAACTGCTCATAGGGGCACAGGGGCATGAGATTAGTGTAGCCTTGGATTTCCCGCTCAAATGTTCGGAGTGACTCACTCATTCAGGCAGAGGAGAGGACGAACACATGGAGTACAGTTTGAGAAAGAAAAATGACAGAATTAGTGAAAACCTTGTATCATGAGTAGGCCTACACCATGATGAATGCTTTAAACGGCTCCTACATGCCTACATTTCAGCCGGAATGGGGTTTTATATATCTCCATGGACAACAGCATAGTGTTGGGTAAAACACGTTATGTTCATCTGTAATTCTCCATATTAACACCTCTTTTGAATATTAAACGAGGCAGCTCCAGAACGATCCTGAGCTTGGGTTACTGTCTGTGTGGAGTTTGGCATGTTCTGCTCGCGTTTTTGTGGGTTTCCTCCAGGTTCACTGGTTTCCTCACACCTCCCAATAAACGTACTGGTAGGTGGATTGGCAAAGCAGAATTGCCCCAATTTGTGAATGAGTGTGTGTGTGCATGGTACCCTGCAATAGACTGGTCACCCATCAGGGATGTATTCTTCCACCTTGCGCCCAGTGTTCCTGGGAGAGGCTCTGGACCCACCGTGACCTTGACCAGGATAAAGTGGTTACTGAAGATGAATGAATGAATGAAGGGGGCATGGTGGCTTAGTGGTTAGTATGTTTGCCTCGCACCTCCATGGGGTCCGATTCCCACCTCCGCCCTGTGTGTGCGGAGTTTGCATGTCCTCCCCGTGCTTCAGGGGTTTTCTCCGGGTACTTCGGTTTTCTCTCCCAGTCCAAAGACATGCATTGTAGGCTGATTGGCATTTCCATATTGTCCGTAGTGTGTGTGTAATTGTGCCCTACATTGGGTTGGCACTCTGTCCAGGGTGTCCCCCACCTCATGCCCCGAGTTCCCTGGGATAGGCTCCAGGCTCCCTGCGTCCCTGTGTAGGATAAGTGGTATGGAAAATGGATGGATGGATGGATGGATGAATGAAAATCTTGATTAAATGACACTCAGACACAGTCAATGTTAGGGAAACTACTTTGCAAATGTAGTTTGTCAAACTACAAGTGACTCATAATTGAAAATAGCTAAGTTACAGCCAAGCTCATGAAAATTGATAAATATGGCTCGAACATGGATGCTCGATAGTCATATTTTCATCACTAGTAGAATGCATCCTCTGTAGCTGTTAGTCTCCAGATAGGTTCATGTAAGCTAAGAGTTCTACACTGAAACAGTGAATTGCAGTTTGTTGGACTAAAAAAATACAATTGAACGGGCTATGTGAAAATGGAAAAAAAAGTAGCAGTGTAACATGACCAAAGAATCCCACATTGCTACATTATCTCGAAAATAGCTCAGCTACTGCCATTTCTACCAAACATGTAGCTAGGCTAGTAGCATCGCGTCTTGTAGCTACCTTCTCCCTAACACTGCAGACACTAACGTTGGACATATAGTAGAGAGTAGAATAGTAGAAGTTCCAAGGTCCTCCCTGAAGGTGTGTTAACGTTGTTTAAAGTTTACTTTTTAATAATGGTATTCCAGACATTGTGTCCACTGACCATTTCAGTCACATGGCCCCTGTCAGCTATGTGGACATACTGCAACGTCCAGGGCTGGCACAGTCAGGCCTATGAATAGAAGAGGCGGTGTTGTTTGCACACATTGTGTGACCCCACATGAATGTTCTTAAGAGGCCAAGCCAGATTGTGTGTCTCCCTTGGCTGGCATGGAGGGGGAAGTGGGCACTTCCTTTAGCCTGTAGAGCTTGGCATCTGGGCATTTGCATGAAATACTGCACTTACAGTACATACAAATTGCAACATGTCTTCTTGGACATATAAGGAACATTCTAAATCAGCTAGAATAAAGGACAATGTAACAAAATACAGAAAAGCCTAAAAGAGCTTGTGCTCTCGATTGACTTTTCTAGCATTAAAAGTAGCGTCACACAAGGCAGCTTTGTAAAAATTAATGCTCCAGTCACCAGCTCAATGTTGCAGTCTTGCATTTTTTTTTTTTTTTCCCCTCATTGTACCCTTATTCTTCATGTTTTCTGTGGCTAGGAGAAGGAGTGGAGGCTTAGAAAGGGATCCATTGAGATTCATATCAGGAGCCACAAAAGCCTTTTTGTCTGTCTAACTGAAGCAAAGTCTCGACCTGTCCATGAGGGGAACTCTCCCCAGGTTGCAAGCGAGATCAGCCTTGTTTCCCACGATTGGTGAGACACCGGTTCCTTCACAATCAAAAGAGGCAAATTTTTCCTGAAATGACAAAAACTGCAACTAATAATCTTTACGCACTTCAGTGTCTTGTTTACTGAAAAGATGATTACAGGTTAGGGATGGTTATAGATCTCCGATTACAATCCAATATGATGTTTATAAAGGTATTTGTTAAAGCAAATTGCATTTGTTTCCAAATACTGGTGGCACTATTGTTCCAAACCTCTGTGCCTTTGGAAGCAAAGGCTCAAATAAAGACTATATGGATGACTTGCGGGCCTCAGGGACCCGCTATTAAAATGCGTGAGACTCCCGGAACTTCCAGGAGAGTCGGGCTGTCTGCTAATAACTAACATCGTCACTATTGTCGAGTGGAACTCCTAGGCTTGAGTGGAAACTGAACCTTAACCGCGGCTTTGAGAGCACTTGTTTGCACTTGCGTAATGGGATTTAACCAGTGATCTGACTTGCAAGCACCGGACCACTGATTCGTCAAATCTGCTTGCTTGTGGTCTGTGTTCTTCCGATTTTATTTTGTAGTAACGAAGATGCTTTGGGAAATGTATCGGAGTAAAAGTATCCATTTTATTTAGGAAATGTAGTGGAGTAAAAGTGAAAAGTTGACAGAATTATAAAAAACTCAAGTAAAGTACAGATTCTCCCAGAAAATACTTAAGTACTGTAATGAAGTATTATTACTTCGTTACATTACACCACTGATTATTAGGCGGCTTAATTTAGAGATACAATGTTATGAGGAAGGCCTAGCCTTTTTGGATTAAATGAAAACTTGTATAGCAGGAGTATAGTGTTACTATGAGAGCTATGACTAATCTTCCTATGCCACCACTGTTTGATCCATTTGTATGACATCACAAACCCCATGACTTAAGCCACCAGAAGTTTTTCATAATGATCTTCTTAATTCTTCTTCTTCTTAATTCTATTCAAAAGGTCTTAACCTTTACAGGCTCCACAGATTTACAACCATAAAACTTTGAACAGATATAATAGTTCTTGTACAGTCATTGTACTCTTCTTTTTTTCACCTTCAGTTATAACCGTTATAATCCATGCTGTTTCTATACAGAAAACCTCAAAGCTGCTTCTCACTTGCTGCACACTAGCTTTATTAGGCTTCAATACAGAAAACAGCGTTGCTTTGATTTCGTTTCTGTTCTCATTGAGCTTCCTTCCCCGAGGTAAACTGCATGCCGTAAAGCATTATGGTCAGTATAGTGCGAGTGTCCGCGTGTAGCAGTTATCTAGACTCACCACTAGATGGCGACAAAATAACAAATAATACTTTCAGGGACAACATGAATATGCGTAGCGTATTGTGCACAGTTCCTTTAACTTAAAATAAAGGTAAATAAATAAATTCATACACTCCCTCACCACAAATTTATTTTACGAACATAATTCAAATTAAAACAATAAGGTAATTATTGAAATGTGTGCAATAATATAATTTGCTTTATTGGAACAATTGTTTTTAATTTCTTATTATTTTTACTTTCTTAATAAATCTTTTTGAATTTATTTTCATTTCTGAATTCAGATCACATTTGTATTAAAAAATGAAAAGTTGTTATTCAGGTTGGCATTATTTATAGGCCTACATGTTTCTGTTATTTGGTTTAAATCTGTTCAATCCAATTGGCCAGTCAAACTGGGTGATAACTATAGCAACTCAATAATGATTATAACATGTATTATATGTATTATTATAAGTATATTATTGAAAAACAAAATGCCAGCCCCCTGGCTATGCTTTGCTGATCCCCGAGGGTCCCCAGACTTCAGTTCTCAAAGTCTCTTTACCATTATATAATGAAGGGGAAAAAATCTGTCATTAAATTATTTGGCTATTTTTAGCTTTTAAAAAGGCTTTGTACTCGTACATAATAGTCTCACAATTAAAATTCATATTATCTTTAAAAATCTTGCATTACATTCTCCTGATATTCAGTAATAATTTTAATATTTTTATTTATCTGTTTGTTTATTTATTTACTTATCCATTTTTTTTACTCATGTTTACTCACGTACCCTTTCTCACTTTCTCCTGCCTTTCCTAAATGCCGTCTAGCCTTCTTCTTTTCCATTTCCATTTCGCTTCCTCCTTCTCTGAGAGTCATTCATTTGTAGAAACACAAGTAGTAAGCCTGTTATTTTGATCTTTTTTTTTTTTTCCCAGAAAGTTTTGTCATTGCTTGCTAACGTCATTGATTTTAATTCCAGCGCAATTCATTTTAATCGTTAAAATCAATGTATTTTCATGTCCTCTTCTGTACGAGTCAGTGAAAAGCAGAATAAATACAGAGATGGGATTAAAAGATAAAAGGTGTGTGTGTGTGTGTGTGTGTGTGTGTGTGTGTGTGTGCTGCAGGAGGATCAGATGACTGTGTGCAGTGTTGTATTGATATGTTTCCTCTGGCTAATGGACGAGGCTGATGACATCAAGCGTCACATTTCTGCTTCTTCAGCATCACTTTGCTTGATGTGGTTTCTGTTCTCTGCCACATCTAAAGCAGCGGTTTTCAATCCTGGTCCTGGGGACCCGCCGCTCTGCACATTTCGTATGTCTCCTTTATTTAACACACCTGATTCAGATCAGCTCGTTAGGAAGAGAGATTCATGAACTGAGCTGAGTGCGTCAGATATGAGAGACATACAAAATGTGCAGTACTGTAGGTCCCCAGGACCAGGATTGAGAACCACTGATCTAAAGTACTTTTATCATTTGTAATGAATATTTGTCACGTTTCACACACCCGCCTAATTTGTGTGGCCTGCTGGGATGAGGAAAAAGCTAAGTCCAATTACTTTAACTTGTAAGGCAAGGAGTTTACATGAAGAATTTACATTGGTTATTTTTTTAAGAACAGCAATTTTTCTGGGTTCCTCTACACAATGACTAAGCAAAAAATAGAGACGGTTCTCTTTAAATGCTCACTGAGAGGAAAAAAAATGCCATGATGGTTATTCACCCACATGATAACGTGATGAACCACAAGTGCCTCAAGTGAAGATTGTAGCATAGTGTGGTGTGGATTTTTGGGCCTTTTTTCCCCCCTTCTGCTCATCTTGCACTAGGACATAATTACACTTTCAGTGAGTGTATTACTGTACTGAATGTTGGACAGTGTTTTTATTATTTAAAAAAAAAATATTTTTATTATTATTATTATTATTATTATTATTATTATTATTATTATTATTATTATTATTATACAACAGCATTAGAGGGCTTTGAAATCTCATTTAAATTATTTTATATTAAAATCATAGTTCAAGACTGGTTTTAATGCAACAAGGTTAAGCAAAAA
>CM042548.1:17586026-18006026 GCA_023630585.1 Cranoglanis bouderius | reverse complement strand
GATTGGCATGTCACCATATTCTAATTTGTTGAGATAGTGAATTGGTGGGTTTTTGTTAAATGTGAGCCAAAATCATCACAATTAAAAGAACCAAAGACTTAAACTACTTCAGTCTGTGTGCATTGAATTTATTTAATACACGAGTTTCACAATTTGAGTTGAATTACTGAAATAAATGAACTTTTCCACGACATTCTAATTTATTGAGATGCACCTGTGTGTGTGTGTGTATATATATATATATATATATATATATATATATATATATATATGTATGTATGTGTATATATATATATGTATGTATGTGTATATATATATACACATACATACATATATATATACACATACATACATATATATATATATATATATATATATATATATATATATATATATATATACATACATACACACAGACATAAATACATACATATATATATATATATATATATATATATATATATATATATATATATATATATATATATATATATATATATAAAAAATATGGTTTTTAGCATTTAGAAGCAAAAAAAAAACATTATAATGTATAGATTTATTGACTATATAATGCCTTGAATATTGTTTTATATTCTATACCAGATAAATAATCGTGCTTATATATTGTTTACATATTTATTTGTAATTCCAATAAAATTAACTTATATAAGTGTGTGTATATTGCACACACTGCAAGTCAGAGCAAGTCCTGTCTGTCCTGATGCGTTTGTGTTACTATAAGGTAGTTGTTTTTCTTTAACATGGCCCATGGCGATGGTGTTACTAGACGCTATTTTTACACGATTCTTAGAAAGTGAAGTGTGGTTTCAGGTTGAACTTGGGTATGCAGGTGAATACCAGACAGGCAGCCATACCTTATGCATGCCACTTGTTTTCTACAGTCCGTGGAATATAAACTTCTATAGACTGAAGACATTTGAGTTTGCGATCAAAAGATGAATATGAGAAGAGAGTTTAGAATTTCAGCTTTTATTTCCTGGTATTTGAAGGCAAACTAAAATATTGGAACCTGTCACTGACAAGTGTTTCTTGTTACCCAGGTATGTCCTGTTAGATTGTTTAAACAATGCATAGCTCTGAACAGCTACTCTTGATTTTAGCCTTCAGTTTCACCTGTGAAGACTGCATTTGTAGTTAAAAGGGATAAGCTGACCTGAAGATCAGAGAGCTGTCTATGGGAGGAAAGCAAGCCATTTTGAAGCTGAGAAAAGAGGGAAAAATCAATCAGAGGCATTGCACAAACATTGGGCATAGCCAGTACAACAATCTGGAATGTCCTGAGAAAGAAAGAAACCACTGGTGTACTGAGCAACAGACACCGAATGGGTCAGCCAAGAAAAACAACAACAGCTGATGACGGATATTGTTGATGTGAGAGCTGTGAAGAAAAAAAACAAAAACAACAGTCAGTGATATCACCAACAACCTCCACAGAGCAGGGGTGAAAGTATCACAATCCACCATTCGAAGAAGACTTCAAGAGCAGAATTATAGAGGCCATATCACAAGATGCAAACTACTCGTCAGCAGTAAGGATCAGAAAGCCAGATTGGTATTCGCAAAGAAATACAGAGAAGAGCCACAAAAGTTCTGGAACCAAGATTAACCTCTACCAAAGTGATGGAAAGTCCAAAGTTTGGAGAACGAAAGAATCTGCTCATGATCCAAAACATGCAAGCTCATCTGTGAAACATGGTGGAGGTAGTGTCATGGCTTGGGCTTGCATGGCTGCTTCTGGAACAGATTCATTAATCTTTATTGATGATGGAACTCATGATGGTAGCAGCAGAATGAATTCAGAAGTTTACAGGAACATTCTGTCTGCCAAGTTACAGAGAAATGCATCCAAATCAATCAGGAGGAATTTTATCATGTAGCAAGACAACAATCCAAAACACACTGCCAACTTAACAAAGGACTCCATCAGGGGAGAAAGTGGAAGGGTTTAGACTGGCCAAGTCAGTCACCAGAGCTTAACCCAATTGAGCAGCATTTCACCTCCTGAAGAGGAGACTGAAGGGAGAAACCCCCCGAAACAAACAACTGAAAGCAGCTGTGGTAAAAGCCTGACAAAGCATCACAAAAGAAGAAACCAATTATTTGGTGATGTCAGTGAGTCGCAGGCTTGATGCAGTTATTGCAAGCAAGGGGTATGCAACCAAATATTAAGTTTTCTTTACTTAAGTCTTATCTGTTCCTATACTTTTGCGCACCAAAAATTTGGGTGGTCTGATACAAAAGGTTCTATGTTTTATGTTGTTTAGCACATCTAGATGTAAATACCAGGAAATAAAATCCAAAATCCTAAACTTTTGTCTCCTATCCATAGTTTTACGAAAAGGGTTAAATTATCTACACTAACATACTAATACTCTATATACACTGTACTTGTATAGCTAATAACAATTACAGTACATGCAGCTTGATTAGCATGATAATTAATTGCAGTCCTTCATTGTAAGTGTGTAAACTCTTCATAATTTAAATGAATACAATTTATGTATTCTTTTTTTTAACCAAAAGTAACAAAAGCCCACTGTGGGGGAAAAAATGAATGTAGACCTGCAGTTGAGATGTAGATAAAGGCCCATATGTGTTTTAGAGAAATGTATAAATGAAGGTGTGGTGTGTGTGTGCGCGCGCACGTGTGTGAATGGATGCATGGCCAAGTGTCATGCGTAAAGGCCTGAGCATGTGCTTGGCACTAATATCGAGGGCTTTGATGTGACGGCGCACACTGAGTCCATTTGGACGTCCCTTACAGACGTAAGCAGACAGCAGTGGGAAACACATGCGAGCTTAAATCTGCTGTTTGTTTTCCTCTCCCTGTTTCATTCTCTCTCGCACTTTCTCACTCTCTACCCTCAGGGGGGTGCTGACGTATGTCACACACATCATCATAATCATCTTTCAGAGTTAATGAGGGCAGAGATTGAGGTTTGAGAGCAGTCTCTGTGAAAAAATTCCAGGTCACTGGTCTCAGTGGGCTGTGTGTGTGTGTGTGTGTGTGTGTGTGTGTGTTAACATGCATCCTTCTCGATGACGTTTGGCATGCTTCAATAATAGCCTCGCTTTGGCATGGGTTAGCAGAATCAATCATATATAAAATAAAATTGTGGTTTTGCCCCATAATTATTTGCATGAAACCAAGCATTTCTGCATATACACAGTATTATTTGATTCTGAGACAATTCCTCTGTGTGTGTGTGAGAGAGAGAGAGACACACACACAGACAGACAGTGAACACCCTTGCAGTGTACACATCAAACTCATACTTTCCTGCTGACTGTTCTGTGAGGTTTTTTTTATTTTATTTTATGAATCACAGGTGTCCCCGCAGTCTAACAAATTATCGGTGCTTCAATGGAGTGCATTATGATGTTCTAAAGAGTTTTATAAGGACAAGTATAACATTTCCAAAAAACAAATCCAGACACCAAGTACAAAGAGAACAACACATCTGTCCTTGAGAAAAAAAAAAAAAAGTCTTCATTATGCAGACAAGTGCAATTGAATGCATCAGCTTAAAAATGACCTTGTTTAAATTAGCTAAAATTGAGGTATTGTACTTTATAATTAGTGATAACTTTTAGTTATAATATTAGTTAGTAATCATTTTTGTCAAACACATTTCCGTGTTGTCTTGTTGTTTGGCTCGTAAGGATCATTATGAGCATTTTCTTCAAATTGTTTGAGACTGCATTATTTTTCCCCAAGTTTACTTGTCATGGTTTCCAAGTTCTTATTCTTAGTTCAATATCTTTTGTTGCTTGTGATTCTAGCTCCAACACTGAAGCTGTTTTTATTATTATTTACTTAATCATTTTGTCTTTGTCTACATTATAATTTTTACATTTTTAATCCCAATTTTCAGCTGTTCTTTATTTATAACTTTTGATATGTAATGTCATTTTACTTTTAGCTTTAACTTGAGACACTATGTGTACTGTGTGTCATTTGACTCGTAAGTGTAAGTACATAATTGACCCAAGGTTTGGAAATAAAACAAGAGCACGGTTAAGCAAAGTATTTTTTTTTTTTGTTTAAATACAAATGACCATTACAAAGACTTACAATTTAAATGGCTATGCAATTTAACCATCTCCAGCAATTCTAGTTTATATTTCAGCTTTAATAGTCAAGCAGGAACATTTCAGTCATCTTCCTTTTGTTTGCCAACTATTTCAGTAGAATAATTCAGGCTAAAATATTCGGTCTTATCTGTACTGATGTCTCCCTTGTGTCCAGTTGTTCTGGGATAGGCAATGGATCCAACTCTGATAAAGCTATTACTAAAAATGAGTTAATGAATACATGAATATTCAATGTTGGGAATAGTGGGGACTCTCAGGAAAACCATTAGAGTATTGGTGCGCTCTAACTCCTCCAGTAAACGGCCAAGGACGTCCACAGAGAATTTCATCAGAGACCCATGTTTGCAATTTGCATTCACCAGACCGTAATGTGTTTCTTGCCACTTCATTAATAAACCAAGAGGAAAGCTCAAGTTTTCTTTCTAAGGTTGTACTGATGGTTGATTACCTTTTTTTTTAAGGTAATCAATGGTTGATTACCATTATGTTGACTGGCCATGAGTTTCTATTGAGCCTAAACAATTATACTCAATTTGGACAGTTTTCTAGCTCTACATGTAAGCATGGCAACATCATACTTAATCAAATATATATATGTATGTCACTTTTGGAGCATGTTATTAACCTCAAATATTTGGGGATAAATCTCACTTAACATGTATAATAAATCTCCTGGACATTACTGTCTGTCCCCAGTATTGCTAGCATTTAAGGAGTGTGTATGCGCACAGCACACAAAAAGACAGAATGTAACCTCCCAGAATGTATCACAGTTTTACTGATGAGGGCATAGATGCTTGTGTGACAGTTATGAAGGAACGAATGGCTCACTGTGGATACAGAGTGGTGAGAGGAGTGTTACAGGCTCAAGGACATCAGGTGCATTTTTACCAGGTCGGAGCTTCTATGCACAGTGTTAATACTACGGAGTCATATCCTGAATGACTCACCTGGGCTGCGTAGTATGAAGGACTTATTTATTCAGCATGGCAGGACAAAAGCTTCTTTCATGTAGACTACGTAATGTCCGTTTTTAAGTTAAACACATATTAAAATATTTATCCACACATAGCCCAAAAAAATACATATCTCCTGTGCCTCTACTACACTCAGTGACCACTTTATGAAGAACACTTGCCCATTCATGATCCAGTCAGCCAATCATATGGGAGCAGCTCAATGCGTAAAAATATGCAGATGCAATTGAAGAGCTTAAAGTTAACGTTCACATCAAACATCAGCAAGGGCAAAAATTGTGACTGTGGTTACTTTGTCGAAGAGAGACTGTGGTTACTTTGTTAAGAGAAGCCAGTGGAGAATTACCAAAGTGATTTGAGCTGACAGGAAGACTACGGTAATTCAAATAACTACTCTTTACAACCGTGGTGAGCAGAAAAGCATCTCAGAACACACAACATGCCGAACCTTGAGGCTGATGGCTACACCAGCAAAAGGCTGCATCGGGGTCCATCCTGTCCACCAAACACAGGAATCCGAGACTACAGTGGGCAGTTTCACTGAAACTGAACAGTTGAGCATTGGAAAAACTTTTTCTTTTTTTTTAAAGTGAATGTATATTCACCTAGGTATGATGGCAAATACATACATAAGCTGTTAATGTATTCTATGAAAGACGTCATACTGATATCAATCTTAAAATCAATAGAATAAAATGTCTTCATGCAGAAGAGGCCAGAACCGGCCTGTGGAACGAAATGTCTAAGATTAAAAGTCTTTTGCACTGTATTGTATACAACAAACAGTTTTGTTTTGTTTTGTTTTGTGGAACAAACAATCATATTGAATCACATGAACTAATAAGAAATAATCAGACCTCAAAATATTTTATTTTTTAGATCTATAGATCATCTTATTGTTATGGCACTGATACTGACACATTCTGTGTATTCATAGTAATATATTCTAACATTCTCTTCTACTTGTCCACCCTGTCTCCTAAATCGGACGCATCTCCCCACCACACTAGATCCTGAAACTAGTAACACCTGCAGTGGGCCAACGAGGGGAATGCACAGGCCTCCTCTGGTATCCCTCAGGTCCAATGATATGCAGCAGAGAGATTGGTGGAAACAGGGGTCAGGTCAGGTCACTCAGCATCTGCAGAACAGGCTGGAGCAGGGACAACTCAAAGGAGACGAGATGGTTCTACAAAATGAAAAGAAGTTTACTTTTTCATTTCAACCATTACAATGATCAGTGAGATAGATGTGTATAATGTGGTCTGAATTGTAGTGCCATTAGCCCCTTGAAGTATATTATTCAGTAACGACTATGGAATGTTCAGTAACTAGAGTGAAATTAACAGAAAGATAAAGTGTTAAGATAAAGGTAGCTTGTATATGTGAATATAGAATATAGAGAAAAGAGAAGTAAACAGCAAACGAAAGAATACATTATAAATGCATACATTATAGATATATAAAACCATTTCTTCACTGCATGTGATAATAGATATTCTCACAGTTTTCTGCAAACTGGTAAAATGGTGTTTTGTTGTTTTTTTTTTGTTTTTGTTTTTAAATCACTTCACCATAGTGGACATTTTAGTAGTACTGAAAACTTGTTGGTGGTTGTAGGCTAAATACCTATTAAGGATTTGCAGCAAATTGATAGCACACCAATGCCTGTGTAGTAATTTAAAAAACAGAAAGTAGCACATGAACAAAACCTCCGCTGAGCTTTGCTGGACATGGTCCACCTTACAGGAAAAAGTGGCCCAGAAAGAGATTGGCTTCAGTTAGAAATTTTTATGAGCAAGGCACTAAGTCTGACTATACCTCAAACAGGATGAGTAAGCATTTGTTTAAGAGTGTATACACTCTTATAGCGTATAGTGTACTATATACTATTGTGTACTTGACTTGACTTGACTTTAACACAAATTAATTACAAACATGAGATTGGGGTTGATGCAATAACCCAAGTTGATAATGTGATTCAAATATTTATTCAAATTTGAACATTTAAAAAAAAAAAAAAAAAGGAAAACAAGTGCCATGCATAAGGTATGGCTGCCTGTCTTGTATTCACCTGCATACCCAAGTTCAACCTGAAACCACACTGCTTTCTAAGAATTGTGCAAAAATAGAGTCTGGTGACACCATCGCCATGGGCTATGTCTCGTACAGCAGAAAGGTCATGTTAAAGAAAAACAACTACATTATAGTAACACAAAAGCTTCACACTTCAGAGTTAACACATCAGGACACATAGGACTTGCTCTCCAGTGTGTGCTTCTAACCCACAGTATATGACAAGCTGGAAACAAGTTAACAGCTTGGGATGAAATTTTGCTGTCCAATAATGTTTTAACCCTTCATACAGTGGACTTAGCATTTTATAAAACATATTGTAATACCCTATGGGGTGAAGAAGACCTTGGGCCAGGCTGGAGAAAAGGTACCTTATTTTTGTTGTGAGATTTTGGTGGCCCAAGATGTTTTAGCCCATTAAACAATGGTCTTTCCACATTTTTGCTTCACTATTACATTCATCCACAGAACAGTAGGCCTACATAGATAGTATCTGTTAATAACTGAAGTGGATATGATGTTTTGGGCTTTAGCTTGCTTTAGGTATGTTTTGGAAAGATTCCGTAGGTGGAAACAGTTATTCTGCAGCTCTTTAAAAAAAAAAAATTAAACAAAAATCCTGTTTGTCTGCGCCATCAAAGTGTTTGATTTTGATGCACACCTTGGGTAACATTAATTCTAAGGTGGTTAACTTATTACTATTCTCACCATGGTTCACTCTCTCCATAAGAACAGACATGTGGCCTATTGTTAGTTTTTGGCATGTAGCAGTATGGGTGCTGCGGGCGCAGAGTAACTCATTTTATCATTTTCATGAATTCATAAATTCAACTTGTGAATTGGTCAACTTTCCCAACCTCTTGTATTTCATTGCAGGATGGTAGTGCTTGTTCTGCCAGACCCCAACAGAGTTGGATTCTGGATAACGGTTATCCAAAACAAGCAGTGTTGTAGTTCGGCAAGTAAGTTCTGGAAGCTGATGCTTGAAAGCTCTGGAGAAAGACACGTGGAGACTCTGGAAGTAGATGCACAACTTCTGTTTTAAGAGGTGCCTTCATATTGGGCTGATGCAGCAGTCCTATGACATGGTTATTGGCAAATATGAAGCACCTACAGAAGAGAATTAGATTTTTTTCCCCCCAAATATAAACTTATTGTCCAATGTAGATTGCAGACAGGACAGTGGATGATTCTTTGGACCAGGATGAATTGACACATGATTGGCCAAATCTACAGTTGTATGGTTTTCTGTTACTACTGCTTATGTGGATGATACTGGAGCACAAATGCAATGTCCCTTGCAGACATTTCTAAAGAGCAATGTTGTAGCCCATGTGGTCTGTGGTGAGACTGAGTGATACTCACCCTCAGTAAAGATTAGTATCAGAACTTTGAGCAATTCTTATCAATATCATTTTTGAGTGATTCCCATTTTCAGTAAAATATGGTATCATAACTATAAAGTCCACCTTCAAGCTGTTTACCAACACTAATTCTGAAGGAAACCCCCATGGCAGTCAGGAAAATAGGAAGTAGAACAGTAGGTTATGTATGTAATCCCAGTTTTACAAGTGAGTGGCAGACTGCCAGGCCACCCGGGTTACTCAGGTTAACAAGAATGGCCATAGGATGTGCTTGACGTAGATGCAGATCTTTTATTGGCTACCAACATGAGGTCACGTTCAGGGTTATGAGATAACTTTGCTGTTGATACTCAGAAAGGAAACAAGCAACCATAGTCATTTGTATTCAGTGGTTGAATGTATTGTACAAACTGGTTTGTTGCATACATAGCCTAATTAAAAAAATAATTAATTAAATTACGGATGCTTAAATTATTTTAATTCAACACGCTCTTTTTCTCCAAGAACTTCAATTATGTCCTTGCACAAAAGTGTAGCATATGATTATGAAGTTTCTGCTAGCTTCTCCACACAGTGGTAGTTTTGGGAATATTTCTAGTTTTTATTCCTTTTATTTTGTATTCGGTTTACATCATCAAATGAGATTCCTACACATAAGTCACTTCAAAAATTTACTCATTAACATTAAGCTGGTTGATGTACATGGATTTTTATTAATTTTTTTTTTTTTTTTTTAGACAATGGATGGGGTTTGCCGCATCTCCAAACAAGCCCAGACAGCTATATTTTGATTAAAGCACATTTTGGGTTTTTTCTAACATGGCAGATTGCTTTTGGTTAGCTAAAAACTTCAGGTAAACTCAGTAATGTTGTAATAGCTGGACTTTGAAAGCTACATTTACACTCACCAGCCACTTTGATAGGGACACCTGCTCATTCATGCGATTATCCAATCAGCCAATCACATGGCAGCATTGCAATTCATAAACTCATGCAGTCAAGACCTTCAGTTAACGTTCACATCAAATTTGTAATGCGGAACAATGTGATTTCAGTGACTGGCTGGTTAGAGCATTTCAGAAACTGCTGATCTACTGGGATTTTCAGACACAGTCTTTAGAGTTTACACAGAATGGTGCAAATACATCCAGTGAGTGGTAGTTCTGTGGGTGGAAACGCCTTGTTGATTAGAGGGAGAACAGAGTAGAATGGCCAGACTGGTTTGAGCTGACAGGAAGGGCACAGTAACTCAAATAACTGCTCTTTACAACTGTGGTGAACAGAAAAGCATCTCAGAATGCACAACAAACTGACCCTTCCACTCCTGTCAGCCAAGAACAGGAATGTTAGGCTACATTGGGCACTAAAACTACATTGTAGAGAGGTGAAGATTGGAAAAAGAATACACTATGTGTATGAGCAGGGGTTATTGAAGTGGCCAGTGAGTGTATAATTATAAAATTTGCAGAACACAATCCAAGCGTAGAGTCCTGGGATTTGACCTCAGTGTTCCAGCAACCCATAGCATATAACTTAAACCACTCAGAACATATTTTCAAACTTGTGTTTGATTGTACTCTGTTGTAGAAATAAACACTGGATGACTAACAGTTGTTACTGTAGATTTATTGGCTCATCTTTGAGGTAGATTAAAGCTTTGAACTACTTTGAGATGGATAAAAGCATTTCATTCTGCTCAGCTGGTGGAAAAGCATCCTACACAGTATGACCTAGTTAACACATTTACTTTAACTGTCAATGTTAAGTATTTAATAATGATGTATAATAACGGTGCATGTAAACACCATAATGTTGTGTAGATGAATGCTGGCAGAGCACCGAGGCCGCTATTTAGGTGTAGCTTAAATATGACCTTGTGTGACCTTATTTTTGACACTATATTGATTTAATTTCAGCATAATGATGTGTGGTCTGACATTTTACATCTTTAAAGCAAGAAACAGACAGATAATTGTGTCAATATAAAAAAAATAAAAAAAAAAGATGCCATCTGTTGGATTTTTTTTTTTTTTTTACTTTTGCATATGGCTTGTCTGTTACTATATTGGTGGAGGTCGTTTCACTGAACATATGCTTTACCATGAAGGAAGAATAGGCAGTGCACAATCAGCTGAGCCACTGTAGCCGACTTCTCCAGCTCACATACGACTGGGAGCCTTGACTTCTTGTCTCAATTCAATATTTCCTTCTTTTTATTTATATTCATTTTGGTTTGAACTGTGGAGTTAAGCAGAGTTGGTGTCTTTTCTTTCCGAAGTGACTATACACAATGCGAATCAGAGCAACAGACTGGATTGTGCTTAAAACAGTTGTGGTATTATTAATTGCTTTAGCAAGTATAGTATAAATGAAAATGTGTGTGTGTGTGTGTGTGTGCGTGTGTGTGTGCACCTATATACTGCCCAGGAGTGGGTCTGGGTGTGTGTGTGTGTGTGTGTGTGTGTGTGTGTGTGTGTGTTCCAGTAGTAGAAGCTGCAGCAACGCGTGCCATTTCCCTGTTGTTGGGGGGACACAAGGTCCTGGAAGGCAATGTGAGTGGCAGTAACAGCGTCTCTCCGTTCCAGCTTGGCCCATCTCTCACTGCATTGGCTGCAGCTCTGACGCAGATAGACCACCCCCCACCCCCCTCTCTTCCCCTCCCTCGCCTTTTTTTTTTTTTTTTCTCTCGCTGGCTTAGATGGGTTTTTGATTCATGCGCTTGCTGCACTTCCTCCCACTGCAACGTTCACCTCTGGTTGAGAGCAGCGGGTTTTTTTGTGCCTTTCCATTTCTCTTTCATTCATCTATTTATTTCTCTTCAAATCCTCAGTCCACTTTCTTTCTACAGCATGGGCCAAATCTTTCTCTTCTGTCTGTGTGTCCTGTATGCATCTCTTGCTTAGGGTTAAATCAGAAACATCCATGCCATTTTATTTCATGGGGATCTTGAATAGAGACCATACTACACTAGGTCCCAAAATATTGATGTTTGAACAATGGAGAAAGGGGAAACGTTATTGCAACAAATACATGCATAAGTTTTATTTTATGTAAAATCCCTATAGTAATTAAGTGACATTTACATCTTGGATCATATACATTACATTATTCAGTAGTGTGTTGTGCTGGAATAGGTCTGTTTTTTTTTTAAACCACAGAATAGCAGAGCCAAACATGGAGAGTCCCGTCCCCCCCTTTTCTCATTATGGCACCTTCTGCTCACATGCGCTTTACAAAACACACACACACACACACACACACACACACACACAGTGCTTTAACATTGACTCAGTGTCACTCTAATGTCCATATGTATCACCAGTACATCAGACCCATTTACCCACACAATATATTACCACATTTCAAGAGGCTCCATTTTTTTTTTTTTTTTAATTAGGACAGTTCACTAGTGCAGTTATACAGAAACAATAGATGAAAATACTGTACAAAACCAGAATTTCTTTCTGCTCATAAGGCAACATGTGCATGGAGAACTGTTCATAAAATTTGGCCGTTTAATTTTTATGGTAGAATGCTAGAATTTCCCATGTGAAAAGCAGATGCTAAGCGATTGACTTCTAACAGGCAGCGCCGTTGCTGAAATAGTTGCAAGCAGCGCTGTGAGCACAAGCATAACTTTGCCGAGCCCCTAGGGACCAGTTTTTTCATACGCCTGTCTCTGACGTCAATGCTCTGGCTGTCCTGTGGATCGTCACAGCAGACGTTGAGAGAAAGAGCGAGGGAGAAGGGGAGAGAGAGAATGTGCGTATCTTAATATATGTGTGTGTGTGTGTGTGTGTGTGTGTGTGTGTGTGTGTGTCTGAGAGTGTGCAAAGACTGCAATCTGCAATCAAGACTGTAACCTGCTGCAAACGCATACCGTATTGAAGACATGCGTTTTGTTACAGTGCAATAGGTGCATGTTTTATCTGGGTGTGTATGTGCCTTTGTGCTGGGGTGGGACAACACAGTGACAAAGCATTCAAGTGGCACTTAAAACCAGTTGCTTGATGCTGAGGTCTCTCAATGTTCGACATTCATTACATAAAACACACAGTGATGAGGCGTGGTACGCATGAAGGATCACAGCAGCTGAATAGGATCAAATAGAGAAATGTCATTGCTCATTAGAATCATTTTGGGTTGTTGGTTTCTCATTAAGCTTCAGGATTTTCCCCCAATATCATCACTGCATGGCCGAAATTAGTTATTGGAAACATTCTGGAAATTCTAATTAAGCTGTTTCACTAACACGAGAGCATTTTGCATGTAAACTCAACTGTTTCTAAATATTGTTATGACTTTCAATATTTAACGTGAACATCTGAGCCGTAAGTCATTCGAGGGGGCTTCATCAATTCTACGACTGTCCAGTCACCTTGACGTACTACTATTTAGTGGACAACAGCAAT
The DNA here is from genome assembly GCA_023630585.1 of Cranoglanis bouderius. Classification (NCBI taxonomy): domain Eukaryota; kingdom Metazoa; phylum Chordata; class Actinopteri; order Siluriformes; family Cranoglanididae; genus Cranoglanis; species Cranoglanis bouderius. The sequence continues at coordinate 17,993,081 of CM042548.1, read as the reverse complement.
AACATTGTATCTGTAGTTTCCAAAAAACGACATACTGTATTTCGTAACATTTGTTTTGCGACCCAAAACCACAGCAGTGTTAGGGTGCTGAGCCAACATGCAGCTAACAGCTTTGCTTTATCTGTGCTTTGCCTATGAACCAAGGCTGCAATGGTACAATCAGGCATTTGAGTTTCTTGAGAACAGTTAAACATACAGTGGCATTGTTCTGAAGAACTGACAATATTGTGGACGTTAGGCCATGGTCATGCATGCATAATAATGCCTAGATAAGTTTGGAATTGGAAATGAATTTTGATCTCAATTCACTGATCTCAGACTAATTTTATCATGTCAAAACTACTGACTTTTATTTATTTTTTTTAAATAAATAATATCTATCTAATAAATGACTTCCTCTTGCTCCCTATGTGCTTCTTGAAAGTAAGTAAACTGCTAACAAATGCTGATGGAAATCTTCCTCAGCTAACAAACTGTATCTGTTTGTAGCTTTTGTCTGTATCCATGTTTATATATTCAGATTTAAACCCAAAATGGGCATGGCAAAAATGAAATATGTACAGTACTGTGCAAAAGTTTTAGGCACCCTATTTTTTTTAGTACAAACTTTGTTATAGATTTTTTATTTTATGACTTCTACATGATCAAGTCAGTACAAAAAACATTTTAGATTTAGCACAAAATGAAATGTTACAGAAAAATGTTTGTATGTCATTAAAGAAAGCAGCATATTATGTAAGAGGCACTTTTCAGACAAAAAACACAATGAAGGCTGCTGGGTTTTGCTGCAAAAATAAGAAGTGAGTGCGAAAGTCAAAGTCTCCAGAAGAACTGAGGCTGGTTCTGCAAGATGCTCAATAAAACTTACCAGCTCATTTCCTTATAAAACTGCACAAATTGTACCGGAGACTACTATTTTTTATTTTTATTTTTTTTGTCACACCAAACCTTTTTTGTTTCATTTACTACTGTTTACTGCTCTTTACGGTATTTTTTTTTGTATGTAGAAACATTTAATTTCATTATTTTGAAGGCATCTTTGCTCTACAGCATTTCTTTGCAAGTGCCTAAAACCTTTGTGCAGTACTGTACCTCCATGATTATGCCCCCAGAAACACTGGAAGACACTGGGGAAAAATCACAGAGATAGAAATGCCAACACTGTCAGTGTGGTTTGTAAATACTGACAGTTCCTCAACCTCAAAATAACTTGAGTTCATATTTGCTCTCAACTAGAAATGAGCGCGGGATTGTTTTTTTTTTTGTTGTTGTTTTTGTTTTTGTTTTTTCCATTTTTCTTTATATTGCTCAATTATACTTTTTTATTATTATTTGTATCTACCCATTTTCTAAAATTTAGTTGGTTTTATTTCCCAAAATATGAACAAACTAGTAGCATAATTTACACTGCCACGACCCTGACTTGGCAGTCACTAAAGGATGGATGAATGAATGAATGTAGTCTTGCTTTGTCCATTGACCTTCATATCTGACCACTCATGAAAGTAAAAACCTTTTTGTGTGTGTGTGTGTGTGTGTCCAGTCCCTGTGTACACCTCTAGTCTCAACCAGATTCCCTGCAAATTTTCCTGGCAAGATATCTAAAGAATAAAAAGCATAGTGCACCTCCTGTTTGTATCTGTATTTTCTGTTTAGAATACATTATCCATTTAGTCGCATTCAGATACATGCCTAATGTGCACAACATACAATGCAAATTGGTAGGAAAAAACATCAAGCCTAGGGTTATAATTTCCACGTTATTATTGTAGGACAGTATACAACCCACGCCACTCACTTTCACAATTATCTGCATTCATCTGCACTGTATTCATTTATTTACTAATTTATTTACTTATTCTGTTCAACTTTATTTAATCGCTACTGTGGACTGTTGTTTGTTTGGCCAACATTTTTGTTTTATTATTTATTATTTGAATATTATCCCTTGTAGGATTACCACTTAAGACAAATGACAGACCATAACTTTCACGACTCTGTTTGTATGAAATGTTAGAGATTAAAGCAGGGTTGAAGTTATACCATTTATACCATTTCTGTACTATGAAATTGACCCACTTTGCCCTCACATGTTATAATTATAAATAAATATAATATAAAATAAAATATCAGGATCTCTGTTAATCGTTTTCCAATATTTTTGCAATTATGCCAACCCACGAGAGCTTTACAAGCAAGCTTAGTGTCTATGAATCAATCATATGCACTTTAAATATGGACTAAGGCAATGTCAGGAAACATCCCAGGAAGTTCAGCCCTAGTTCAGCAAAGCTTAATAACAGTATTAAAGTTAAATACAATCTAAATCATCATTATCCAGGTTATGACTACATAGGAAGTTTGAGTATGTAAGTACTCAGTGGAAACAAATCCAAGTAAGATACAAAACCAGGAAGTAGTCCAAAGTCTAATACACAAGACCTCGTGAGATGTGTTTAGCTTGAGGACCTACTTATAAAGGTAATCCTAAGCGTCATGAATTTCAGAACTGTGTAGTGTTGTTCTAAACATCCAGCATAGTGTAGTCCATCAATCAGATAACTGAGAAGCCATTTTACATCATTGTAATACCATTAGCAAAACAGTGGAACTTGAGAAACATGGTTAACCCGGAAAAGTCTGTTGGCATTGGCACCATGTAAGATCATGTCTTACATATTTCTTAATAATTTATAGACTTTTTATTACATTGCGCTTTGTTCAAGAGATGAGTGGATTAACGGCAGGCAAAAATTCACAATTGCAAATCCACTTGTAACTTTAACATTTAGCAGTAAAATGATGGGTTTTTCCCCTTATTTTGTTTGGATTATAATCCAGCACTCCACAAGGATTTTATTTATGTATTTTTTATTTGAATGTCCTGAGGGACTCCAGCATCCACAAATTGTGGAGTCAGTCTATCAGTGAATGGTCTAAATATACTATAAGCAGTTTGTTTAATCAGCCATGGAAAAACTAATACACTAAAGTTTACAATATGTTTTTTTGTTGTTTTTTTTACATCAAAGCTGTAATAATGATAAATACAATACATAGAGAGCCAAACTAAATGAGCTAATACTGGGTGTTAAGCCATTAAAGACAACACCATGTGTTAAGATCTGAAGTGTGTGGCATTACAGCAAACTAAAATGAAATCTCAAAAATGGTGATCATTCATATGTATTCACATATACAGTGGGTATAGAAAAGAATCACCCCCTTTAAAATAATCACATTTTGTTGCTTTTCAGCCTGAAATGAAGAAGGAAACAGTTTTTGTTTTATCCAGCTGTATTTACTCAGTGCAACTTATAACATCCAAATGAAAGATATAACGCCAACATGTCAATTTTTTTTTTTTTAATTAAAAAACAGAATCACTGAGTTGGAAAAAGTATCACCCCCCCATTCTGTTGAACCACCTTTTGCTTTAATTGCAGCCTTTAGTCTGTTGGGATATGTCTCTACTAACTTTGCACATCTAGACTTTGCAGAATATTTGCCCACTCTTCTTTGCAGAACTGCTCAAGTTCAGTTAAATTTGATGGTGACCGTTTGTGGACTACAGTCTTCAAGTCATTCCACAAATTTTCAATGGTAGTTTAAGTCTGGGCTCTGACTAGGCCATGCAAGGACATTCACCTTTTTCTCCTTCAACCACTGTGTGGTCAGTTTTGCTGTGTGCTTTTGGTCATTGCCATATTGGAAGGTAAACCTTCTTCCCATTGACAACTTTCTGGCAGAGGGCAGCAGATTTTCCTCAAGAATTTGATGGTATTTTGCCTCATCCATTTTCCTTCTATCCTGACAAGTGCTCCAGTCCCTGCTGCAGAGAAACACCCCCATAACAGGATATTACCACCGCCATGCTTTACTGTAGGAATGGTGTTATTTGGATGGTGAGCTGTATTGGATTTCCGCCAGACATATCGTTTGGTGTTGAGGCCATATAATTCAATTTTAGTCTCATCTGACCATAACACCTTTTTCCATGTGGCCTCAGAATCTTCAAGGTGCATTTTGGCTAAGCTCAGTCGTGACTGCATGTAGACTTTCTTGAGGAGTGACTTTTTTCTTGCAACCCTCCCATACAAGCCACATTTGTAGAGAATTTGTGATATTGTTGTCACATGCACACAATGACCACTCTTTGTCATAAATTCCTGCAACTGCTTCAGAGTTGCTGTAGGCCTCTTGGTAGCCTCTCTGACCAGTTTCCTCCTGGCTCTTTCATCCAGTTTGGAGCGACATCCTGATCCAGGGAGGGTCTGTGTTGTACCAAATACCTTCCACTTCTTAATAATAAATTTCACTGTGCTTCTAGGCATTGATGAAGCCTTTGAAATTTTTTGTATCCATCTCTTGACTTGTGCCTGTCCACAACTTTATCCCAGAGATCTTTTGACAGTGCCTTGCCACCCATAGTTGATTTTTGGCTTCAGTTGCACTACCAAGGACTGAAAAATGCTCCAGGAAAGCTCTTTTCTTGCTGAGCTAATCAAAATGATCACAGCTGATCACAGTTGAAAGTCAAATGGCTTTGTGTGCCATTGAGAAGGTGATTAGCTACACCTTATTGAGTTTACAAGTCATTTTTAGGAGGGGGGGGGGGGTGATCCTTTTTCCATCTCAGTGATTCTGATTTTTTTTTTTTAATTTTCTGACATGTTGGTGCTATATCTTTCACTTGGATGTTATAAGTTGCACTGAGTAAATACATCTGGATAAAACAAAAACTGTGTCCGTCTTCATTTCAGGCTGAAAAGCAACAAAATGTGATTATTTTAAAAGGGGGAGGTATCTTTTCTATACCCACTGTATGTTTCAATTTCATGTGTGAATTTCTTAAACGGCTAAAACAACTGCTTTAAAATAATGCTTTCTTGAATAATATGCATTAGGTGAGTAAAGCCTTGGTATTTATTTTTGAGAAACAATGAAAAAATGCTCTTGGTGGTTTAGACATGGACTGTTGAACAGTATTATTCCGAGCTCTAGGATCGAGAAGTCATTTAAACAAATGACATTCTAAATTAGATTGTGTTGTGCAGGATTGGACTGTTACTTGATGAACTAACTGTAAAATCCTTGCTCTACAGTATTTGACGCAACATGCAATATTCCTTGAACTTGCTTCCTATGGAGTAAAAATATACAAAGAGTCTCACAAATCATAACAAAAAGAATTGGAACAGGGCAACTATACAGTCTTCAGCCCACAGTCTTGTCCTTACTTCATCGCTAACACAGGCACATAGGCACAGCAATAGTTGTTGGATTATAAATTACTCCCATATGTTCCAAAGTCCCATCCCCCATCAAGCACCTAAAACTGTGTCTTATGGGTGCAATGATATGGCATATCATGTTTCAGACTCACTTGATTCTATCGAACCCTGGTGCATGTGCGTTCCTTATGTCATCACAAATGTGCATGGAGAACACAACACAACTCACAATATTTTTTTTATTTTTATTTTGGTGCTGTTATGCACAGCAGATGTTATGTGCAGCAGTGGACCTCTTCTGTGTCCCACAACGTTCCAGTGCCACTCACGGTACACGTGTTGTGGAACCGAATGATTTTGTCATCAGCTAAAAAACATGCGCAGCTTTACTTCCTGAACAAGTGCGGACCTGAGTATGAGTTGCGTTCACATTCACGGGAATCGCAGCACAATTCCAGTGCAACCGAACTCAGACCATCTCCTACAGGTAGTCTCAGGTTTGGTACCACGGTGTGCTTCCCGGTCCACATGACAGCTTTCACATTACAATTTTTCATGCAAACCCTGCTCTGTTTCGGACTAATCTGCCAGTGTGAAAGCCCCCTTGAACTTAATCAAGCCCACAATCCCTCATCTTCCTGTTTAACTTGGATCAAGATAGGCTACAGGGTTTTTTTTTGTTTTGTTTTTTAAAAACACTCAACACTTGGCCAACTGGTGATGGACCAAAATGTTAGTGTGCCAAATATGCCAAATAAGAGTACTACGTACAAAACACTACACCAGGTAGGAAGTTCATAGCTGCACATATCTACTTAGTAGAGGAATATGCAGGATTCAGTAACACATCTAGGGCTACAGAGAGCAACCTGATTTGGACAGTGCAATGTGATAACAGAACCAGTGAAAGCCTGGCCAGAGAGCTAATGTTGCATTTTGTTGCATTCTAATGCACACCTTACCAGTCCGTACAGTTTTGTTTTTTTGTTTTTTTATGTGATTGCTGCAGACCAAAATGCTTGATTTTTTGCTGTGACTTTTTCAAAATTTGCGATGCAATTTGCAGAGGTTTTTTTGTGCTTTTTTTTTTTGTGGAAAACTACTTGGTCTTTTGCAATGATGTTTGTTGGTAAGTGAGACCTTTTAGCTGTATTCATGTTCGACGCTTGTGAATCAAAGAGGGCTTTGACTGAATGCACCTTGTTATGATGTCATATGATGCATCTTGGCTCAAATCTGTGGAAAATTTGCGGCAAGAAAAATTGCAAGCTCCTCCGAATATTGCAGTGATTTTGCATTACTTTATGCAACTGTAAAATCATGAAATTCTAGAGGGACTGCCTTATACAGTGTATTATAATCATGTAGAATTTGGAGTTTGATTATTGTTACACCGCTAGTGTGTGTTTATTACTACAAAGAATAATTTTGTAGTCAGTTCTTAGTGGTGTAGAAGTTGTCAGTGCACTTGGTTTGCTTGGTCTTTAGTGCTGTCATCATGACCTAATTTTACCCCAATTGCGTCTCCTCTGTAGTTTGTTGCACTCTAGGCAGCATGCATGGGATACTAATTAAAATTCTGCAAAAAAATAATAATAACTTCTAACAGAAAACGAGGAATGTGTATAGGATGGCAAGCAGGACCTGAAATAATGAGTGATTCAGCAGTTACAGTATCTCACAAAAGTGAGTACACCCCTCACATTTTTGTAAATATTTTATTATATCTTTTCATGGGACAACACTGACGAAATGACACTTTGCTACAATGTAAAGTAGTGAGTGTACAGCTTGTATAACAGTGTAAATTTGCTGTCCCCTCAAAATAACTCAACACACAGCCATTAATGTCTAAACCGCTGGCAACAAAAGTGAGTACACCTCTAAGTGAAAATGTCCAAATTGGGCCCAAAGTGTCAATATTTTGTGTGGCCACCATTATTTTCCAGCACTGCATTAACCCTGTTGGGCATGGAGTTCACCAGAGCTTCACAGGTTGCCACTGGAGTCCTCTTCCACTCCTCCATGACGACATCACAGAGCTGGTGGATGTTAGAGACCCTGCGCTCCTCCACCTTCCGTTTGAGGATGCCCCACAGATGCTCAATAGGGTTTAGGTCTGGAGACATGCTTGGCCAGTCCATCACCTTTACCCTCAGCTTCTTTAACAAGGCAGTGGTCATCTTGGAGGTGTGTTTGGGGTCATTATCACAGTACACTCCCCAGTACACTCCCCCATGCAGCCCCAGACCATGACACTGCCACCACCATGCTTGACTGTAGGCAAGACACACTTGTCTTTGTACTCCTCACCTGGTTGCCGCCACACATGCTTGACACCATCTGAACCAAATAAGTTTATCTTGGTCTCATCAGACCACAGGACATGGTTCCAGTAATCCATGTCCTTAGTCTGCTTGTCTTCAGCAAACTGTTTGCGGGCTTTCTTGTGCATCATCTTTAGAAGAGGCTTCCTTCTGGGATGACAGCCATGCAGACCAATTTGATGCAGTGTGCGACGTATGGTCTGAGCACTGACAGGCTCTGCAGCAATGCTGGCAGCACTCATACGTCTATTCTGCAAAGCCAACCTCTGGATATGATGCTGAGCACGTGCACTCAACTTCTTTGGTCGACCATGGTGAGGCCTGTTCTGAGTGGAACCTGTCCTGTTAAACCGCTGTATGGTCTTGGCCACCGTGCTGCAGCTCAGTTTCAGGATGTTGGCAATCTTCTTATAGCCTAGGCCATCTTTATGTAGAGCAACAATTCTTTTTTTCAGATCCTCAGAGAGTTCTTTGCCATGAGGTGCCATGTTGAACTTCCAGTGACCAGTATGAGAGCGTGTGAGAGCGATAACACCAAACTTAACACACCTGCTCCCCATTCACACCTGAGACCTTGTAACACTAACGAGTCACATGACACCGGGGAGGGAAAATGGCTAATTGGGCCCAATTTGGACATTTTCACTTAGGGGTGTACTCACTGTTGTTGCCAGCGGTTTAGACATTAATGGCTGTGTTGAGTTATTTTGAGGGGACAGCAAATTTACACTGTTATACAAGCTGTACACTCACTACTTTACATTGTAGCAAAGTGTCATTTCTTCAGTGTTGTCCCATGAAAAGATATAATAAAATATTTACAAAATGTGAGGGGTGTACTCACTTTTGTGAGATACTGTATCTGCATTTTAACTCATGAGGCTCTGCCCAACAATAGCAGTTATTGCATTTCTTTTGTATTTACATTTTCGTTGTCTTTCTATTTAATTATTGCATGTTCCATATTTGACTTATTTACAACATATTCCTATTTGTATGCTATTTATAAGGTGCTTTACAATCGTGCACTATCATTGAATTCACTATAAAATTATTTCTGGGGCTTAAAAGCTGTGTTTGTCCATGAATGTCCATGATTAGCCCTCAACACCTAGAACGTCTTTTTGCTGTTTTATTTGACGGTCAGAAACGAATGCCAATGTTTAGAATTGTTGGACAGAGACACATGGCTTGGCGAAGCCTAAACAGAGGAAGATGACATCATAACCACAGCCTCACAGACGAATCCTCATTATGAGGCTCCGCACAGGGTGCTTAATAACAGGAGAAGGAGGGATGTGACATAAAAGAGGGAAAATGGCATAAAATGGCTCTTTTAAGTCACATTTGACAAAAGCCCTGGCTGACATTTTCTGCTTTAGGTTTCCTTAATGCATTGGCCTTGAACAGTGGTATGTTCCCACCCACATGTGGTGGCACAGTTTGTTATAGAGAAGCTTCCTCCACACATGATTATTACCTTGTCCTTCTCTTTTTTAGCAAAACTGCAGCCGACAGTGTCGTTATATTCTGAAGGCAATGAGATGCTGAATTAGAAAGACTGTTTTAATTCAAAATTTAAGCAGCTTGATTTTTTTTGGACACATTTCATGCTTAATAATGATCCGACGTACAGTATAGACTGATGGAAATTGATAGATATAATGCTCTAATTTTGATCTGATGAATTTTTCAGATTATTTAGACCTTTCCGTGCAACATGAAACTGTGTAAAAGTATTTGACAAAATGTTTCCCTCTCTGTTTTCAGCAAAATCATGTGATTTCACTGGGGGCTGATGGGGAAACCAAATATCTGTTAGGTCAGAAACACGCTTTGAGAAAAGTATTCTGCTGGCATTATGAGACTTTTTGTATAAAAATGCAAGTGATCCTACTGGGGGAGAGAGAGAGAGAGACTTTGACTTTTAAGGTCTCTTTTTATTTACTCAATACAAAACCAGAGACCTATATTTTTATGGGAAACATAAATACAAATGTAGATCTCATCGTAAAATGTGTATAAATTTAAATGGGAAAATTGAAATAAATAAATAAGAGAAATAAACACAATATAAATAGAATTTAAATGAAAAATAAAACATAAAACATAAAACATAAAATATAGTTCCATAATACCATCAAAGTAGAAAAACAGCACTTCATATGTTTAGTTTAAAACCCTCATCATCAGGTTCACATATAAGATCATCAACACCCCAAACATAGAAAAAAGAATTCACATCTTTCACAAGTTGATAAAAAACATATTCTATAGTTAACCTCTTCTTTATAAAACCCTTCACCATTAGTACTGGATCAACTCCTCCTCTTCCTTCTACTTTATTTTTCCTTGTGCACCATATCGCCAGCTTTGCAACACCATATAAAAAGTTAAGTAAAACCACTTTTTGTTTGTTTTTCACACAGTATTTTGGACCAAAAATAAATAATGCTCGATTAAAGCTACCTGTGAACTGTAAACCCCAAGTTTTCACTAAATCTAAAATCCGATCTAAACGAGGACACTCAATAAAAACATGAAAAACAGTTTCAGGGACTCCACAGAAGGGACAACCCTCCTCATGTGAAGGGTTCAGGTGTGCTAAGTGTCTATTTGTGGCTAATATCCCATGTACAGTTCTCCACTGGAGATCTCCAACCTTCTTTTCGATGGGTCTTTTGTACAGGGATCTCCAGCTACCTTTCGGGGAAGAGCCTGGATCCAGCACCTCTGTCCATCTTGTGTTCCTTACATCCTTGAGGTGTTGATAATTGATAGACTTTACACAAGCTCTGTAGAGAGTTTTCCTGCTTAGGTCACTGAAAGGTTGTAGTTTGGGGATATCCATGGATAGTAATTTTCCAACATCCTCTTGCCAGCCCTCTTTATTCAGAGAGACTTGGAGTTCAGGAAAGTGAGGAGGTTCGTTTGTATTCTCAATGGGTGTGTCATTCAGAAAGTCTTTTACTGGAGCAGGAAGACCAGCCTCCAAGTCATCAAGAATATGTTGAGCGAGACGCACTGATTTAAAGCCTGCCTTCGCAGCCAATTCTTCAGGCGTCAACCAGCTCACTTTCTTCCTCAGATGACCTATCTTTGAGAAGCCTGCTTTCATCAATGCAGTCCTGATGGTAGTTGAGCGCAGCATCTCAGTGGTGATGGGCGGGTTGAAGAACAAAGGCTCTTCAAACAGCCACCAGGTGGGTCTTTCCCATTCCCTCGAAAAGGAGAGGGTCTGTCTCGCTTGTAGAGCACTCTGATAGAACGCTGTGAGTCCTTCCAAGTCCACGCTCTCTAGACGCAGGGTAAAAAGGTGTTTGTCTAGACCCAATCTCCCAGCTTTGTACAACAGTGCACATGCCACATCCATCCACTGGTGATGTTGATGGTATAGGAGACGCTGTACTGCTTGTAGACGAAAGACCGCCACTCTACTGAAAATGTCAATCAGCCCTTGTCCTCCTTCTTGGACTGGGAGGTAAAGGGCAGCAGCTCTTAGCCAGTGCTGTCCTGACCAAAAGAAGTTCACAATAGTCCTTTGAATTTCCTCTATCAGAGTTCTTGGTGGATTTAGAACCATGAATCTGTGCCAGAGCATTGAAGCAATGAGGTTGTTTACTACCAGGACTCTTCCCCTATATGATAGCTGGGGTAGTAGCCATGTCCATTTAAGTAGCTTAGCACGCACTGTCTCAATCAGGCCCTCCCAGTTTTTCATTTTGTATTCAGTTTTTCCGAGGTATACTCCAAGGCATTTCATACCTGTCTTTCCCCACTGAATGTTTTCTGGGAGATCCGGTGGGTTGCTCCTTTTGGGGCCGTACCATAGTGCCTCTGTTTTCTGCCAGTTGAGTTTTGCTGACGAATCTCGCTCGTAAACTCTCAGAGCATTGATCAAGGCTTGGATATCCTGTTTTTCTTGGATTATCACAGTGATGTCATCGGCATAAGCTGAAAGCTTAATGGCTTCAGCTCTCATGTTCCCTCTGATAGACATCCCTGTTAGATTTGTCCTCAGTAAACAAAGCAGAGGTTCTATTGCCAGACTGTATAGTTGACCAGACATTGGACAACCTTGTCTGATCCCTCTCTTGATTTGAATTGGGACACTAAGCCCTCCTCCAACTTTAACCATGGATGTAGCATCTGTGTATAAAATTTTGATCCATGATAAAAAGTAGCTACCAAACCCATAACACTCCAGAGCTTTAAATAGATACTGATGGTCCACACGGTCAAAAGCTTTCTCCTGGTCAAGTGAAAGCAGTCCCACATCGACACTGTATGCTTCACTGTAGTCTAAAATGTCCCGTATTAAAAACAAATTATCATAAATGGACCTTTTTGGTATACAGTATGATTGGTTTTTGTGTACTAACACATCAAGAACCCCTTTAAGTCTGTTTGCTAAAACCTTGGACAGAATTTTGTAGTCGGAACATAAAACAGCAACTGGTCTCCAGTTTTTGAGCAGACACAGGTCTCCTTTTTTGGGGAGTAAGGAGAGAACAGCACGTTGACAGCTTTTTGGGAGTATTTTAGCTTTAAAACTTTCTTGTAAAACTTCATAAAAGTCTTTGCCTATGGTTCCCCAAAAGGATTTGTAGAATTCGATAGGTAGTCCATCGATTCCTGGTGCTCGGCCCGAGGACAGCTGATGCACTGCTGTTGTGACTTCCTCAAAAGTCAGTTCTGAGTCCAGAAGCTTTTTGTGTTTTGTATCCAGCACAGGCAGGTTTTTAAAAAGTTCATCTGACCATTGTTTTTCTGTGAGTTCTTTAGCATATAAGGCTGAGTAAAAATCAACAGCTAGTCCTCTCATCTCCACCGGGTCTGAGGTAACACTTCCATCAGATCTTCGTAAAACATGCATAAAATTATTAGTAACACTCTTTTTTTCCAGGTTAAAAAAGTAGGATGTAGGAGCATCCATGTCACGCACAGAGGTAAAACGTGCTCTAATAATTGCTCCTTTGGCCTTTTCTTGTAAAACCCTTCTTAATTCGTGTCTCTTCTGAATAATATTTTTCTGCATATTTACATTGTTTTGTTCAATTAAGGTGTTTTGGATAGCTGTGATATCCAGTTCTAGATTGGACACTGCTTGTTTAACCTTAGCTGAAGTGTGTGACATAAATTGTTGGCAGAAGAGCTTTATCTGAGCCTTTCCCACCTCCCACCACTGGAGAAGGTTTTCATACTCTTTCTTTTGGTTTGCCCAGCACCCCCAAAAAAACGTAAAATTCTCATTAAAATCTAAATCTTGGGTTAACTTTGTATTAAAACGCCAATAAAAATACTGTGGTTTTGTTTGTGATACAGTTACATGTGCTGTGATGAGGTGATGATCAGAGAACCCACAAGGCGTAATGCATGTACTTATGACTCTATTACGCAGAGTGTTATTCATATAAAAGCGATCCAGGCGTGCAGCACTAACTCTCCCTGCTGCCACTTTAAGCCAACTGTATTGTCTTACACTTTTATTCTTTTCTCTCCATACATCTACCAACCCTGTCTGTGTAATTACTTCCTCTAAAGTTTTAGCAGATAAAAGATGAGGTTCTTCACTGTTTCTATCGAGAGTAAAATCAAGTGTGCAGTTAAAATCCCCACCAACAACCAGAAAGACATCTTGTGTGAAAGAAGCAAGTTTATCATTGAGAGTTTTAAAAAGTCTGATTTTTTCTCTTCCGGTATTCGGAGCATAAATGTTAATAAATACAAATTCCATGTCTTTTATTTTTGCCTTGACCATGAGCAAGCGCCCATTTTCCACCTCATTAACAGTTAAAATCTTTACATTTAATCTAGAAGAGAAAAGTATTGCCACCCCTGCACTGAGATTGGTCCTGTGACTGAGGAAATACTCTCCCTCCCACCGTAAACCCCAATCTACTTCATTACTCACATCACTGTGAGTTTCCTGTAAAAATATTACATTTAAATCTTTCAGAATTATATATTCTTTTAGTAAAACCCATTTATTATTATCTCTAACCCCATTTATATTTAAGGACCCGAGTCTTAAGATGTCCATGATAAAAGAGGGTAGGATGATAGTAAAGACAGTTGTAATAGGAAGCAGAACAAAAGAGAAAGAGATCCCCATGTGCACTTATTTAGGTGTACCTTTACCTTTAGTCTTGACCGATTTTTTCTTTTTTCTGACTGCTGTTAGGTATTTTTTCAGTCTGAACCTTTTCAGTAGTGGTAACTCATCTAAGCTGCTTTCCTTACGTGCTTTCTTGACCGATAGTATGAACTTGTCTAGGTCTGGAAAAAACTTCACTAGTTCAACACTCTTCCCCTTAGTTTCATCCAGGAAGGCATTAATCTGATCCACTGTGTATAAATCACTATCAGCATCATCATCTTCAGTAACTGAATCATCATCACGGAAACTATCTTCAGTTACTTCTGAAACTGTGTCCATTTCATCACACTGTTCTTCATACATCTTAGCTTCCGGATCGGCCTCACTACAGACAGAGGAGTTATTGCTCTGATCCACACACTTTCCAGCATCACTGCAGCCTGGCTGCTCATCATCAGCACTATGCACATTATTATCAGCAGCATTCTCTAGATTATCAGCAGCATTCACATTATTGTCAGCCACATTTGCATTTGTCTCAGCCACATTTGCTCTTACCTTTATGTTAGTATCACTCTGCACCTTCACCTGGTCAGGATCCTTCACTGTATCCTCCTGTTCTGAGCTGTTTTCTCCTGTTACAGGTGGGCCTTGCTGATCAGCAGCGCGCGCTTTATGCGGGCAAGTAAAGCGCTTGTGTCCGATATCCCCACATTCAAAACAGCGCAGACTTTCAGTGCTGGTGTACACCATGTAGGAGTTTTCTCCACTAGTGACCCGGAAAGACACCTCCAAGGATTTATTGGGAGAGTTCAGGAACATGTACACCTGTCTCCTGAATGACAGGACATGTTTAAGTGTGGCGTTTTTACAGCCTAGCGGAATCATTTTCATCGCTCCGGTGATTTTCCCGAATCTGGTCAGCTCTTTGACGATGGCCTCGTTAGTGATAAATGGGGGGACGTTTGAGATGGTGATTTTAGAGGCCGGGGTGGATAAAGGTGTAACTGCCACATACGTCTCCTTCACCCATATACCACTCCCAATTAACCCGCTGACCAGATTCTCGGTTTTCAGGAAGATCACGACCGCTTTGTTCATTCTGGAGGCCGAGTTGATGTTATCATGGCCCACCTGTTCTCCTACAGTGAGGAGAACATCTTCGATAGATGCGCTCACCTCCGGAACACACCTAATCCCATTCCGGAGGGAGAGAGGCGACGCTACCCTCGAAGGGGTAGACGCCATGTCACCCCACACACAGACACCCGGACTTCTAACTAGTATCACTAACTTACAACAAACTAAGTGCTCAAAGAAAATAAGGAAAAGAAAATAAAGACGAAAGAAACTGAGTAAGAACTCAGCAAGCGCTCTCACACGCAGCTCTCACGCTAACCACACCCACTCCCAGCATGCACCAGAGAGAGAGAGAGAGAGAGAGAGAGAGAGAGAGAGAGAGAATTGATTCAATTTGACGCATATGAAATGTTACTAATATGTCTGGGGCAGAGACTCACGTTCATAGTGTTTGTAGGAATTCCAATACAATTGCTCTTACTTACAATTGCACTTACTTAGGTAAAAGTGTGCTTTCAGTGTGCTTGCAAATGAAATATTTAGATTCAGTTTAGCTGAATGTAGAGAGTTGTGGAAATATAAGCTAAAGGTGTGATTGATGCACAGACCTATCTTGATATCATACATAACGTCCATCCATCCATCTTCCATATGGCTTATCCTACACGGGGGGGCCTGGAGCCTATCCAAGGGGACTTGGGGCACAAGGTGGGGGACACCCTGGACAGGGTGCCAACCCATCGCAGGGCACAATCGCACATGTTCACACACCACGGACAATTTGGAAATGCCGATCAGCATACAGCCTATGTCTTTGGACTGGGTGAGGAAACTCCTGAAGCACAGGCAGAGCATACAAACTCTGCAGACAGGGCGGAGGTGGGATTTGAACCCCCAACCCCAGAGGTGCGAGGCAGATGTGTTAACCACAGAGCCACCGTTCCCCAGGCGTCACTGCTTCAACTCCTTTGTTACTCTTTTATCTGTAAAAGGTAACTGACCGGACATTGAAAAATTGTTATTTTCAAAGTTTCTCCACCTTTTCATGAAATACTTGCATTTTTTTTGCAAATGCTGAACAGACAGCTCTGAACCTACAGTGACCCTTGTGATATGTTATCAAAACCTCAGCAAAATTCTATATTGTGATTCAAATCATGTATCATGGTATGACATTTGTGCCATATTGCCCCACCCTGCACGTATCTTTTTTTTTTTTCTTCTTAATTTTTTTGTAATAGATACAAAAAATTATTGTGTAACAGATCATTTTACCAGCATCCGAGAGCTATTTTCATCATAATGCTGAAAGTAAAGGGGTCATAACATGATTTTTAAACGTTTTTAAACGTTAATTATTTTGTTTATTGGGTGTAATAAAATAGGTTAACATGCTTTAATGTTCAAAAAACGCATTATTTGTCAAATAATGTACATTATTGCAGTACCTCTATTCCCAGGCTGCCTAAAACGCGAACGATTTCTCCAAAGGCCCTCCTTCCAAAAAGCCCAGAGTGCTGTGATTGGCCAAAAGCCTCGCGTGTATCGGAAATGTAACCCCCTTGGCTTAGCTTTAGCCTCCACAGCTTCTAAAGCAATTCTAAGCTCCTGAGCAACATGTCCTCGGTTTTACCATATCAGTTTGAGCCCGAGTCAGATGCAGAAAATGCGGATGATCAAGGGGAACCAACTTTGCAGACACGACTTGAGCAGAACGTTTCACAGCGGTAAGTTTTTATTTTGTAACTCTCTTACCTTTCAGATACGATGTAAATTCGCCGGCAGGATTAACTATGCGTTATAAATAAACAGTAACCACCAATTCCTAATTTTGTCCATTTTCGGAAGGCTAAACAAAGGGGTTTTGCTTTCGCACTGAAACACAGCGTCTCCGCGACATAGCACCTGAATTGACCCAGGCCTTTGGGCGGGATTATCACGCTGTGACGTAGACGGTTGAGGAAGTAAATTCGGGACTTCGAACGACGCGTTTCAGGCAGGTCTGGAGCAGTGTTCTCTGTTAGATAGAATAAATCCTTTTGGGGGGAAATATGAGCTTTGGGACTTTGTAGAGCTTATACATGCACAGACAGATACATTACACACCCAAACAGAAGGAAAACATTAAAAATCATGATATGACCTCTTTAAGACCTGTGCCAATGCACACCACATTTGTTCCCATGCTATTCTGTGTCCAGTTACCTTACTGTATGAAACTCGGTTTCAGTTCTGTAACATGTTATTCATAATAAATCTTCATATACAGTGCCCTCCACTAATATTGGCACCCTTGGTAAATATGAGCAAAGTAGGCTCTGAAAAATTGTCTATTGTTTAACCTTTTGATCTTTTGTTCAAATAATTCACAAAAATACTCTGCTCTCATGGATATCAAACAATTGCAAACAAAACAGGTTTATCAAAAAAAATCTTTGTTAAATATAGGTGTGCATCAATTATTGCCACCCTTTTAGTCAATACTTTGTGCTACCTCCCTTTGCCAACAGCTCTGAGTCTTCTCCTATAATGCCTGATGAGGTTGGAGAATACATGGCAAGGGATCTGAGACCATTCCTCCATACAGAATCTCTCCAGATCCCTCCAATTTTGAGGTCCATGCTGGTGGACTCTCCTCTTCAGTTCACCCCACAGGTTTTCTATGGGTTTCAAGTCAGGGGACTGGGATGGCCATGGCAGGACCTTGATTTTGTGGTCAGTAAACCATTTTTGTGTTGATTTTGATGTATGTTTTGGATCATTGTCCTGCTGGAAGATCCAACCGCAGCCCATTTTAAGCTTTCTGGCAGAGGCAGTCAGGTTTTCATTTAATATCTGTTGATATTTGATAGTCCATGATGCCATGTGTCCTAACAAAATATCCATGTCCTCTGGCAGAAAAACAGCCCCAAAACATTAAAGAGCCACCACCATATTTAACCGTGGGCATGAGGTACTTTTCCATATGGCTACCTCTCTGTGTGCGCCAAAACCACCTCTGGTGTTTATTGCCAAAAAGCTCTATTTTGGTTTCATCTGACCATAGAACCCGATCTCATTTGAAGTTCCAGTAGTGTCTGGCAAACTGAAGATGCTTGAGTTTGTTTTTGGATGTGAGTAGAGGCTTTTTTTCTTTAAACCCTTCTAAACAACTTCTGGTGATGTAGGTGACTTCGGATTGTAGTTTTGGAGTCTGTTCCTAGTCACCCGGGTGTACTTAAAAAAATTTAAAATATCAATGGGGAATATACTTCAAATATATTTTTCTCATATGAATTCATATGGGTGTCAATAATTGTTGCACACCTATATTTAACAAAGACATTTTTTTTTTGATAAACTTGTGTTTTGTTGGCAATTGTCTGATATCCATGAGAGCAGAGTATTTTTGTGCATTTTTTGAACAAAAGATCAAAAGGTTGAACAATAAAGACAATTTTTCACAGCCTTCTTTGCTCATATTTACCAAGGGTGCCAATATTAGTGGAGGGCACTGTATGGTTCAGGTGGTTAGCAGCCAACTTTACAGTTGTGGTACAGTTTCTGGGTCACTTACTGTGTAGATTAGCTAACAAAACACCTTTTGCACTAGATGAGTTTATCCACTGAGACTGAATTGCTCAGATTTAAGAAACATCTTAAGGTTTTATGAGCCGTGTGCGGGCCTCAAAGACGTCAGTAGGACGTCAAAAAAATTGACACAGGAAATCCTTTGAGTAAACCTCAAAGTTTAAAAAAACACGCCTCGTGGAACAGAAACCAAACGCGTGTGATAATTACAAAGGACTGGATGGCAAACGTCTGCGTGTTTAAATAACCAAGTGCAGTTTCTCATGCAAGCAAAAGTAGAGTGATAACATCGCCAGGGTCGAGTTCTGGTTTATCATCACAGTGTATTAATCAATGAGTGTAACTGTAGAATAATTTAACACCAGAGGCGGATGGGAACTCACTAGTAGGCTATTCACTAGTAATTAGGCTTTCTGTGACCAAACGTGTTCTGATTTTATGAATAAATACACCTACAGTTGAGTCATAAGTTTATATACACCTTGCAAAATCTCCAAAATGTTAATAAGAGGGATCATAAAAATTGCATTTTGTTTTTTATTTAGTACTGCCCTGAATATTTCACATAACAGATGTTCACATATAGTCCACAAGTCTCAATAACAACTGAATTGAACCAGTTTAAAAGTTTACATAAGCTTGATTCTTAATACTGTGTTGTGTTACCTGGATGATCAACGACTGTTGTTATGTTTTGTGATGGTTGTTCATGAGTCCCTTGTTTGTCCTGAACAGTTAAACTGCCCACTGTTCTTCAGAAAAATCCTCCAGGTCCTGCACATTCTTTGGTTTTCTAGCATCTTCTGCAAATTTGACCCCTTTCCAACAGTGGCTATATGATGTTGACAGCCACCTTTTCCACACTGAGGACAACTGAGGGACTCGTACACAACTATTACAAAAGGTGCAAACATTCACTGACTCTCAAGAAGACAGCACGATACATTAAGAGCCAGGGGGGTGTAAACTTTTAAACGGGATAATCGGTGTAAATTGATTTTTTTTCATGTAGCACTTCCCTTCAGAAGCTACAGAAGATATTTACATGTTTCCCAAAAGACAAAACAATGAAATTTACTCAAATGTACATTTGCTGTTGTCATGTGGTGTGCATGCAGGAGGAGGATATCATGTTAAAGTTGCACTATTTATCTATTTTTTTCAATATTTGCTATTTTATTATTTCCCCCCCTTGCATATAGGGCTGGGGATATGACAAAAATATCATATGATACTTGAGGACATTTCTACGATACACGTAGAAATGCGTATCACGATATATATAATTTAGCTAACAAACTGTCTGCAGAACAGTAGTAAAATAAACAAAAATAAATAAAACTGAGTTTGATGATACTTTTCTTTAATGCCTACAAAGACAGAGAAGATTAAACAATTATATAAAAAAGCATCCATTCAGTACCATTAAATTTGTAATTATTAAAAAAGTAAAAAAAAATAAATAAATAAATAAAATAAAAATACATCACTATACCAAGGATATCTCAGAGAAGTATTGCGTAATCATTCATCACGATGTCGATATATATTGCCCAGCCCTACTTGCATAGCTGTAATAGCACAATATTACTGCAGAATCATTTCTATGCAGTGTGCAGTGTTGAACTTGGGTTGAACAAATACAAAAACATAGACTATTCACTGAAATCTGGTCAGGATGTTGTTCAGCGTGTATTTTTTACCTTTTAAGTTCTTTACTGAAATAATGACATTTCTGTTCATTTATATTTTTTTAATATTTAATAATGCAGCATTGGACAGATGACATTTGGCGACATTGTGTACATTCTGTTAGCAAAACGTTTTGATGTGAAATGGCAAGAATATGAAAGGTAATAAAGGAAAATGCTGCAAACACGGAGAACACACACAGAGAGAGAGAGAGAGACACTGACGCGTGCTGACGTAAGGAGCGCATCAGACCGCCTGCCGCAGCACTAGCAAACAGTTTGACTTCTACTTATGGCTCCGTTTAATCGCGCGCACATGGGTGTGGCGAGCAGGAATGTGCTTTTATGGCCACCTTGTGTTAATTCATTCACCGGAGCAGTGTCGGTCAGTAGAATGCCTCCATTATAATGCCTGCATATCGGTTTGATCGTGCCGTGGGCGATTTCCGTTTAGCAGAGAAACAGTGCAAAACCGGCAGCAGAAAACAGAAGGAAGAAAACGCAAGAAATGAAGGGACACTGGAGATGTTTGGGCTTTTTTTCTTTCCTTTTGCGCAAAGCATGAAATGTGTCCGTTTTGTTCTCGCGTTCATTGCGAACTCCTATTAAAAAAAGAACGTCCAACCCAGTGAAATTACTCCCATCACGCCCCCAATAGCCCCCCGACTCCAGGGAAAACACACACACGGAGACAACTTTTGCGTTCAAGCCAGTCTGCCCGCTCACAGCGTGCGACCAAGAGCTCTTTTTTTGTTAACGCTCTGTTGTGTGGTGTTTTTTTTTTTTTTTTTAAATTTTAAATTTTTATTTTCTTCCTTCCGCGGATACCCAGGAAGCGAGAAGGAGTGTGGAGTGTTTTACACCAGCTGGAGTTTTGTGGTGCGGTTCCGGCTCGCGCGAGGGACAGGAGGACGCGGAGATACGAGGTATCGCTCCTTCGCTCGCGCGCTTTGGCGTTTCCGGCATTCCCCCCAGCCGGCTCGGACTGCGGTACCCGGATAGTCCGCTTCCTTCTCTGTTTGGCTTGATGAGCCGCCGGACTCTGCCTCTTTCAGCAAGACTTTTCAGTCGAGCGTTTTTTTCTCATCTTCGTCTTCTCCTCCTCCACCTCCTCCTCATCCTCTCCCGTTCTGTCGCGCTTTCCAGTCCGACATGGAAGATGGGCCGCCTTCGACAAGCTGCTTCAGAAGGCTCGCGGACTGTTTTCTCGGCTCAGGTAGGTACACTTCGGTTATTTATTCCCCCTCCACCCCCACCCCCCCGACAAGCTCATGCCGTTTGGTGTTTGGAAAAATCCAGCTGTGGTTCTTGTGCTTATGTTTTCTTCTTGTTTGCAAACTTTTATGTTCACTTGTAGTGCTCAAAGTTAGCAGGCACGAGCGTGTTTTTTTTTTTTTCCTTCTTTTTTTCTAAAAGAAAGTTTCCGATGCAAGTTCATGGAAATAGCCCCCGGCACATGGTTGTCATGTAGCTATCACTGGTCATCTTTTAACACGGCTTGTAACTTGCAGTTTAGTGTTTATACAGGAGCTGCAGTGAGACGAGCGTTAATTTTGTGCGCACACCGGGCTGTGTGATTTACAGCCGAGAACATGACGAGAAAAAGAAACTTTAATGTTAAGACGTCCAGTAAGGACCGAAACTGATTCAGTCACCGATTCTCCTGTGTTTTTATTAGTGAGAGCTGCTTTTAACCAAAATTCCCCACTGTGGCACTAGATTTCAGTCCATTTGTGTCACTGATCAGATTTGTTTGTTTAACCATACACCTAATGCACTTAGTTAGTTCCCAAGTTGTAAATGCATGACCTGAAATTGTGTTCCTAATCCTTGGTTTGGTAGAAACCTAATCAAATGTGCCATCAGCACTATTTTGAAAGCTATATGTCAAAAAGCGTCACATCCTCACCTCACTCACCACCTGGATTGTTTACGTATTTGCCAGTAGGCCTGTCTTTGGTTTTGCTGCCTGCTAAAAGAAATTTCTTCTGAAACACAGAGATTTTCAAAATGCATGATAATGTAGGGTGTGTGTGTATATGTGTATATATATATATATATGTATATATATATATATATATATATATATGTGTGTGTATATGTTTTTTAGTCTTCGCCAACTGTGAAAAGTTGAATGAGCGTTTTATTTTTATTTATATATATATATATATATATATAACAGGCCTGTGTGATTCCTTTGCCATACACAAAAACCTGTAAGCCAATTTCGTAAGTGGTAAATCCTTCAAATTATCATCACACATGAAAAGACCTTATGTATAATCCTGGAAGGTAAGCTATCTAATCTGCTTTACTTGTTCCTTTTTATTTACTTATTTATTTATTTATTAATAAATACACAACAAATGGCATGCAGTTCATACAGATATTTTATATGCAACACTGAGAGAGAGAGAGAGAGAGAGAGAGAGCACACACTACTGTAAAAACTTACAGACCATACCATACTGTTATTTTTTTTCTTTCTTCAGGTGTGGTTCGTATGCGACCAGTAATCGAGCTAGATTTAATCATATTGTGTTATCTTCAGTACATTGTTTTATCTGAGCTTGGCGTTAAACTGAACATGGCCTGTTCAGTATCACTCAACAAGTCAATGCTTTATTCATACGAGCTGCTTTGATAATCAGTGATTGTGTTGGTGTACGTAAGTACGCTGCCAGTCGTTAGGTTTTTGGACTCCTGGAGTTTGTTTTATTACAGTTTAATCGCTAGGATTTCCATGATCAAACGTTATAATACCGAATAACAACAAATTAAATAAACCCGAAATATTTGCAGAACTTATTAACTGCCTGCTATCCTAATGACACTTTAAAATAAGTGCTTTATTAATGGCAGGTGCCCTTAATAGGGAGGGTAAATGTGTTCTATAGTCTATAGGTAAATGACTCATTCTATAACTGTAAAACAAAAAAATGTGGAGTGCTACAGGTGAAGGATTAGATTGGTAATGATTTTAGCCTTATCTGATTAGATTAGATCTATATTGTTACGCTAAAAAAAAAATCCCTCGATTTACAGAACATTTAATAAGAAACATTTCTTGACTTCTATCTATTATATAGCTTGTTAGAAAAGCAGCTAAACTGAGCAAAGAATACTGTACAGATACAGAATTTGCTCTCTCTGGTCTGGTTAGTGAAGTGGTTTGTTCAAAAAAAAAGGGGAAAAAGTCGATGAGAAAAACCCAAAATGTTTAAAGACATTTGGACAGAGAAGTATGAGAAGTCTTATAAACTAATCACTAATGTTTTAAGTGTTAAAAAGTAACAAGAACGTTTCTCTTTAATTTCCCTGATATAGGGTGTTCAAAACTTTTGACTGGCAGTGTATATTCTAATAAAAGTTTATTTCGTGGCTGCAGTGATGGGTGATTGTCTGCAGCCTTCGTGCTATTAGGCACTTGCAGCACATTTGTGGTTTACCACAGTATGATTTGCGTCACAGCACTTTGAAGACTCAAAGGTGTAACTGTTTTGTAAGGTTTGCTTTGTATATTATGATCAGATAGTGAGCACAGGAGCAAAACCATATTTAAATTCTCAACCTAGATATTTTTCTATTTACCTGCACTGATCAAGTTTCAAAGGAAGCACATTTTCTTGAAAATATAAAACGAGTACCCACATTAAAAAAATGTTTCTACAAGTCATATTTAATTGTCTATCATTTAAAAACATTGTAATTTAGTACTTTCTATAACGTAGAGGAAACTAAGCAGTATGTGTCTCATCATAATAAGACGGCTTCAGTAGTTTGTGAGTGTTTCATAGCTTTTAACTATGATTAACATATTTTGGCTCCTTTCAGTACCTTCATCAGCTCTAATTCACGTCATAGACATAATGACTTTCAGGACATGGCAGAATATAAATGATCTTGTTTTGGTCCTACTGAATAAAGAAGACGTGCATGTTGTGAATTTGCCAAGTTAAACCTGATCAGGGTTGGAATCCTGACTTGACATTAACACTAGCTTTTCTTTTCACTTATTCTGCTTAACATACTTCTTGGCATACAATACTGGTTTGACCCAGACAATAAGCTACCCAGCTCGCTATTGTGTCATTAAAACCAGTTAGCAGCATGTTGACATGAAAAGAGCGGAAGACTAGTGGTGATGTCACATGATCAAAGTTGTGATTGTCTGCTATAATGAATATGATGCAGGGACATCAATCACTTGAAAAAACAAGGGCAAGCTGGTGAAACCGTGAATGCATCACTGCACGTGAATGACTATGAAATGAAATGGAAAAACAGGCCAACTTTCGTGCACATCACAATGGTAAATGTTTTTATATCAAGGAGCACATCCAAGTAAGTTCATGTAAATTTATGCTAAATTTACACTCACACTGAAGTGGACAACTGGGCAGTATGTGATTTTTGGTATGTTCTGGTCAATGTTTATATAGTGCAGTGGTCATCAACCCTGTTCCTGGAGATCTAACTTACATTTACATTTATGGCATTTGGCAGACGGCCTTATCCAGAGCGACTTACATTTATTTCATTTATACATCTGAGCAATTGAGGGTTAAGGGCCTTGCTCAAGGGCCCAACAGTGGCGGCTTGGCAGTGCTGGGATTTGAACTCTCGACCATCCGATCAGTAGCCCAACGTGTTAACCACTGAGCTACCGAACTTCCTGAAGACTTTAGCTCCAACCATAATCGTGCCCACCTGACCATCTAATCATTGCCTTAAGAAGTTCTTGTTCAACTAAAACAGGTGTGTTGGATTTTGGTTGGAGACACAACCTGCAGGAAGGTAGATCTCAAGGAAGAAGGTTGGTGACCACTGATATAGTGAGTGTGTTATCTTGCCTATATAGCATGGTCATTTACCAGCTTTTAAAAAATTAATGTTTTGTGTACTTTTAGTCATTAAGTGAATAATGTGAAAATACCTGCCACATGAAACCTCTCAAAACAAACACGCATGTATGGTTTGAGCCTTCTGAGGTCTTGTTTTGTTTTGTGCTCTTTGTCTTGGTATTTATGGTTTAAAAAATTCTACTCGGTGGACTCAATCTTGAAAGTTGCCCCCATCAAGATGGTGATGCAATCTAAGTCTCTCTTTCCTGAGTTAGGCATTTAGCTTTTCATATCTACAGTGTGTATAAAAAAGAATCACCCCCCTTTAAAATAATCACATTTTGTTGCTTTTCAGCCTGAAATGAAGATGGACACAGTTTTTGTTTTATCCACATGAAAGATATAACACCAACATGTCAGGAAAAAAAATAAAAAACAGATTTACTGAGTTGGAAAAAGGATCGACCCCCATTTTGTTGAACCACCTTTTGCTTTAATTACAGCCTTTAGTCTGTTGGGATATGTCTCTACTAACTTTGCACATCTAGACTTTGCAATATTTGCCCACTCTTCTTTGCAGAACTGCTCAAGTTCAGTTAAATTTGATGGTGACTGTGGACTGCAGTCTTCAAGTCATTCCACAGATTTTCGATGGGGTTTAAGTCTGGGCTTTGACTAGGCCATGCAAGGACATTCACCTTTTTCTCCTTCAACCACTGTGTGGTCAGTTTTGCTGTGTGCTTTGGGTCATTGTCATGTTGGAAGGTAAACTTTCTTCCCATTGACAACTTTCTGGCAGAGGGCAGCAGATTTACCTCAAGAATTTGACGGTATTTCACCCCATCCATTTTCCTTCTATCCTGACAAGTGCTCCAGTCCCTGCTGCAGAGAAACACCCCCATAACAGGATATTACCACCTCCATGCTTTACTGTAGGAATGGTGTTATTTGGATGGTGAGCTGTATTGGATTTCCGCCAGACATATCGTTTGGTGTTGAGACCAAATAATTCAATTTTAGTCTCATCTGACCTGAAGCTTCAAGGTGCGTTTTGGCAAAGCTCAGTCGTGACTGCATGTGGCCTTTTCTTGAGGAGTGGCTTTTTTCTTGCAACCCTCCCATACAAGCCACATTTATGGAGAATTTGTGATCTTGTTGTCACATGCACATAATGACCACTCTTCGTCATAAATTCCTGCAACTGCTTCAGAGTTGCTGTAGGCCTCTTAGCAGCCTCTCTGATCAGTTTCCTCCTGGCTCTTTCATACAGTTTGGAGCGACATCCTGATCCAGGGAGGGTCTGTGTTGTACCAAATACCTTCCACTTCTTAATAATAGACTTCACTGTGCTTCTAGGCATTGATGAAGCCTTTGAAAATTTTTTTTGTATCCATCTCCTGACTTCTGCCTGTCCACAACTTTATCCCGGAGATCTTTTGTCAGTGCCTTGCCACCCATAGTTGATTGTTTGCTTCAGTTGCACTACCAAGGACTGAAAAGCTCCAGGAAAGCTCTTTTCATGCTGAGCTAATCAAAATGACCACAGCTGATCACAGTTGAAAGTCAAATGGCTTTGTGTGCCATTGAGAAGGTGGTTAGCTACACCTTATTGAGTTTACAAGTCATTTTAGGAGGGGGTGATCCTTTTTCCAACTCGCTGATTCTGTTTTTTTTATTTATTTGTTTATTTTTCTGACATGTTGGTATTGTATCTTTCACTTGGATATTATAAGTTGCACTGAGTAAATACAGCTGAATAAAACAAAAACTGTGTTCATCAAATGTGATTATTTTAAAGGGGGGTGATTCTTTTCTATACCCACTGTATATTTCTCACATTTTCAGAAATAAATCTGAGAAAACGTTTTGCTTGAATAAACTGAGAATAAACACGTTCTGTTACAGTATGTGTCTCACTGCTGTACTGGAGAGGTGGCCTTATGTTTGTTTTACACAAAGTTCTAGTGGAACATGTCCATGACAGACACTAACAAGCTGCCTCTTAAAACTCAAAAGAATTCAAGACTCTTAAAAATGTAAAGTGACGGACACTACAAAATGGAAGATGTTTACATTGAAAGTGATTGTTGAAACATCTTTTTATTGCTTTGAAAAAATATTATTGTGAATAATTTATATTGGGGGGGGGGGCGGATAAATCCTGAATAATGAATGAATAGTTTACATGACATCTGTTGGGCGGTCAGCATTGAACTTGTTGAGCTTGAGTTGAAAAATAGTTTTTCAATTGCAATTCATTTTGTTTGTACCTGCTTGCGATATTTTCTATAGAACGTAGTTGGTTCTGTTTCTCAAAATATAAACAAATTAATAATTCAAACCACAATGACGCAAAACCAGGACAAAGCAGTTACTAAGGATGAATGAATAAATTCATCATTCAATTCATTATTCCCAAGCCCCCCCTACATGAGCTTCATACAGTCCCTTCTGAAAGTAGTTGGAAAGTGGTTTTTGCTGTTCAATGAAGACATTTGGGTTTGAGATCAAAAGATGAAGGAGACTATAGATCAGAACTTCAGCTTTCAATTTCTGATATTTAAATCTAAATGTGTTAAATAACTTGGATCGTGGCATCTTTGGTTCCAGACCACCCAATTTTTGCTGAGCAAAAGAATTGGAACAGATGGTCTTAACGTAAATAACAGTTAATATTTGTTGCATATCCCTTGCTTGCAATCACTGCATCAACCTGGAGACCCACTGTCATCACCAAACTGTTGCATTGTGTTGGCAGTGTGCTTTTGGTCATTGTCTTGCTACATACTGAAGTTCCTCCCAATCAGATTGGATGCATTTTTCTATAAATTGGCAGACAATGTTTCTGTAGATCTCTGAATTCATTCTGCTGCTACCATCATGGGTTACATAATCAATAAAGATTAGTGAGCCTGTTCTAGAAGCAGCCATGCAAGCCCAGGCCATGACACTGCCTCCATTGTGCTTGACCGATGAGCTTGTATGTTTTGGATCATGAGCAGATTCTTCCTTTCTCCACACTTTGGTAGAAGTTAATCTTGGTTCCAGAACTTGTGGCTCTTCTCTGTATTTCTTTGCAAATTCCGATCTGGCCTTCAGATTCTTACTGCTGATGAGTGGTCTGCATCTTGTGGTGTGCCCTCTACATTTCTGTTCATAAAGTCTTCTTCGAACAGTGGATTGTGATACCTTCACCCCTGCCCCGTGGAGGTTGTTTTGGGGTTTTCATAGTTCTCACAATATTTTCTTCAAATTCTGTTGTTTTTCTTGTCTGGTTGTTAGTACACCAGTGGCTTTTTCTAAATTGTTGCATTGGCTATGTCTAGTGCTTCTGCAATGGCTCTGATCGATTTTCTATCTTTTCTCAGCTTCAAAATGGCTTGCTTATCTCTCATTGACAGCTCTCTGGTCTTCATGTTGGTTTATCCTTTTTAACATCAAATGCAGTCTTCACAGGCAAAGACCAGGGCTCAAACCAAGAGCAGACATTCAGAGCTATTAATTGTTTAAACAATCAATCTAACAGGGCTGCCCTGGGTGGCAAGAAACACCAGTCATATGTTCCAACATTTTTGATCACTTGAAAAGTAGGTGGGTTAAGACAAAAGTTGGCAAACAAGTTGTTTAACACATGTAGATTTAAATGTCAGGAAATGAAAGATGAAATTCTGATCAACTCGTATTCATCTTTTGATCTAAAACCCAGATGTCTTCAGCCTTGCCATTTGAATATTTTTGGAGGGGACTGTATGTGACCGCCTGTTTTGTCTGTGTGAAAGCAAAAACCGTTCACTCGTGTGTGTGTGTGTTTTTTTTTTTTTTTTTTTCCCCCCCTTCTCTCTTTTTCTTTTTTTTTGATGGGATTCCCAGTCCTGATGCAAACCTCTAACCCGCAACCCAAAATACGCTCCATGTTTGGTTCACTTCCTGTAGTTGGGTTGATTCAGGCTGGAATTGCTTTCTCACTGCAGTCAAACTGCATTAGAGATCAGCTGCTGTAATACACACTCAAATGTGTTTGCTGTGTTCTTGTGTACCTAAATGAACCATAAGCCCACCAGAGTTCTCCAGATATGCATATGTAAAAATGCCATTAGTGTACAGCTTAAGGTTAATTCGCATGGGAATAGTTTAAGCTGGGGTTATTTTTACGGGCCGTTTTAAAGAAGTTAAAAAAACGCTGTAATATTCACCGGCATGGGAACACGCAGTCCAGAAAAAATGCGGAAAAATAACTGACATGACCAGTTCGCACGGGATTTAAAATCACAGAGAAGCTCTGGTAATAATTACATTACCCCCACCTTATCATATAAAACTGGTCCTGTCCGAATAGCCCTTTAGAAGACAACCTGAAAAATTGTGAGAGACTGTATCGCATACATCTTGTCCAGTCTGTGAATCATCTTTTTTCTTTTTTTTTTAACAAACCCTCTTTTGGAACGGTGTTGAGTGGTGCAGTAAATTTCATTAGGTGGAAATATTGCTTCCACATATTTAAAAAAAAAATTTTTTTTAAATTCTTTCTCAGTTTATGTGAAATTAATTTATTTCTCAATGTATCTGTCTTAAGTAAATATAAAATGAACAAAATCTAAAAACATTAAAAGTAATCTTTTTTTAAAGAACTTATTTAGGGTTATAGTGTTTCTGTGGCTGAATCATGGCATTGTATTGAGCATATAATGGACTACATAGGTAATACAACATAGTTGGCGACCGAAGCTCGAAAGATACATCAACATTTACGCAAGGGAATTTCGCCATTCAGAGTCTGCTTGTGCAAATGCTTAAATTTGAGTTTCTGTTGATCTAATTCAGATTATTAAAATAACCTGCATGTACTTCAGGTTGCCAGAGTTTAATTTTAGTGGA
Organism: Cranoglanis bouderius; assembly: GCA_023630585.1. Lineage (NCBI taxonomy): Eukaryota > Metazoa > Chordata > Actinopteri > Siluriformes > Cranoglanididae > Cranoglanis > Cranoglanis bouderius. Next base: position 17,963,360 of record CM042548.1, on the reverse strand, counting down.
AGTTGCCAAGTCTGTTATTTTCTTTAAAGTAAATAAAATAAAAAGTAAAGAAGTATCTGGCGATTCGGGCAGAAGAAATGCTGTCAGCTGCAATATGATGTGTAACATACTGTAAAAGCAAGTGACAATTTAAAAATAAATATAAATAAAAAGAAAAAAATTATACAATGATGTATATAAAATGAGACAATCACCAGCATTGAACTGAACATTTAAAAGAAGTCCAGATTATTGTCATTGTATTGATGCATGAGTAGTTGTAATTGTATTTATTACATCACTGCACATTTGTATTAATTTTACAGTACAGCTTCTACCTCATTAGTCAGCTCCTTATAAAATAGCACTTGATCCAGCACATCCTTTTTTGTATGATGAGCTAGAAGTACCTAGAAGTACAATGGCAACAAAGTGTCAAGCTAAGGCAACAGTGATGAATGCTGTATTTATTGATTTTATGTAATAAATAAAATAATGCCCATGTTTTGGTTAAGTTGGTGTGCTTGGCTAGAAAAAAACCACATGCTTACATGTTAAAATTCCTTTTTGTGAACTTTACCGGAACAATACAATTAATTAATAGCATCATATTTATGTACTGAATATTTCCCTTGAATTGTATTCCATAGTTTTTTCTTCTGTGCATTTACAAAAGCATGAATTTCAGGGCAAGATATTTTGGTTACATCAAACTTTCAGACAGGTACCTCTGCTCACTTGAGACAATAGCGCACAAGAAAAACTTTCAGTTTAGCATGCAAGTCTGTAGTAATGCTTGAGGTGTGAATAACAGTGTGCGGTATTAATTTTGGTATTAGCTGCTCACTATGCGCACGTAACTCAAATTTGACCACAAATGATAATCCGCTTCCACTACAACCAGATTTATGTGTTGTGCTTTATTGTACTGTTCTCATCTATTATTTATCGGTGGTGGTTTTTTACCACAGCTGATGCAAGAGCAGTGAGTAGTGTTTCAGTTCATGTTCAGAAAATGGAAACTAACAGAATCGGCATCAGTCAGCATTTTGAAACTCTAGCCAGCTTTCACAATGAGTCCTGAGCCGCACCCTGAATACACCGACAGAAATGCATCTCCCCCAACCCCCAAGGTTTTCATACATTATTTTTATTTCTTTTGTGAATAACCCTTTTATAAGAAGGATTTAAATATGCATTTGTCAGTTTCTCCAATTTATTCTCTTTTAGCAATTTACAGCTGTTTTGTCATCTGTTTTGTCATCAACCTACTAAAATGAATTTTGTGTACGTAAACATGTACATAAACGTGTACATTTGAATAGTAAAGAGGGGAAATCCATCACTTCTCTTCCTTGTTCCTCATTTCTTCTATCACTTGTATTATTCTTCGCTACTATTCCAACTCGTCTGTTCCTCTTTATCTCTTTGCGAACAAGCTGTTGTACTGCATAACAAGTCAGACAATAACACGTAGTGGGGAATTCAAAACACTGCAGTCTAGAGCTGCCGTGTCTCACACACCTGATCCAACAGCACCCAACACTCGCCACTCGGTCAACAATCAACCAGCCAGCTTGAATTTCATTGTGATATACTATATACATCACAATGCACAGTTAAAGAGAATAATTTCCTGTTTTTGTGGCTTAAGAAACGTGTTAAGTGGGTCATGTATGTTGTAGCTTGATAGTGCTGAATTCAGCCGAGTGTTTTATTAGATCTATTATATCAGTCGACATTTAAGCAGCCATACCGATATTCAGTATTGACCGCACAATTGTGTGTGCGATGTTGCTTTTATACAGCAGTTCAAGAACTTAAGTGACATTTTGGACACTATATGGCCCAATGTGCTGTTTATTTTTGCTCTGCTAGCGGAAATAGATCCAAAAGAAGCTACACTCACTTTTCAAACTATGAAATAGAGTTTTATGGACCGAACAAGGACAAGCAGAGTGATACAAACAGTGAAACGTCCAAGTACTAAATATAATCACTCTTGGAACACCGCTCATCCAATCAAATCACTGGACCAGAATTAACTGTTATAATGTAGGGCTGCAACTAACTTTATATATATATATATATATATATATATATATATATATATATATATATACACACACACACACACACACACACACACACACACACACACACACACACACACACACACACACACACACACAGGTGCATCTCAATAAATTAGAATGTCGTGGAAAAGTTCATTTATTTCAGTAATTCAACTCAAATTGTGAAACTCGTGTATTAAATAAATTCAATGCACACAGACTGAGGTAGTTTAAGTCTTTGGTTCTTTTAATTGTGATGATTTTGGCTCACATTTAACAAAAACCCACCAATTCACTATCTCAACAAATTAGAATATGGTTACATGCCAATCAGCTAATCAACTCAAAACACCTGCAAAGGTTTCCTGAGCCTTCAAAATGGTCTCTCAGTTTGGTTCACTAGGCTACACAATCATGGGGAAGACTGCTGATCTGACATTTGTCCAGAAGACAATCATTGACACCCTTCACAAGGAGGGTAAACCACAAACATTCATTGCCAAAGAAGCTGGCTGTTCACAGAGTGCTGTATCCAAGCATGTTAACAGAAAGTTGAGTGGAAGGAAAAATTGTGGAAGAAAAAGATGCACAACCAACCGAGAGAACCGCAGCCTTATGAGGATTGTCAAGCAAAATCGGTTCAAGAATTTGAGTGAACTTCACAAGGAATGGACTGAGGCTGGGGTCAAGGCATCAAGAGCCACCACACACAGACGTGCCAAGGAATTTGGCTACAGTTGTCGTATTCCTCTTGTTAAGCCACTCCTGAACCACAGACAACGTCAGAGGCGTCTTACCTGGGCTAAGGAGAAGAAGAACTGGACTGTTGCCCAGTGGTCCAAAGTCCTCTTTTCAGATGGGAGCAAGTTTTGTATTTCATTTGGAAACCAAGGTCCTAGAGTCTGGAGGAAGGGTGGAGAAGCTCATAGCCCAAGTTGCTTGAAGTCCAGTGTTAAGTTTCCACAGTCTGTGATGATTTGGGGTGCAATGTCATCTGCTGGTGTTGGTCCATTGTGTTTTTTGAAAACCAAAGTCACTGCACCCGTTTACCAAGAAATTTTGGAGCACTTCATGCTTCCTTCTGCTGACCTTTTTGAAGATGCTGATTTCATTTTCCAGCAGGATTTGGCACCTGCCCACACTGCCAAAAGCACCAAAAGTTGGTTAAATGACCATGGTGTTGGTGTGCTTGACTGGCCAGCAAATTCACCACACCTTAACCCCATAGAGAATCTATGGGGTATTGTCAAGAGGAAAATGAGAAACAAGAGACCAAAAAATGCAGATGAGATGAAGGCCACTGTCAAAGAAACCTGGGCTTCCATACCACCTCAGCAGTGCCACAAACTGATCACCTCCATGCCACGCTGAATTGAGGCAGTAATTAAAGCAAAAGGAGCCCCTACCAAGTATTGAGTACATGTACAGTAAATGAACATACTTTCCAGAAGGCCAACAATTCACTAAAAATGTTTTTTTTTATTGGTCTTAGGAAGTATTCTAATTTGTTGAGATAGTGAATTGGTGGGTTTTTGTTAAATGTGAGCCAAAATCATCACAATTAAAAGAACCAAAGACTTAAACTACTTCAGTCTGTGTGCACTGAATTTATTTAATACACGAGTTTCACAATTTGAGTTGAATTACTGAAATAAATGAACTTTTCCACGACATTCTAATTTATTGAGATGCACCTGTGTGTGTGTGTGTGTGTGTGTGTGTGTGTGTATGTATGTATATATATATATATATATATATATATATATATATATATATATATATATATATATATATATATATGCACGCTTACAAATACAGCAAATCATGACAATAAACATGAATTAACTAAACCTTTTAAGCAGCTCACACCAGTTTCTCGAAAACCTTGCAGACCATGTAATATTTTGGATATAAACATAAGTTTGTGCTTGTGCATCACTGTCGTGCTTCCGTGCTACACAATCTCTGCTTTGTAAAGTTTGATCTTCTTCGCAGAATTTCATATAAAATGCTCCCCTGCCTTAGGGGACCTGGGGCGCACACTTTTCCGCTGTCACTTGGTGATTACGCCTCCGTCTGATGGTGACTTGGGTCATGTTAGGTATAAAAGGTAACGTTGACACAAACGGTGAACTAAAGAAATTTATTTTCGTCGACTCCGGGTACCCCACTAAAGCTAGAGGCGTCGCATTATGTGCGTTTGACGTCATGTGCCATCAACTGGGGAAACGGCTTACACTTCCGGTCAGTAAAAAACCGCTAGTGTTCCATTTGAGATTATACTACCCTTCTAAAATTCATACACTAGACGGTAGAGTGTATAGTGCACAGTGTAAACGTATAGTACAGCATTTGGTACACAACTTTAGTCTGCACTCTCCGATGCATGTTTTCGGAACATAAGTAACTCAATGAGTAAATGTTCCCCGAGCCGTGCACAGACCAACTAATCGATAACGAGATCGTTGACAACGATTTTCATAATCGATTATTATCGATTCGTTGTTGCAGCTCTGGTATAATGATTAATATTTTTTTCTTATATGGCAGCTTCTAATACACAGTGTGTAGCAGCTCATGTATAACAATATTTCACCAATATCACTTGGATTAAATTCCACTACCATGACAAATCTAATAGGGGTCATTTATGTAGTGATCAAAGTTTAGTGTCCATTTCAAACACTCAATTTCAAACTGCAGTTTAAAAACATCTTCAATAGGATTCATGGTACAAACACAGCCGAGTTCAGTGGTGGGTACAGACACAGATGAGAACAATGCAAAACTGAATTTAAGAGGTCCACGCACAGGGTTAAGTTCAGCTTTTGTGCAATGCTCTATAGCCAATAGGTGAGCGTATGTGATGTCAGGAAAAAGTATGTGATGTCAGGACCAAAAGCAGTGTATTTGCCTGTGCATAACAGTAGGGTTGTGGAAGTTCTGTGCAATATAATAAGGTGACTACAGAAGAGCAATAGTCAGAGGAATAAAATATTAACGTACAATACACCACATGCTACTTGTGTGAGGGAATGATGCTGAGGACCCCCTTAAGTTAGTGAAAGCTACATTTTTCCTGGGCCCATGCCTAGTCCAGAGGTTCCACTGGCATATTTGATTTACATATGTTGGTCAAAAAATGTAGGGCTAATGATGTCCAAATGATTAGGCATGAAACAATATCCCCAGCCATCCCCAGGAACTGCCTCACCTCCTTTTTTGGTCTTGGTCGCAGGGAGTCCACAATCACAATAGTCTCATTTGGGGAAGCATCCACCCCTAACCCAAGTGGAAGGCCAGATACCGTATCTCCCGATCCAAATGCACATTTCACCAGGTACACTGTGAGGTCAGCTTGTCTCAAAACCTTTAGGACTGCCCTCCTATCTGCTGCTAATTGTTACTGTACATGATTATGTCCTCTAAATACGCAGCTAGGGCTGCAAGAATCGGTAATTCAAATAATCGACAACGAATTTCATTATCGATTAGTTGGGTCTGTGACGTCACTGGGGATAACACCCGTCAGTGAAGTCACTTCACAATGGTGAAATACACATTTCTATGAATAAAACACATCTGAAAAACAGCGGAGGTCACAGAGTGAGCTGCTGCGGGAAAAGTGCACAGTCCAGGTTGTCCAAAATATGAGTGTTTTATATTAAGCATTTCAAACTAATTTGTAAGTGTATTAACGTGGCTTGTGGTGTCATATGCTGCGACAGATGCGTGTGCTGTTTAATGTTTTCCAGACGTGTTTTCTTCAGCGCAGAAATGTCATTTTTATGTTTATATCCTTATCTGTAAATGTTAGAAATTCACGCCAGTATTTCCATTTTACATAAAGGCTCGCCCTGACAGTAAGTGAGTCTCCCTTAAACTTCAATGAATGAATTTGCACATTGTATAGCATAGCCCACATAGATACATTTAATACCTTTTTCATATACACCTTCAATTTGCACAATGTTTGAAGGACAACATTGGTCATAATGTGAAATATACAGAAAAAAAAAATTGGCCATTTAATCCAACTAATCGATTAATCGAAGAAATAATCGACAGATTAAACGATTTATCAAAATAATTGTTAGTTGTAGCCCTATACCCAACAGCATATGCACTGTGAGGCCTCAGCACTCAGTAGCACCCAGTCCAACAGTTGTTGAAACATAGCTGGTGCTCTGAAAAGACCAAGTGGAAGCATGACAAACAGGTATGAACAGAACAGGGTGGAGAAAGTCATTTTATCCTTGGAGCGTGATGAATCTGCCAATGGCCCTGGGTCAAATGCATGGTTGAATATACACAAACTGTGACCTTAAACGGTTCTTGCCACTTGTCAAGTAATTTTGAGCTAGAGGTCGAGGTAGTACTGAGTCTAAATTTTTGGGTACTGAGCCATCATCCCAGTATCTTTTAATCACGTCCAACACACACATGGGTCTCTGCTGGAGCCAGTCTTGTCCCTCACCCTTGCTTGGTCACAGTCATGCAGCATACCAGGAAGTGTGTCTGCTGTTAAAGCTGTGAAAACCTCACACTGCTTTACTTGCCAGGATCCACCCAGTCTGCTGGTAACTGAACAACACTGGTCATTCCAAAATTACTGGGTGGGAAAGGTGAGGACTAACTGCCACCTGTCTGTTATGGTCTTGAACCATGAATACACCTCACCTTCAACTCCCAACACCTTTCCAATACCTTGTCTTGAATCAGGCTTTGGGGGTTAAAGGCCTGCTTGCAGCCTGAATTTTCCAAGGCTTCACTGCAGCCCCAAAAGCCCTTTCTTTTGGAGGGGTGCTGGTCAGTGGCATTCTCAGGGTGGGTAGGGTTTCGGAGCTCTCTGGGACTTGTAGTTCTTGGTCAGCTGGATGGCTTCAGCCAAAGCAAGGATGGTGACATTGGACCTACTCTGAGGTTCCAGTTGGAAGTCAGGCCATAACTGCTCCAGCACCATCCGTGCGATGGCCATCTCTGCCGGTTTGAGTGAGGCCTCATCCAGTGTCTGCATGAGTGAACACCAGTGTAACACCATTAAGCAGACCTGCCAGTGGTGCCCCTCATGGGATAGACTTACCTGCATGAGCATGACCGTTTTGATGGCTGTATAATATCTCCAGTAAAAAGAGCATGGATACAAAGCTCCCATTCACTCTTTGGCAAGCCACATGCCAAGACAGTGCCCTTAAACATCTCCAAGTATATGTCTACACCACGCACATGCTTAGCTCACTGCTCAGGGGGTGAGCAAGCTAGTGATAACATGCGTGGGACAACATTAGCTCTACATTAACATTAACTCTAGCTCTTCCCCCAAACACCTACCTCATAGTACAGACTCACGTTAAACCATGCCCTGATTAATTGGTCCATGATGATTTCACTTTAATCCCTGTAATAAATATATGTAATCAATTAACATGTAAATCCTAGAGATTATCATCATTTTCATGGATTATGGCATACATTAAGCTCTTCCATGACCGTTGAATGATTTTTAAAGTAGGCTTAAGGCTGCTGTGTGTATCACCTGAATAATGGTATCAGACTGGCGTGCCTATTTTAAGTATATTTCATTTAATTTCCATATTAATTTGCATGTGCTTCTTCTTATTAAACAGTTTGAGTTTGGAACATACGGAGTTTGAAAACTCCAATGCTTGTATTACACTCTGTGGCCAAAAGTATGTGGACACCTGACCATCACACCCATACGTCTGCCTTCAATAAACTGTTGCCACTAAGTTGGAAGCATGCAGTCTCGAATGTCTTTGTATGCTGTAGCATTAAGTTTTCCCTTCACTGGAATTAAGTGGCTTAGCCCAAACCTGTTCCAGTATGACAGTGCTCCTGTGCACAAAGCGATGGCGATGAAGAGATGGTTTGCCAAGGTTGGTGTGGAAGAACTCAAGTGGCCTGCACAGAGCTCTGACCCTTATCCCACTGAACACTTTTGTTTTGAATCGGAATGCTGACTGTGCGCCAGGCTTTCTCACCTTTCTCTCATTGCATGACATCGCTAATGCTCTTGTGGCTGAATTGGCAGAAATTCCCACGGCCACGTTCCAAAATCTAGTGGAAATTATAACAGCATAGGGGGACTAAAGCTGGAATGGGATGTTCAGCAAGCACATATGAGTGTAACTGGTCAGGTGTCCACATACCTTTGGTCATCTTTACCACCTAAAACCCTTTGTAATGCAAAAAAGTCTTGGATGATTTAGGACAGAGATTACCATCTTTTTTTATCATGGTACTGTGAAGATACTGCTGTTGTGGACACTGCAGAATAATACATAATAATCATCCATCCTTCCTTGCTTTCTTTCCTTCCTTCCTTCCTTCCTTCCTTCCTTTCCTTCCTTTATCTCGGGAACACTTATGGGGAAATTGAGTGTCATAATATGTCTCCTGGCATGCTTTTGGGGTTTGGGAGAAAAGTCCAGAACCTGAAGGAAACCCACACAGACACAGGGAGAACATTGCAGAAACTCTGCAAACACAGTAACCGTAATCGACAGCAGTGTTACTCACTGCATAATATTGTTTGTGTCACTTCGGGAATTTATAAAAAATAAAATGTATTTTTTATTTTATTTTATTTTATTTTTTAATAAATCTTAGCAAAGACAATCCCGGATGAGAGTTTATGAATGTTGAACCGTCACTCAGATTTGTCAGGTGAAATGAAACATAAATTAATAAACATTTCAAAATACAATATCATGATATCATGTGGAAAAAAGTTTGCAGTTATAATTTGTTTGTCTATTGTCCACCATTGCTTGTGCTACTGCTTATGCTACTCAACGTCTGATTAAATTTTTTTGCAAAAAGTGGGGTAACCTTTCCTTCCCCCAGTCCCCACTGTAATTTGCGCCTGTCTACAGCTGCTACAACACTGGCTATCAGTCCTGCACTTCAATTACTTTACAACTTTTCATGCTCAAGTGAGACAACAGTAACAATTTACTTTGAGGGTGTTGTAAAATATCAAAGCGTTTAGATCGTCATGGTTCATAAATGTGTACAACCGTAGCCCGTTAGTAAAACACGGGCTATGTGCATTATTGTCGATAATTATGATAATCTAACTTTGCAAATCTAACAAATGCTTATTAAATGATCTTTCCTTATAAGATCTTTGATATGACTAAGAGTTTCACATTACTAGTAATACTGTTCCAACAAAAGAGTGAGCAATTGTAATTTTATTACAAAACCAACTGTTTTGATTATAAAACACAGTTTAGTTAGTTAGTTAGGTTCAGTCCTTACAGGCCTTTTTCGAATACGGTTATATTTCTTCTCGACTCTTCTGCTTGAAACTTGGTTTCTATTGATGAGTGGCTCATTTTGATGGATTGTTTTTCCGTTTTGGTTGGCTGACGAGATGTTTGGTTTCCTGAATCAAAAACAAAACTGCCACATTCGCACATATACGTAAGTTTGTGCTCATTTTTAACAATGCTGGTTAAGTTAAAGCTCTTCTAAATATTAGGCTGCTGTTACACTAGAAAACATAGTTATAGTCTGATGCCCTTTGGCCAAGAATAGTAATTGAAATACAATGAAAGTGATTTTGATTAATGATGAATAATGCACTTCAGGCGGATCAGTGACTACATTCTTTTCACATATTGAAACATATAATATTGGAATCTAATGGCTAGTCATGGAGAACTGAAACAATCACAAACAGGTCAAATAATTATGATTATGCAATTGAGTAATAATTGATGTAAGCCTGTGTACTTATTGAACAAGGGCAAAGATTTGTGAGTGGTTGAGAAAGTTTGTATAGCACAGTTGCTTTACAGTTTCATGATGAAGGAGGAGTGCAGCAAAAATGAGTCATGCTATAGGATTTACTTTCATTTAGGCTAGTGTGTCCTGTTCCTGCTCTACAACATCGGCTGGTGCGTCATTCGTGTTATTGCTTAATGTTATTATTGCCAAGACTGCCAAAATGCAACTCTGTAAGGATAAAGGGGAATTCCATCACCAACTACACTGGGCCTTCAAAAGTGCTGTTTTCATCTCTTAATGTCTGGCCCTATGGCCCTGTTTCGTTTTCACTGAATCGGTATTTTGAGCATTCAGATATTTCCGTATAATCATGTAGTCTTTCTTGGTTAATCCAACAGCATATTTCAGATTGTTAAACAGGACCTCTGACTGCTGATATTTCACCTGCTTTAACTTGTGTGTCAGCCATTGGAATTTGAACAGCAAATGTTTTTGTCTGTAAATGTCTGTGAGTTGCTGGTATTCACATTGCTCAGCTTGCATCATGACCAACGCGTAAATAGACACAATTGTGCCGTCATTGCGGCATTAATTACAATGAGTCATGTTTTATTCTCTCTCAAGAAAACAAATGTAATTTAAGTGGCAAAATTCAACATAATTGTGTAAGCACCGGTCAACTGGTGTACGCATATCATTTTAAACTTTGGCCAGGATCAAGCTGTTTTAAACCTTCTTCTGAAAGACCGATCCATACTGATTATACATAAAGCTTATCTGTTGTATTAATTACATTGTGATCATAAAATTTAAAAAGGCTCGCATTTAATTGTAAGGACTTCGTGCAGCCCAATGTATTGTAGCCTAATAGCTTTCAGTACTTTATTATATATTCTTTTCCTTTAGAACATGATTTAATCAGTGTAGGTTCTTTGTGTTATACTGCAGGGGTTTCTGACATGTCTGCAGACCACATCCAGGCCATGCAGTATTTTCTGCTGGGCCACAAAAGTATTTTGGGTCTAGGTTTGACGCAGGCTCAAGCATGTATGACCTCAGTGTATTGATTTCCATTGCAATCATAATTTCAGTTAACTTCTGCAAATACTTCTGAGCTTTCTGCCATCGCACAGTATCAATCCCACCCCCCACTGAGTTGGCCAATGAGAGGCGAAATCATTAGCGTTTTACGAATTTATTGTGGAATTTGGTCACTAAAAGTACATTTGTTTTCTTGGGAGAGAATAAAACATTACTTGTGGTAATGTGCCCTGCCTTTAAAGCTGCAGTGGTTCATGTAAACACCATATAAATTATTTTTATTAAAATGTACATCGGGTGAATTTCCATATCGATGTAGGTCTAAATCCAGATGTTAAGACTTCTGCACTGGTTGTTTACCAGACCAGACAGTCTTTCCCCTGCTTATTTCAATGTGTGCGCGCGTGTGTGCGCGCGTGTGTGCGCGCGTGTGTGCGCGCGTGTGTGCGCGCGTGTGTGTGTGTGTGTGTGTGTGTGTGTGTGTGTGTGTATATGTGTGTCTGTCTGTCTGTACATGCTCCTTTCTGGATGTCATTTTTTTAAGGCTACTCTAGGTCAACACTAATAAAATCTGACAGGCATTCTCATCCCCAATTGGACCAGAGTATAACAGAAAATAAGGCTGTATTGTCATGCGGGAAACACTCCTTGAAGAAGGAATCACACTTCCCGTCTCAGCTGGATGTCGTTTATTCATTGCAGTGATTTCCTTTCCACGAATGGCCTCTCTTTTACCACAGGGAAGTCAATAAAGATGTTTCACATGATGCACATTTTGTCTTGCGTCAGAAATGCAGTGGATCCGCAGCTTAATGTTTAGGTGTGCTTCGCAGACATCATTACAGGATGAAAATCGAATCAGTCAGCAATAATAGTAAAGCTTGCTTCACAAGACTTATTCAGAAGCATGCACCAATATTTTGATGCCTTGAGTATCTGCTTTTTTTTTTTTTTTTTTTTTTTTTAAATAAATACCTTATGTGAGTTCACGAACTGGACAGATGCAAAACCTCATTTTAAGTCTTTTGAAAGGAGTAGCACAAACATGCAAGCGTGATTGATCTGAAGGTGTTTATTAATTTTCTCCAACAGCATGGCTCTGATAGTAGATCCAGGTGTAATTCAAATACGGTCCGTTTATATAATGCACTCGTTCTTATATGTTATCGTTTCTATAGTAACAGCTCATTCACAGGGAAGGCTAAAAGTAAATGGAATATTCGAAATGTGTTATTTAACAAAGAAAATGTATGGCCGTTGATGATTTTTCTGTTAAGAGATGTTTATTTCACATTTATGAAAGGAGCCTCCATTGTCAGCACTTTGTAACGGTCAGTACGTCTTCTGCCTAGGAAAGTCTTGAGGACAGATGTCTTTGCGCTTTCTAGTTTCTCTGTAACATGATGAGCTGCTTTTTGTTTTTTGTCTTGTTAAATTAACAGAGAGGGGGGGAAAAAAGGAGAGAGGCTGGTGAGCTTTTTATAGCTGCTATAATGTAAGTGATAACTGGAACTAACTTGTCTCACAGATGTTGCATAACATTTAAATGTGATTAAAAGCACAATGTGTTGTTAATTAATAATGCAATTGTAATTGTTTGCAAATCACTGTGGTATACGAGGAACAAAAAAACACTTTGGGACATGCTGGTGTATAGGAAACTAATCCGGATAGGCGTGGTAAAGTTATCGCACCACTCCAGTGTGCATTATTTTACTATAACGGTATACCTTGTCATGTTTTATTCCTTACTTATTACATAGTTTTAGCAAAACCTTAGCTGTGGCTAAATAGAACTTAAGTAGTCCTGGGATTATGAACTCATATTTTCCAGTTAACAGTGTAAACCTGTACCACTGAGCTCCTATGTAATATATGCATCCTGTAGATTGCTATATGATCTGCTGTGTGCAATATGATACTTGTCTGTGGTTTATTAAAAGACAAAAACTCTTCAGCCACAGCTACACAGTTGTAGTAAACGTGAACATGGTCTAAAGTAAGCTTAGGGCAATAGCTTGGACGTGGCAGTGTGAGCCTGTCAGCATGACCATGTGTCCTATCCACTTACTGATCAGCAGGATACGTTTTTAGTTTAAACCCCTTTTTATGTCATTCAGCTGTTTGGTGTTCCTAATATTCAAGGCTCCGTGAAGGCAGCGAAAGACTGCAGTTCTCATCAGTGTTATCCTAGTCTCACTGGTTGACTGAACTTTTAGCATTCTCTAGATGTTTGAGTGAATTTTATTCATCCTATTTTAATTTTTTTTATGTGTATATATAAATGCATCTCATGGGATGCGTGTATGTGTGTGTACATAATTAAACAGCTCATTTGAAAGCTAAAATTATATGGCTGACTTTAAGCCTGACTGGTTCAGCCTATATCAACTAAAATATTAATAACACTCTTAATCCTGGTAAGCGGTGCATCCTCAGGTAATAAGCATATAGCACATTTTGGACCTCTGCTTAAACAGAGGTAGAGCTGCACAGTACATCATGTTGTGGCCGGAGACTACAGTTAGGCTTATCATTCTGTATAAGCTAGCTGGACTTTAATAAAGAGAGAGAGAGATAGAGATAGAGATGCCAAGGCCTCATTTAATGGTGTATGATCATGGCCTTGGCGGCAAGGACTCCAGAGAGAGAGGAGCTTGGTCTCGTGCACATCCACGCCTTATCTCCATATAAACCTGTATTTTATAGCCTGTACACTTTCCACCAAATGAGCACAGCCATGAGAGTGGAAATAATGCAAATTACCTTTCCATGGAAATCTATATGTGTACATGTTTCAGTGCAAGAGCACACATTGGTTTGCACATTTGTTCACATACTGTATGTGTTGGAGCATGTGTAAGGCTGCCGGAGGTGTAATCAAAACAGTAGTAGTGTTACGTTACAGTTTTGACTGTTTACTCGTTGGTGCTGGTGGAGATGACTGTGGTGATATGAACATTTTAGGAATATATTTATGTATATTTTTTAAATAAAATGTCCATGTGTGTTATTAATGGTGACACTTTTTTTCTTGCTCAAGCCTGTATATGAATAATGACGGATTTTAATTTTTTTTAAATTTTTTAATTTAAATTTTTTTGTTTAATTAAACCGATTTTACAGATTTGTGTTCAAAACCAGCCTTAAGTTTTTAAGTGAGGGTTTTTGAAGTGGGGGAAAGATATTTGTTTGCCATACCACTACAGTGGTATGTCTGACCTCTATATGTATTTCTAGTATTGAATCAATACAGCTATAGTGATTTTAATCAATCTTCAGTCTATACTGTTATATCAACATGCTTTTCCACATACTAATCTCAAATATTACAATTTTGTTCAGATCTCACTGACTCCATGCAGCCTTGAAAGTGACGCTACCGAGATACAGTCTCTTATCACTCCCTCTGACACTATTTCTCTTTACCTTATCGCCAGAAAACCTGTAAACGAACTGCCAGGGGAGAAATTCTACACCGCCGAAGTCCCAGCAGATCTGCATTTAGGGTGCAGAGGTAACTGCCCTCCACCCTTCCCCTCCTGCTCCTTCCTTTTTTTCATTTGCGTGGGCAGCGTCTCTGCAGCCCTCCCGTAGATAAGATAAGAAACACATGCTCTTCCCACCTCCTGGCGAGGGAGTCCCAGCTGGACCTGCTGACGCACACAGCCTCTTACACACCCACCCGAGCCTGCTTCGATCTCATGGCGGGCAAGTGAAAAAGTACTACCTTGGCAGAGTGCCTTTGACACGGTGCCAGAAAGAGAACCGTTCACAAAAAGCAGCCTTTTTCCTCCCCTCCCTCTGTTGCGCTCGCTGTGTCGGACCCCACCACCACCTCTGCTGGCTTTATTTATTACTGTAAAGCTTTAGAGCTACACACTTCCTGGACATAGGCGGTGTGAAGCTGACCGCACACAGAGCTCTTAGTCTCTGAGCTCACCTCATCAAATAAACTCTCTAAAAGGCAAGGCTCCTATGAAGGCTGTGATGGAGGAGGTCTGTTATCATACTCCCCATCAGCACGGTCAAATCTAATTGGCAGCAGAAACCACTTTTATTGGCTTGGTATAAATTATGCAGGGGAATCAGCGGAAGTGTATTTGCTTTCAGGACTGGCATTCATGCTTGCAGTTCTTTCTTTGGAAAATGGGAATCGGTGTAAACTTTCAGTTAGCTCGTGATAGCGTAATTGTTTCAAACTGTCGTCGGTAGCTTGACACATGCAGTACTGCGCAAAAGTTTAGCGCCTCTAATTTTTTATCCCAGGTTTGTTTTGTCTAAATGTTTATTTTAGGTCTACATGAGTGTGACTTGTTTGAGAGTCTGTTTTTCATCAGTAAATTTGGGAAAAAGTTTTTACAGGAAGAGACAATGTGGCTGAAACTGAAACCGTCCTACCATTTTTTTTTTTTTTTTTTTTTTACCAAGCATTTCTGCAAACATGCAATCTTGTTTCAATCAGCTGGTTCAACTAAACTTCTGGATAAACAGGGTGATTTTTTTTTTTTTTTTTTTTCCCCGATCCAGTGATCGTGTCTTGCCGTCACATGGTTTTATAAGTTTGCTGTCTTGTCGAAACTCGGCGGAAGTGCATATAAACTGAAAGGGAAACACACTTCTGCAAAAATGATATCATAGCAAGTAAAATATCTTGAATGCAGGAAAATTCAAGTAATATTTTTAAACAATTAGATTTCTAATCCTATTCTTATATATTTTTACCCATTCAAGCTTGAATTGTTTTTTTATTAGTATAGGGTTTTGCTTATTTCAAGCATTTAGTTCTAAAAAACAAACAAACAAACAAACAAAAAAAAAAAAACAACGAAATTATCTGCCAATAGATTGAGATGGTTTTAAGCTTGAAATTAATTAATATTCAAAATAGGCTTACTGGTCTTACATGTGTTATGTGTCATTATGAGATTATAATATATTAGGTATTTTTCTCATTATTCAGCATGATTAGATGTAATGTTTTACAGTCTAGTGAGATTGCAGCCTTCAAGTTCCTGAAGCTTTTGGCCAGAAAAAATGTACAAAAAAAATCAGATGCCTGTTAGTGGAGCGTCTGAAGTATAGTGTCATTTATTTTCTTATTCAAAAAATTGAATGTTGGAATGTTTGAGAAGTCCCGTGGAAGATCCTTGGAACTTCCATTAAAAAACCTGCATTACATTGTACCTCAGAAACTTTATGCCATTTTAAAGGCTGGTCACACCAAATAGTTATTTGATTTTGCTTACAGGTCATAATAGACTTTTTAAAAATAATTTCTTATTTGATCTTTCTCTTTAGAGTCTGATTACATGCACCTAAAACTACTGCACAGTGCTGTACGCGTCATTTTCAAGTATTGTAAATAAAACAAAACAACGTAAGAGCATTTCTTCCTGCTGTGCCAATAAAGTAAT
Source organism: Cranoglanis bouderius (assembly GCA_023630585.1). Taxonomy (NCBI): domain Eukaryota; kingdom Metazoa; phylum Chordata; class Actinopteri; order Siluriformes; family Cranoglanididae; genus Cranoglanis; species Cranoglanis bouderius. The sequence goes on along the minus strand of CM042548.1, from coordinate 17,947,093 downwards.
GCACTGCATGTCTTCAAGTGGTGTCTGCATTTAAGTCCTGTGGGCAACTTTTAACCCCCAGTAGCGAAAGGCAGACCCGGTAGCATTCAACCCCATTTTAACAACAATGGAGTACTTCTTTATAAGAATTGGCAGTTATTTAGAATTGTACTATTAAACCAAACGTCAATAAATTGACTGAGAATTTTGTAAATAATCTTAAGTAAATATTATACTGCTGCACCTCTACAGTTTGAGTGATTGACCACGACCTGTTAAACAGCTGAGTGTACTGCTAATCATTCTCATGTCTCGAACGCAGTGTTATGACATTGTCACGGAAGGCCATGTGTCACAGCGAAACACTGACGTCCAAGCCCTCCCTCTCGAGAGCCGTTGCTCTTTTACTCAAAGCAGAACTAAAATAAAAACCCTTGGTGACGCAATCCAAACGTCTGGGGGGATGTAAGACTCTGCTGAACTGATCTAAAATAGACAAAAAGGATCAGCGTTGTGGAATAAGGACAATTGCAAAAGTCAGGAAGGAAATGAGGCCTACTTAATTTGGGACGGAACAAGAGGTCATACTCGTACAGTTCAGCACAGTTATTAGGACCTGTGTGTTTTATGAATTCTCTGTTTGGCATAATGAGGGCATGGGTTTGCCCACTTGTTGGATGACTAGATGGATACTGAGTAATTTAACAGGACACCGTTTTCACTGCTGTAGTCGATGCGTCTCAAAAGCATTCTGTAAGTAATGGGACAGACGCATTGAATTAGAACTGAAGGATACAATTATATAAAGTCATTTGTTTGACTCATTTGTTTCTTGGCCATCTGTGCAGTGTATCATTAGTTTGTGTACTCTATTACTCTGACTCTGACCAAAGAAATGTCAGTGCCTGTAAATCATGCAATCATGAAGTATCTTAATAAATCAGAAACATGACCAAAATGTTAGATGTGCCCAAAAAAAAAAAAAAAAAAAAAAAAACATTTCTGTACCATTATGAGGTTTTGTTTTCCAATGTTTTTCAAATAACGGGTAAAGTTATTTGAAAAATATGTTCAGGGTTGCCAGATTAGATTCGATGATGATGATGATGATGATGATAATAAGAATAATTATAATAATTATAATCATAATTTTATGTTATTAATAATAGTAAAATGTATTACATTGTACACAGCGTATGTTATACATATATCATTGTTTCTTTTATTTTTAAAAGAATTTTTGTACCATTACAGCATTTTATAGTTTTTTCTATGCTTTTCAAAATCTACTGTTCAGGGTTGCCAGATTGGTTTCTTTTGTAAGGTGCAGGTTTATCTCAGACAGCCAGCACAACTGCATAGGGTTTACAACAAGATACCAATGTTAGGCCCCAACATACGGATATAAGAAAAGCTTTTTTAACTGAAATATGATGTCTTAACCTGTATCAGTGTGATGGAATGAGGAGATTGTGGAATAAACACCTGTTGAATCACCCCACATGTGAAATGTAGTGGATGGCTGTCCGTGAAACTGGGTCTTTTCTCTTTCTCGTTCAAACACTCAAAACCTTTCACTTGAGAGCTAAGAAAGAAACAGTTGCCTTTTATTAATGCGTTTGTAAGTTTTGTACGGTAAGTCTACTTTATCGTTTCTTCACTATAAGAGACACTAAAAGAGATACACCATGTTATTTCTGAATTCTATCACATTTATTGAAACTAAAAGACTAAATAATGTGTAGGAATGATGGCACATCGGCTTTGTGGGACACTATGTATGTTGCATAGAAATCAAGGAAAACGTGACCACTGTACTATTCAGAAATCTGGCTAAACTCCTACATCATTTTTTCCAGTTCTTTGAAACTTGACCTTGACCTGACTGAGTCTTGGCCTACTTTAGTTCTGTCGGCGACCCCAGAACTAAATGCTAAAAACTTTTCAAAAAGAAAAAGCATTATATAAACTGCTTGCCTTATCTATCTCCTCTACCACTAGCTGTTCTGTAAGTGTAAGATAAGGTCAGTATGCAGGTCATTTATGCAATGTTTTATCAATGACACTGATAACGTTCACCCCGACCTGGACTATGTGTGTGCAGCAGACGAATATGCAAGTCTTAGAAGACTTCCCTGGTGCAAGAGCAGACGGTTTTGGCCAAACAAGCCAATGCTTCAAGACCAAATATTTTTGTGAAGAGAGAATCCTAGAAGATACATTCCTGTAATTTGGTGTGTTGACAGTCATATGGAAGAGAAAGAGAGCTTAGGAGATTTGATCAGTTAAGCTTTATGAAAAGTGCATATCTAGACTATGAATCACCAACTTGGAAGATTAAAAGGGATCAATATGATGCTTTCTGATACAAACAATAGAGAAGTGTGCAATAAAATGTTGGGTTGACTTGCACTTGTAATTGATCTGGGATGTAAATATGGAAAAGTGGGGGGGAAATGTTTTGGTTAGTAACTATTAGACAATAGAGATAATAGAGAATGGTTTGGATCACAAAGATAATAAATTCACAATTATTTTAAAAAGGAGTCTGTTATCTTCTGGACTGGAACCACAGAATCAGAGGAAATTCTGTAAGGAAGTAAGAAATTTAGTGCATTTGGGGCTGTAATCGGAGTCCTCACCCAGAAGTTATGCCAATATTTACGAAAATATTTTGTATTCAGAGACGGGTTATGCGTCCACTTAAATATATTTTCTTGGCTTTCAATTCAAATTATGCTAATCAACTTTGTGTGGTTCACACCTCTGAAGTTGCCAGATTTTTCTTAAGTAGAGTCATGACGTGGCAGACGGGATTTTCTATTTTTTTTTTTTTTTTTTTTAAACACAAGCCCTTGCCTTTAAGCCTGAAAAAATCAGAGTATAGACAATGTGGACTTTTTCTTTGCTGTCAAATGTAATTCAGTATAGAATAAATCACAAGAGTCCAATATAGTGGCAGTATATTGCTGTATGAATAGTCCTAGTTATAATCATATTACTCACTGCAAATTTGGCATAATTTAACAAAATTGCTTCCGCCCTCATTATTTGGTGGCTTATAAAATTGCACCTGATCCTGCACATCCTATTTTATATATATATATATATATATATATATATATAAATTTATTTTGAATATTGTGCTCCAACAGTTACTCATGTGCACAACTTAATGAAGCCATGTGATACTTAATCGAAGTCATGAAATTATAATGTGTACGCTGGACGTAGATTTTATCACACTTTGCTATTGCTATTTTGACTTGCATTTTTCTTTTTTTTTCTTCTTTTTTTAAAAAAATTTTTTTCAATTTTTTTTTTTATTAATTTGATGTGCTCTCTATTAAAGAAAACATGACCATAGTTTGAAGAATAAGCTGACTGAGCATCTGTTATGCTTACAGCTCACTTTAAATTAATAATTTTATCCATAAAATAAAATCAGTCATGGACTTTACTGGGACAGTACTATTAATCAGTCATGTCATATTTCCCTCCCTTTGCCAATATTTCCCTCAAATGGCATTCAGTAGTTGTTTTTTTTAACGTCGCGCTGAAACAAATTTCACTGACAGACAGTGGCGCTGGTATTAATACTGCTCCCCACACAAGGTTCACTGGTCTCCTGTGCCAGCACTGCTCCAGCATGAGCACCAGCCGTGTGTCAGTTGGAAGAGGTTCACTGAGGGTCAGTGATCTGTGCCACTTGGATGACTGAGTGAGAGGTGGCCCTTGAGCTGTCCAGCAGGGATCATACCAACAGGGTCAATGTGGGATGAGAGGCATTTGCACTAAGCCCATGAGATCCTGTCCATCCCCAGGGCCTGACATCCTCCTGAGTCACATGTGCGCTCATTCTATGTGCAAAAAAGGGAAGGACTGTGGTCAGGGCAGAACTTGGAGATATGACGTAAAGAAGGGATGTTGGTAATCTATGTGGGAATGCATGTGTGTTTATTTAGCGATTCACTTATTTATTGCAATTTAAGTGTAGATTGCTTGTTTTGCAATATCTTGTGTTCAAGAGAGTTCTGGTACCATTATGGATGATTTGATTTAGTATTTTAAAACACCCATTAAAATAATATTTTGATAAAGTACTATTCAAAAGGTATACAAAGTGTCACTGGTGAAGAAAGAAATTTCTGAACATTCTCAAACTCAATGACTGATTATTTATTGTATTTTTAAGACACAATAGTTGTATTTTCATCATCTGACATGAACTCAATTCACAGATTGTTTTTTATAGAGTTTAGATTCTTAATTTTTTTTCTTTAAATTAAAAAACCCCTCTTCTGAACAAGAAGTACTTGTGTGGCTCCAGGTTGAGCTTTTAATGAGCATGCTACAATTGTAAGGGGCCAGTGTCTTCTCAGAAAACACAACTTGCAGGCTGTTGTGCAACCAGGCTTTCCCATGAACGCTTGCTTCACTTTTCCCCCCTATTCGAATCTGACAGGAGGACTCCGCAATAGTGAGTGTGAAAAACAGCGAATCTTCTAGTATGAATGTGTGAATCTACTTGGTGAATGAATAATAAATAATAACATATCTGGAGAGTCATCAGTGTCTATCGTCAGTGGTTTGCTTCTGTAGCCTGGTCAAAAGAATGTTTTCTTGAGCTCCAAATTAAAACCATGTAGCAGCAATGTAGCAGACCCAAAAAATGAAAGTACATTTTTATAATCTGTGAATGAAAATCCCATCTTTTTCCAGCAGCACTGGCACTTTTTAAAGTGTTTTCTTGTGTTTGCAAGGGCGTAGATGTAGGCATCACATTTAACAATAAAGTTTTGTTTTTTTTAAACTTGAGGTCTAGGCCACACCCATTTCCATTTCAAATCTGGATCCATGCTGCATTCACACCATGTCGGAATTACAGTAATTACTAGATGACAACCCGAACATTCTACTTGGAGCTGTTCTCGTCTTCAGACTCAGAATTATGCATTTCTATACGCCAAAATGAATCTGACTAGCACAATAAAGAGCATACCTTCAGATTTAATGGGAAAAAAAAAAACGGCCTAATTTGAGTAACCAATAGACAAAACCACAAAATTCCTAGTTTACAAGTTGTAATTACAAGTTCTATGAGGACGTGAACGCTTTGTACAAGTCGGAATCTCGTAATTACAGTAATTGTGACATGGCGTAAACTATTGTTGAGCGATCTTCCCCTTAGTCAGATCGTCCTATCGTTAGTCTGTGAGGTTGCAGATACATTTATTTATTTATATTTATTTACTCATTTATTATATTACATTTGCAATCAAAATTATTCAACCCCCATTGCAAATCAGGTTTATTGTCAAAATTTACAGACTTTCAGCTGTTTGCAATGAACAAACAAAAGCAATTGAAATAGTTCAACACGACGAATGCTTCAAGTGGTTTCCCCATATTCAACTGAAAATGCAACTTATAATGACTTCTCCAGTCTCAACATTATTCAACCCCTTCATGGCAAGCATCTTTAGTACTTAGTAGAGCATCCTTTTACTGTTATGACCTGCTGCAAACGAGATGTATAGCCGGACACCAGCTTCTGGCAGCGTTCCTGAGGAATCCTAGCCCATTCCTCAGTTCAGTAATATTCGAGTTTGCATGCTGCAACCGCCGCCTTCAAATCCCACCAGAGATTTTCTATGGGGTTCAAGTCAAGTGACTGTGATGGCCCTGTAGAATCTTACGGGACTTCTTCTGCAACCAAGCCTTGGTGGAATTTGAGGTATGTTTGGGATCATTGTCTTCAATGAATCCATCTTGCCTTCCACACACTGCAGGTTTCCAGTGCCAGAGGATGCAAAACAGCCCCAGAGCATCACCGAACCACCACCATGCTTGACTGTGGACAGAGTGTTCTTTCTTCATTCTTCTTTCTCCAGACATACCGCTGACCCATCATGCCGAAAAGTTCCAGTTTGTTTCATTTTGTTTCATCGTTCCACAGAACAGAATCCCAAAACTTCTGTAGCTTATTTATATGATTTTGAGCTGACTTTTCTTCTGCTTTTGGGTCAGTAGTGGTGTACGTCTTGGAGTTCTGGCTTGGAAACCTTCTGCGTTTAGTACGCGGCATACTGTACTCACTGAAACCTCTTGCTGCAGGTCTTTTGCAGTCACTCGAGGGTTTTCACAACCTGCCTTCTCCGACATCTGGTTGCAGCCGTTGATGGCTTCCTTTTTCGGCCCCGTCCAGGTATTTAATGTATTTTCTGCCCCTAGCCAGTTCAGGTATTTCATGTGTTCCAGCTCAACCACACCTGCTGCAACTAATGGAGCCCTTGATTAGTTGCATCAAGTGTGCTTGAGACAACACCTGTTTTGCATATTTGTGCTGTTGTGAGGGGTTGAATAATTTTGAAACTGGAGAAGTCCTTATAAGTTGTATTTTCAGCTGAATTTGGGGAAACCACTTGAAGCATTCGTTGTGTTTAACTATTTCAATTGCTTTTGTTTGATTTGTTCATTGCAAACAGCTGAAAGTCTGTAAATTTTGACAATAAACATGATTTGCAATGGGGGTTGAATAATTTTGATTGCAACTGTATGTTTATTATATAGTTTTTAAAAAAATAATATATGGTATTATATTGTTACAATAAAATACTTACTTTTTGAGAGTAATATCTCCTCCCTCCAGAAACATTGCCTCTGCCTCGGAATCAACATATGATTCATCACTATTTACTTCTGAAACGTCATTTACCCCAGACTTGTCGCTTTCACGTCGAGTACATTCTTCCAGCTCATATTGGAGCGAGTATTTTTGTTTTCCTCAACCGCTTCGACATAAGTCACCTTCCAGAATTTAGTCACAGTCACAAAACAACACTTTTCACCTTTTACGTTTGGACGCACAAAACACTTGGTATTGGTTAGCCAGCTTTACACACGGACTATTAAGTTGAAGTGTTGAAACCTCCCACTAAAGCAGCATATCATATTTTTGCAGAATTTTATTGGCTATACAATGTGCCAGTCACCCACACATTTGGTTGCAATAGGCTCGAGCTTTTCACGAAGGAAAGGGGAAGGCACTTCATTTCAACGCTGATTCTCATTGGATATTGAAGGCTATGGACAGGACATGGAAGTTCCTATTGTCTCAAATGAAGTGTCAATCAAAAGGTCAGAGTGCAGCGGCCATTTTGATAAAGACATCAGTAATGTTTACATGTGAACTAAAGTTGTTATGGAGAACACGTGAAAGATTTGGCACATCTGTTGGTAATTTGAAATGATGCAGCAACAGTTCGTGGGTATTTATTGATGTCATAATGTGTTTTGGACTAAATATTTTACTTGATTCAATCGTTTGGACCTTTGCCAATGTAATAAGACATTGGGATGTTGGGATGTTATCGATCAGTGGACTACTATGAGGCTTCATAGGTGAGTTGCCTCAATTTTTTAATTGTTTGTATGTTGGTGGTCTGACAGAGACGTTGATTGTACCTGTTGTTGTGATTGAGTATCCAACGTCCTGCGGGTGGGTCGTCGCACTGTTAAGTATAAAACACACAACTGCTGTGTGTACGTAGCATAGTTTTGTACTTAACAGTGCGACGACCCACTCGCAGGCCGTTGGATTGTTAACAGTGGGAAAACAAGCCAAATATCGTCTTGACGTATCGTCAAAGGCACCAGCTATTGGCGATATCTCTGACTATCGCTGATCGCCGATATCATCGTCTATCGGCACAACCCTAGTGTGAACGCAGCTACAGATACTCTCTGGAGTGTCATTGCGTTATGCTCCTAATACAGAGCCTAAAGAATGGTTTGAACACATATCCAATCACTTACATTGTATGGTGTTAGAATTTGGAGAAGAAGTAAAGGCAAGAATTGGACAGTGAACTTGCGATATTTTATTGGCTGTATTTCCACCCTGTTAAAAATAGCAAGGCCGACGTGGAAATCAGGACAATGTATAGGAGAAAAAGAAGAAATGGACATAGCTAATGTGTTGATTAGAGATGCACCGATTGCAATTTTTTTGGCCGATTCCGATTTCCTATTTTTTTGTAAGTGTGACCTGCCGATACCGATTTTTGCCGATTCCGATTTTCTTTCTGAGAACTATAATTGACAGCATATACAAACAAAAATCTACTTTTCTTCAATGCAAAATTTTATTTTCATAATTAAAGAATTATTAAACATTACAATTTCCCCCAAACTGCACTAAGTTACAGGATCTTCTCTCACTTAAACAACTCTCAAAATAAAGAGCTCTGTGACTGGAAAGAGGTAGAAATAACAATTAACTGAAAATGAGTTGCTTTACATAACAAAACCGATATCATTTTCCACTGTGTTTATAAATTGACCTTTTTCTCTTTTTTACTCGTCTCACAAAAGTCCAAAGATTACAAGCCTATGAACAAAACTGAAGTGTACAAAACTCTTCCAAATATTAATAGGCGCAGCGGCTAATAATTAAATATCAAGTGTAACAAGTAGAATTAGTTACTGCTCCTTTAAGGCGGAACGCTCTCTCTTACTCCCTCACTGATGAGTGGGCAGTCGGTAGACGGAGCGCGAGCTATGATCATCGCATGTATGCATATAAAGCCTGGTTATATTTCGGTTGCTCTTTGCCCTGTTTTATTTATGTTCAGTAACGCGGTTGTTAGTGGAGTGTTTTGCAAACTGCCCCATGTGTGCGGGGGATCGACAACGCTGATAATAAACTACTGTGAAATATCAGATACGTGAGTTTTGCTTACACCTGGCTACAACCATTCAGGCTATCTGGCCTCTCTGTCTAAAGCGTTACACAAGGCACCTTTTCTTTGTTGCCAACATATGTATACTTGAGCATTAATGGCAAGAAGCATCTCTGCCTTGTCACCTGATAATCGGTTTCTCCTTTCATCTATCACATGTCCAGCCAAGCTAAACAAGCGATCACTTTCAATGCTTGTAAATGGAGCAGAGAGGTATAGGCTCGGGAGCAAGCGCAGGGAAACGATCTTTGTTGATCCTCCAGTAGGTCAATGGGTTTTCGCGTTTTTGCCTACGACATGTTTACATGCGGCTGTGAGCGTGGCTGTGACGTTATTGCCTGCGCTGCTGGCAACAACACGGACCGGCCCGAGCATGTGGAAAATCGGCCGATTCCGGTCCCTGGCCGGTCGATCAGTGCATCTCTAGTGTTGATCTTTGGTCTGTATTACACCAACGAGCTCTGATGATGTAACTTGATTTGACCATAATCCCTCGGATAGCATTCTCACTAAAATACAAAAAAAAGAAAGCATGTTGCCTGAACTATGAAGGACATGGGGTTAAGGCAGGGGGAAGGTTGGAAGCTAGGTGCCCTAGTTTTTCATTGTGTGGCTTTAAAGGGGTAGAGGCTTGTATTGTTGGAATAAGTGAAGGTTTGAGGTCTAGTAGGCAGCAGGATGTTAAATCAAAAACCTGACTAAAGCCTAAAAAACCCCTCTTGGCTTAAGCGTGCGCTTGCTGTCGGTGAGAAAGAGCGTGTCTTTGACTGAGTGTTCGGCAGGGACAGTTTGACGTAAACCAATTAATAGGGACAGTTTTGTTTTGGCACCATTTTCAACAGCCTAAAACTGAGTGCACTTCATAAATTCAGAGGCTCAGGAAGTCTTTTCCGCTTTGCGGTGAAATGAAGACGGACGAGGCGAGACGCTCCCTCGCCCTTCTCTTGCTTCAGCTGTTGTGTGTCTCTGCATCCCCTCGAGTTGTCGATTTATTAAGCAGTGCACTCTGTCCATGTGCGTCAGCACCGACTCGAGGAGTCTCGTGAGGCTGTATGCAGCTCGAGCACTGTCTCGTGTCTGGACAACGTCAGCCCCCTAGCCCCCTAACCCCCCCCCCCCCCCCCCCCCCCCCTTACCTAAGTGTGCGCGCACACGGTTTTGTGTGAAGACCTGGGCATCTGTGCAAGAACCTAATGAACACAGTCTCTGTGCAAGGACCAAATGAAAGAGATACACACAGAGCTCATAGCTGGCTGCAGGCTATCAAAATGACACTACATTGCTTATTTTTCCAAGATTTGCTGTTAAGCCTGCGAGGCTGGATGACTTGTGCATCTGGTTCGATTTTAGTGTTCAAACCATAGAGCCTCTGCCTTCCTCTTCTGTTTGGCTTTTGTTGTTTTGCACCAAAACAGTCTGTAGCTATTTGCTACCCCATTGGAGTTCCATTGAAGTCCAGACAAAAGACGTGGCTCGGGTTTTGCGATCCCTCGTAGTTTCTGTGAGTGTGCATGTGCATGAGTGTGTGTGTCCATGTGGTACACATGCCTCCCAGCTGTAATCCCCTCCAAGCTTACACATTCGGTGAGGAAATACAAATAATACAACAATATGAAGTTACATAGGCTATGTCGCTCGCACAATTTTTGATCTCATAAATTCATAATTCAGTAATTTGTAATACCTTCAAGTAAGTAATTATTACCTGTCGTACCACAGCACTGTTGAACTCTCGGTTCTTCTTGGTCAGAAGGTGTTGATTAATGTTCTATAACGGCAGCTCTGAGAGCAGTTCCAGCTGTAAGTCAAATCACAGGTTTATATTTAACATGTCAGTTCTAATGTGTTATCATTTCTGTAGCAACAGCAGGACTTGTATAGTGGATAAAAAGTGCTATTTAACAAATAATTGTTGAGACTGTGAAGCTTTCTGCAAAGAGTATGTCCATTTAACATTTATAGAAGGATTCTCCAGTGTCTGCTCTTCGTAACAGAGGTAAAGCTGTTCCTTTAAGCGTTCTAGCATGAGAAAATCTTCAGTACTTTGGGCTTTACGACTTTACGATGACCTGACAAGTGCCAACTTCAAGAAAGAGGGTGAGGGAATGACTGTTTATAGTTTATTATAATGTTAAGTGATAGGAGAACGTTCCATAACATTAAGTGTAACTATAAATGGATATAAGGTATGAAGTGGTGCTCTTTAATTAATATAACATTATAATAATTGATAAATTGCTGTAGTGTAAGAGGATTAAATCACTTCAGGGCATGCGTTTTGTTTTTTTTAGGAACACAATCCGGTTCAGGGTGGTATCGGGATCACACCACCTGATCATGGTTAATTCCTGTAACAGCACACCCCATTATGTTTTATTCTTTACTTGTATATGACGTGTATCAGGCAAATGACCCTGGAACAGATGTGCAGCTAATAACGGCAAAAAATGTAATGAGCAACTCGTATTCAAAGACATCTGATCTTGATCTGTAGCTTTTAGAGTCATCATCTTAGCTAATAGACAGTCACAAGTCTAGGCTCTCTAGCCTGCTTTGTCTTTTCAGTTACTCTTTTTCTAGCATTCTAAGTATTAAGCCATAAGCTAATATCCTTACAGTTCCTTCTCCTTTCCTTTGACGTACTTTTATCATTGCTCATTTTAATCGTTACACAATTCACTACTGCGTACTGGTTTCGTTTTCATGCATAAAAACTACATGTCCAATGACTTGTTTAGTCTGACCAAATGATCCCTAATAAAAAGACACAGAGAAATACAATCCAGACATTATACTCCAATACTTGCCCTACATTACAGCGTTAACATTAAAGGATGGCTTCTGCAGAGGCTAGGCCACATCCGAGGATGTACGTCAGCATCGGCTCTCAGACGCCACGGAGTGCATTAAAACCCCACACTAGCTCGGCAAATGGCTGCCCACGCTGACAACAAAGACAATAAACGGCAGCACTTAGCAAACACGCAAGGACTTAATTGCCTATTAAACACAATCAAGTTGGGCGTCGTCTTCCCTCATCTCCGACGGGACCGCCTGTCTTTCCCTGGAGATTCAGCAATACAATAAACAGTGAGTCCCATGGAGTAATTTAAGAAAGCACCATCTCCATTTCTCCGTTTTCGATACCACATCGATATCAAAGCTCTGTGTATTGGACAATACCTTATTACTAACCAGATACTTGTATTCCCTTAATAGCCAAGCCCTATCACATTATGTGATCGTTATAGATGTCATGGTGGTTTTGTGTTCATGTGATTGATCTGTCATATCTGGTCAAAATGACACACCGATAAGTGTATCCAGTAAGTGGATTGGATTGAATAATAATAATAAGCATTTAGATTGTTTTCAATTTGAAAGCTTTTTAGGCTTCTCTGGTGGGTTTTTTTTTTTTTTTTTTTCTCTTCATGGAGTTGAATCAGTTTTGAAAACACTTTCCATCATGTCTCACTCAATTTTACTGGAAAATACAGGGTGTGTGTGGGTGTGTAGCCAAAATCTGAAGCTTACATTAGCTATCTTATGTTGAGCTAACGTGAACAAATACACGTCGATTTGGAACCTAAAAAAAGTTAGGTTAAATCTGAATAAAAGTTAAGGCAGATGTTTAAAACCCGTGTCCACCGACGCTGAAGCTCACTGTATACTACCCTAAAACCTTTATAATTTAATGTATTCTTTTTTTATGCAAAAAAAAAACTACAAATTAATAGACAGTCACAAATGATATCACTGCTGTTTTAGTCTTCAATTATATTAAAAGACGCACTGAAAAAAAAGTCATTAAATACTAACCGACTCATTATTGGACATATGTGGAAGTCATGATTTTACGTCCTGTGCATTTTATACTAATATGGGAAGCAGTGTGCTATTTTCGATTAAGCCTTTAGTTATATGCTGAGGTCAGATTTTCTACTCTAGCTGAGCAAGTGATTTCTTTGCCAATTAGCGCAGCCTCATGCAAGCGTGTGCCACAAGTTTCATTCTCTGTTAATACTGTTCACTCGAACTGTTCTTCGAAATGACTATGACAAATGTTTCTCACTGCTCTGATATTTGTACAAAGCGAAGCACCGGGACTGATGGCAGTGGCTGTCTTGCAGGTCTGACGGATGAGAAAGTGAAGGCGTACCTTTCCCTGCACCCGCAGATGCTGGATGAGTTTGTGCTGGAGAGCGTGAGCGCGGAGACGGTGGACAGATGGCTGAAGCGCAAGAGCAGCAGCCCTCCTACAGGTATGCTGTCCTGCAAAAGCAACACGAGCTCTGCTATCATCAACAGTCTCCTCCTGTGTCCACTTGCTATTTGTGCCACGATCTGTGCTGGCTTTTTCGGAGGTGTGCAGAGCTTTTCTTTTTTTTTGGGGGGGGGGGTTTCCAACCACCTTGTAAAAGAGACAGTAAACGTGATTTTATAAACTGTTTTCAATACTTGTAAATGTAAGCATAGCTTCTAGGGGAGTAGTGGTTGTCTTTGTACGACTTGCATCTTCCTTGGTTTTCACATAAAATTTTATTACGCTCTATTCATTGTGGATCTACAAAAATGTGTTCTGTCATTTTCTACATGGTGCAGCTTGTGTTGTTTGGCTTCACTGCATGGTTTTCAAATGGAATCGGACGGGCAGAGAAACGGTCCTGGCAGGGAGAAAGAGTGACCTCACCACATCCGTTGAACTTGGAACATATACACTTGTGTGGTTCATTAAAATAAAATGCCAAACTTGTAGCTGAATTATACCGTACATCTCCCTCCCCAAATAAATACAACCTCCTAGAAACTGCACGGTAAACTTACAGAGTTGCAGTTACCAAAGCACTAAATACACTGCATTTCTTTTCACTGTCAAATCTGTATGTTTGAGTGTGCGAGTAACTGGAGCCGATGAGCAAATGCGCGAGAGGTGGTTTGGGGCTACAGAGAAAGAGCACCAGTGAAAGCCTGAGTGAAATGGTTTACTGAGTGCATACAGGTCATTACAGGCCTGGTGTTGCCATGTCCTGCTCGCACTGTGCCCACTTTACCAGACCCACCACAACCATCAAGGGCCCACAGTGCTGGTGGCCAGCCTAGGCTCAGCCTCTGACGTCATGGCCAACCTCTAGGGGCATGCAGGCAGCCGGTGAGGAGTGGAGGGGGCCCAACGTGTCGCATTTTGGAAATGTTTTCTGCATGAGCGCAGCAGCGGAGCTGGAGGATGTTGAGCGGCCTGTTATATTCTACAAAGTGTGTGTGTGTGTGTGTGTGTTTGCATTTAAAGAATGCAACCTGACTTTTTTTTTTTTTTTAAGAACACAAGAGGCTATATCTGAGCTGAATTTTTTTTAATGACGCTTTTATATAAGGCAACATGTTACCCTTTAGGCAAACGTTGAGTCCGCAGACTAAATGCTTTGCTCTGGTCGAGGCATTAACTCTTTGGCTTGGTTAATAATAAAACAGTCAGACAAGATGTCCGCTCCAAGACACCATCCCTCCGTGCGTGTATACTTGGCTTCACATACAACATAGGGACAAATTTGTTGCCATTGAAATGTGATTATACCACACCACTGTTGAATTCTCGAACCTGAAGCCGTGGATTTACAGTTGAGGTCATAAGTTTGCATACGCCTCGCAGAATCTGCAAAATGTTAATAATAAAATTAATAAATAATACATTTCACATAACAGATGTTTACATGTAGTCCACAGGACACAATAATGCCTGAATTTACGCAAATGAACCATACGCTTAATTCTTAATACAGGTAACAACACCACAGTATTATCAACGACAGTTTTTATGGTTTGTGATGGTTGTTCATGAGTCCCTTGTTTGTCCTGAACAGTTAAACTGCCCACTGTTCTTCAGAAAAATCCTCCAGGTCCTGCACATTCTTTGCTTCTCCAGCATCTTCTGCATATTTGACCCCTTTCCAACAGTGGGCTATATGGTGTTGACTATTACAAAAGGTGCAAACATTCACTGATGCTCAAGAAGGCAATACGATACCTTAAGAGCCAGGGGAGTGTAAACTTTTGAACAGGATTATCGGTGTAAATTGTTATTTTGTCTTCTGGGAAACATGTAAATATCTTATGTAGCTTCTGAAGGGCAGTACTAAATGAAAAAAAATAAGATCTTTATACAAAATAATAGCAATTTACACCGATCAGCCCGTTTTTAAAACGCAGTGCTGTTATGAAAGTCAAGTGTACCTTGTGGCAGGTCCGAACTGCACTGTAATCATCTGTCATTTGACAAAATGTATTAATTTTAGCTGCTATAATGTAAGTGATAACCAGAACCAACATCCTCCCCAACATTAAATGTAACTATAAACGGGTAAAAAAGTATGATTTGTCGTTTACTAATAAATGAACAGTTGTAATTTTTGATAAATTACCGTGATACAAGAGGAAAAACACTTTGGGACGTATTGTTATCGGAAAATAATCCACTGTGTTGGGTGCTCTGTCATGTTTTTTTCCATTCTTGGTGCACAAAAAGGCCTCTCAAAGACACACCGTGGACCTCAGACCCTCCAAATTTGGATGCATGGAACATTTGCACAAATCTCTCCAACAAAACGTGTGTGCACGTGTAAGTAAAAAGAAGGAAGCACAACCACAGGAGAAAATTATTTTAAAAAGATATAATTTTTCTGCTAATGGTGATGCATAGCTAGCTGTCCTCTAAGCAGTTGATTGAGGATCTGAAAATGAAGCTAATTGATGCCTACGAAGCAGAGGATGCTATAAATAGAGATCAAAGTACTTCCAGCTCACAATTTCCACTGTCCGAAATGTCATTAAGACATGGCAATTAAGAGGAACTGTGGAAGACGAGGCAAGATCTGGAAGACCAAGAAAAATATCAGATAGAACTGCCCATATGCCGCAAAGAAAAGAAAAGCAAAATGCTAGTATGTCACTAAGGTCCTGCAGGAAGGTTTAGCTGACACAGGCATGTCGGTGCACTGTTCTACTCTGTAGCATTGCTCTGCATGGAAGAGTCATCAGAAGGAAACCTTATTTTCCACCTCATCACAATAGTGAATGTCTGAAGTATGCAAAACAATTTCTGGATAAGCCAGAGGCATTTTGGAGTGCTGTGGACCGATGAATTTGATTGGACAAGGGGCTGTTATATAACAGCACTGGTATGGCCTGTCTGTATTCAGTACATAAAATTCCGATTCTAGTTTGTTACATTGAAACTGTTACTACACTACGGGCTGTCGGCATGGCAACATGAAACGTTCTATCCAGCTGTGGCTTCTTTGGAAACTGCGAAAAGAAACAAAATATTTGGCCATATCTTGTCTGAAATGTCAGTTACTCAATATTAATTTCTTGTTTATAGAACTGATGTGTAATAGCAAGATCACCCTCAAAGTCATGCTGTAGTGAATATAAGCATGTAGGTAATCACGGCCGTGCTGATATTCACTACCGCAGCACTCTTGCCCATGCAATACTGCGTTTATTGCGTATATTGCGCTAAACGATTTTCTTTAGTATTTTATGCATTTTTCAGGCTGCTCTATTTTCCTGACAGGGCATTTTTACATAGATGTCCTCATTTCCAATCAGCTGTGGCTAAGAGGACAGTCAGTAAAGAGATGTGAAACTGACCGTTTATGCCAAGTTGGTGAGTGTGGGAAGTGAGCAGTGTCAGTTCTGCAATGACAAATTCCTGACCAGAAATTACTCAGGCAATGAGAATGTAAGAATACGAGTGTAGGACAAATTATCGCCTGTGGTGAATTGTAGTGGTTCAGTAAGCAATACCATGTGCAGCTGGCTGTGCCATGTTGTGTTCTGTCCATGGCTTGAGCGCTGTGGATCATCACATGACCTCGATTGTAACATTTACGAGTGCCTGAGTGTGTACAGGTCCCCACACATCTCTCCCAGCACTCCAAAGAAGGAGGGGGGGGGGGGGGCGGGGGGGAGACTCTCAATCCTGGTCTTCCCAAATCATGAGTGTTTCTCTGCATTTCTGTCAATTTCTTAGATCTTTCCTATACCATGTTCTAAGCTAGTGCTCTCATTCTGATAGCTTCATGGATATTTTCTATGGATATGTTCAGGATCTTCATATGCTTTATTTAAGCAATAAAACCTCAGAGGAAGTGTTCTTTTGCTTTCTGTTGCAATAATTTGCAAAGTAAGGCAAAAGATAAAGCAAATTAACTAAGAACATTGTTTCCCCACATACATTTTAACATGTGCAGTTTCTTCCACCACAAAAAGTAGATTCACAATAAGTGGCTTGTTGATAGGTCCATGTGTTTATTTATTTGCGTTGTTTATTTACATGTTTACTTGCTTTTCGTTTCGATATGAAAATGGGAAAACAAGGAAACGTTTTGAATTGTTTCTATTTGTTTCACCACGCAAAGTCTAGAAATATATATATATATATATTTTTTTAAATCATGAATCCAAAAAAATGCCCAGTACAGTACAGCAGCTATTCTCTGGTCAAGATGTGTACTCTGGAAGCTTATTTTGTTTTCATAAAAGCTACTACAAAAACAGGAACAACATAGGCAGAAATAAAATTTGCGTAATTAAAACAATTTTTAAAATCTTGAGAAAAAATTCTTGTTCAACCTCAGGCAATCTTTAATTGATTTTTTTTCTTTATTTTTTTTTTTTTGCTACTAGCTGCTCAGTATTTGCAAATAACCATCTGGGTCATTGAAGATTAATTTTAGACACAAAAAAAAAAAAAAAACAAGCGAAAGAGAAATGTGAAAGCTTTTTGTAATATTAATTGTTTTATAGCCAGCACCTCGTTTTCATATATATATATATATATATATATATATATATATATATATATATATATATATATATATATATATATATAATATTATTATTATTTTTATTTTTTTATTTTTTAAGAAAAATTAATGAGTACACGTTGTTGTGCCTGTCTCTGTGAAAGCAGTCCAAATTTGATGCAGATTTCCTCACAGGTTTCCATGTTGATTTACCAGTGAGGAAGTGCTATCCTTTTCCAATGATAATTAAATGTATGAAAATTTTTGACCACAAGAGATGCTGTGTAACTTTTGTAACATTACTCAGTGGTCACAGTTACCTCTTAGGCTTTTGTTTTGTAATAATAATAATTATTATTATTATTATTATTATTATTATTATATCTGACCAAAGTATGTCGTTGTTTTTCTTTATGCTTATAATCTTTTTTTTTTTTCTTTTTTTTTTTGACAATTCAACAGCTTAGAGTAATGTGACCACTGCTGTTACTTAGCAACCCGGGGTCAGCTGAATGATGCAGATTTGGTGGGGGAAAAAAAAACAACAAAGTGCTGTTGTCAGATATAACATCACTACTAGACCACTTTTTCAACCAGTCAGCTTGCGTGTTGGGAGCTAACCGTTGTATAATTAAGGTTAAATGCAAACAGTGAAGTCTGAGGCGAATCTCCTGGTCTCGAGTGTAAACAGAGGTGAACAGTGTGTGAGCAGCTGGAGTCCTCTCCTGCAAAATGTTTTGAACCTTGTGACTGCATTTACCCTCAAAGCACACATTCCTAGCACATTGCCCCACTATGGTTTTATCTATGATCGCAGTATAATGTCCAATTTAGCCTGTTCAATTTAAGCTGTGTGTGTGTGTGTGTGTGTGTGTGTGTGTGTGTGTGTGTGTATGTCCCTGTTTCTAAATGAATATTCTCCCTACAGTTTTTGGGTGTAAAATCCAGGCAAGCCTAATCAGCATGTGTGTGTCAAAAGTCTGTGTGATTACTGGCAGTCAACAAACCAGCGAAGGTACAAGTACTACAGACGTGTATGACTGACTACTGAGGTGTGTGAAACTGGTGAGGTGTTATCCTGTCTGTCTGTGTGTGTGTAGTTTGGCTGTGACTAATGAGCCCCCTCAGGCCCTACTGACGTCAGTGGCCCCCTCCTCCCTCCCCCTGGCTCTGTGGACTCTCTCTCTCTCTCTCGCTCTCTCTCTCTCTCTCTCTCTCTCTTACACACACACGCACACGTGCTAGGTACTTAATAAATTCCCTACAAATTCAGAGCACCATTTCTAGAGGAACAACACAGCTGGGATATAGCCGGCAACTCTCTGTTCTACTCTGCACACACTTACTATTGCTTACTCTTTTTCTGTTTCTGACTCTCTCGCGCTCGGCTCTCTCTCTCTCTGTCATTCTTGTTTTAATCTGACTCTCTCACTCACACATATGCATACACACACAGTGATTTATGACCCAGTCAGACTGTCTGCGGTTGTGTGGCTCTAATCACTTTGGCACTAAAGCAGAGCGCTATGGATGACGCGCTCGGGGAAAAATGGCTAAAATGTGCCATAATTTAGTTACAGCAGTAGAGGAGCCACTCGGCCTCAATGTGCAACTTGTTTCCAGTTTCTCCTTCGGCTCAGAATATGTGGAAGGAACTGTGACAACATTCTTCACATACATACACATTTATTGTTTTTTTTTATTTTTACTATTTTTTTTTATACCTGCTTTCTCCCAGGGATTGCTTCACTGTTAATACAGCCATTTTTTCCCTCCCTTCTTTTTTTTTTTTTTTTTTTTTTTTTTTAATTAAAAAAAAAAAAAAAAAAATTTGTTTGCTGCCTGCATTTCTTTGTGCAGTCATTAAGTGCAACTCCACTCAGCTGCACAAATTCAATCGATATCCCCTGTGCAACAATGAAGCAGACATTATAAGATTTGTTTAGGACACCTCATTTAGAGTAAGACACAGGTGTACTAACTGTTGCTCTGACTGCACAGGTTTGCATGCAGGCGCGTTGAGAACATGTGGAAAATGTAGAAAGTATGTCAAGGAAATACATAAACAAGCACAAAAGAAGGAAAGAAAGAAGAATTGGATGAAAAAAAGAAAAAGGAGAATGGGGGAAAAAAAAGGAAACTAAACAGAACAAAAGAAATAGGAACCTTTTGATGAACTGATGATCAAGATTTTAGATTAATAATGAGGATTTCAAGTTAGCAGTATTTTTATGCTCTCCAACATTAAAAGTCAATCAAACAGATCTGTGAGCTAAGAATCGAGATAATAGATGACTCCTGATTGACTTTTTTTTTTTGTTTGTTTGTTTTTTTTTGTTTTGTTTATAAATCAGACTCGATATGCGATGTATTTTAAGGGTCAGTGCAAGGTCTCGCCATTTTTTTGGGAATCCCAGGTGAATCTCCCGTTGTAGCCTGTGGTGAGGCTCATGCTGTGATCCTGGCTTACCCAGTGTGTTCCCACCAAGCTTGGAGCCAAACACACACACTCGCAGATGGAACAGTAGCGCCCTCCGCCTGAGCACTCAGCCTTCGAGTTCCCACCACCCAGCAATATGGATGAGACAGAAAGCCAGCAGGGGGACTGGGTGGTCCATTGGGCTTTGCGAGGCAGCCGAAACATTGTACAGCCACGATTACAGTATACATTTTTGTAGAAATCATGTAAAGAAATTCTCTAAAGCAATGATGCTTTCAAAATAATGAAATGTTTAGAAATATATATATTGTTTAAAATGCCCATGAAAAGCAATAAATGGTAAAATACTCATTCAAATTACTATTTTGGTGTGATTTGTGGCACTTCTTCTGCAGACTTTGCCTCACAATGGCTTCAGATTATGCAGGTGCAGCCTGCTTTATTTTATTTTTTAAAATATATAAATGATTTGAACCAGTCATGTATTAATAAATATGTTTAACATTCTTTAATGACATTTACGATTCTGTAAAGATGTTCTTTCAGACATAGGAAAGTCTTCAGGTCAGACAGCTTTGAGGTTTTATAGCTGCCATGACATAAGTGAGAGCAAGAAGTGTAACTTGTTTCATGGATGTTCCACAACGTTAAATGTAACTATTAAGTACTATTATTCCATGGAAAAATTTCTGTGGTGTAAGAGAATGTAAACACTTCAGGATGTGTTATGTATTGGTAAACAGTCAGCTTGGTGTTGGGCCGCATCGCACCACCCTGCTGTTGATTATTTTCCTATAACAGCATGCCCCGTCATGTTTTATTGCTTGAACAAAGAAATATCTCTTACTACATGCAGAAGGCCTAAAATGAAATGTTTTAGTTTCACTGAATAATTAAATGATAAATAAATTGATTTACACTTTCTTTGTGACTCAAAGTGCATAATGTGATGTTAAAGCAATGTGAACTAGTTATTTAGTTAGCATGGTATACAGTCAGACCTGTAGCTACTTTACCTGTGTGTAGTATCTCACGACTCTTCAATAGCGTGCGAGAGCGAGACTCAATGCAAATCTGACTTTGTGGTGTATACTGTGGGTTTTTTTTTTTGTTTGTTTTCCCCCCTTCTCTCTCCCAGTTCTGATATGGCATAGTGATAGCCCAAGTGTATGCCCTTGTCTGAAATATTAGTTTGTTTGTTTATTTATTTTCTACTTTCCTATTCTTGGCAGTGACATGTGAAGGCCAATGTATGGTAACCCATACTTGGAATTGGTCCTCTGCATTTAACCCATCCAAGTTAGTGCACACACATTAGGAGTTGTGAGTAGTGAACACACACACACTACAAACCATGAACACACCCGGAGCAGTGGGCAGCCATTTTTGCTGTGGCACCCAGGGAGCAGTTGAGGGTTAAGGCCCTTGCTCAAGTGCCCAACAGTGGCAGCTTGGCGGTGCTGGGATTTGAACTCATGACCTTCCAATCAGTATCTCAACTTCTTAACCACTGAGCTACCACCACCCTGTCATGCAGTTGAAACACATTCATTTACCCATGGAGAAATAATAAAAGGTTATCTTACCTTAAAATTGTATACACATAACTGTGTTCCCTTTATTTGACATGAGCCTTTTTTAATTTTTAAATTTTTATTTATTTATTTATTTATTTTAAGTGCCAATTGCAGTACAATGGTTATTGAATGCAGGTAGAAACTAAAGGTTTGGCACCGATCTGGCAGCCAGGATCAGTGTTGGGCCGATACCAGCAAAAAAAAGATTCTTTTAAAAAGAAATAATAATTTTTTAATGTTGTACTTCTTCAATAAAAATATGTTAAAGCTTAGTAGTTTTTAAAGGAAAACCAAACTGGAAGAGTATCCATATCAACTGATACTCAAGGTTTCAATATCAGTATAAGTATTAAAAAAGGAAAAGTGGTATCACACCATCTCTATATAAGACTACAGGTTTCTTGAGACAACAGACGCATGATGTGTCATGAGAATTGGTCAAAGATGTACACCGGAGCCAGTCGTTTGCATAGAACTGAGAAATGTCGGTTGAAATGTCACTCTGCTGCTGTGTCCCTCGCTGCTGTCATCAGCTCCAAGTGATTTCTATGTCACTTACATAGAAAATGAACTGTAACCTACTGTCTGTCGCATGCTATTGTGAACGCAGGGTCAGGCTGGGACATGCCTACTGCGTCATATTTCGGATGATCAAGGACAAATTTCCCAGCATCCTCAGTAACAGCACCAGGGAGACAGGGTTACTGTACATTAAATATAAATAAAAATGTACTATATTTTTTTTTCCAGGTTTGTTTTTACCACTGACTCTTTACAGTTTTTTAAATGACTTATGGTCTTTAACAGCGTAAATATATGAATAATCTGAAAACTGGCTAGCCAAATGTGTTTTTTTTTTTGTTTGTTTTTTTTTTTTTTGGTTTTGTTTTTTTTGCATATGCTATACAGTGGCTATATTATTTCTATTTTGCAAAATATACATGCAATGTCTCTAAATAGTCTTCTTGATGCTTTCTCTGTCCATTGTATTTGCACTTTGGTGAGAGTGCATTGTGTCCCTGAAATGGCTCGTCACATGTTGGGTCAAATGTTGCTTAATGACGCAGTGACTGAGACGCGTCTGCCATGGCAGCCACTAATGTACACTAAATCACATTACCTCAGAGTAGAGAGGAGCCTTATGCGTCTTGTTTTCAGGCCCACATCTGTCCACCTCGTGCCATGAAAAGTGCTTTCTTCCTCTGAGCCTTGATTCAGTAGCTGTCTTTCACTGAGGAGAAGGTTCTGCTCAATGATATGGCAAAATGAGATGCTAACGTTCATATTCACAAATTCACGTTTCACTCTTTTTGTATACATTTGTGTTGGCATGTTGCTCTGTCTGTCTAGGGGTGTGACGCAATGCCACTATCTGTATCTGTGACGCAATGCCACTATCTGTATCTCCAAATATTTGTGTCTGTATTCAGATTTTAAACCCAAAGTGGACTTGGCATAAGCCATTTATTTATTTTTTTTTAAATTAAATATTGACCTTGATACTATGCCTTTGGAAACCCTGGAAACAACCCCAGAGGTAGAAATGCTAGCACTGTGTGAATTCTGGCTCTGACAGTTCTTCAACCTAAACTATATCACTCGAGTTCAACTAGAGTATTTTTATTTTTTTTATTTATTTTTTTTTATCCTACTCATGCAGTTTTTGTTTTAGTTTATACCTGCTTGCAAGATTTTCTTACAAACCTTGTTTTATTTCCCAAAATATAAACAAACTAGTAGCCTAATTTAAACTGCAGTGACCCTAACCAGGCAGTTACTAAGGGTGATGTTAATCATCTTTGTTTGTCCTGTGAGCTTCATATTCGACCTCTCAATTGTACCTGAATGAAAGTACAAACCTCTTGCTCACGCAACGTTTTTGCTGTGTCCCACAGGATCCCGGTCCTGATGCACACCTCTGGGCTCAAGCAGATGCCCTGTGAACTTTGTTTAAAAATATATAGTATCTGTGTTTGTATCTGTTTGGAAAGCATTATCCGTTCATTCCAAATAATGTATTCATATTCTGTCACTTCCCTAACGTAGAGACACCAAAAGATCTGCCAAAACTAAACCCATTTCGTTCTGTACTCTCACTATGTATCTCCTGAATAGTCAACAGTATTTTGGAAGGTTGTTTTTAGAGAAGCGATACCAACGAAAGTGTAAAATGTAGTAATATAAGATGGCACCTTTTTCATCCATTTGGACATGGTTTTGTTTTGTCTCCACACAGATGAGCCTTCAGCTAAAGAAGTAAGCAGGGTAAGTGAGGTGACTTCTTTTTCAATAGTTTTACTGTGTATGTCTGGTGTTTTTAAGGTTGTTGTTTTTTTTTTTTTTGTTTTTTTTGGTTTGGTTTTTGTGCTGTGAATGTTTACCCAGAGGTAAAACCCACATATATGCCAGCCCAGCCACAGTGTATTTTATTCTCACTCCCTTATTGCTAAACTGTACTTACAATTACATGTTGTGGTGTGTGTTTGTGTGTGTGTGTGTGTGTGTGTGTGTGTGTGTGTGTGTGTGTGTGTGTGTATGTAAGAAAGAGATTGTGAGTGTCTGGAGGTGCCTTTAGAAGCTAAACAGCACAGCATTTGTGATTTACTAGGCTCAGTTTCCAGTCATTACATACCGCTACTTGGTACAGGGGCTTATTTCCGATTATTGTTGGCCATCATATATGTTAGTCAGGATGTTCCAAATGAGACGAGGAACAGGAACTATTACAACTAACATCATACCAGATTTTCATAGTGAGCGCTCTGGGAAAACACCTGTTTGGGGTCATGAGTCTTTGTCCTGATTTGAGGTGTGTAATTATGATATACTGTTACTGTCCAAAAATTTAAATGTCACAGTATATAATTTTTTTTTATTTTTTTTATGGAAATGTCTTTTTAATTTTAAATGTTATAACAGTTTTAGGTTACACATATAGAGTTTTGCCACAATCCAGTCTGTTGTGTTTAAAAAAAAAAAAAAAAAAAAGGTTTAATGTTCATAATTTAGTCATAATTCAGCCATTACATCATAAATGTTTGTAATGACTTTCGTCACAGGGACATCTTCCCTTATTGTTCACGTGCCCTTGTTTGAGGCAGGACCGACAAAACATGCTTACCAATTTTCGCCCATGTCAATCTGTGCCCAAATCAGTTGCAGTTGTAAATTTGCCTGTGATGAAGAGAGAGTCTTTACAAGCATCATTTATTCATGTGCACTGATTTGAAGCTGAAGTGGTGCATGGCACACCAAATTTTTGTGACACCTGGACAGGAGATAGGATGAGTTGAGACGAGCAAATAGAGAGACATGCGTGGGCGTGGTTAAAAGACTCAAAAACTATAAGACTCAAAGCTACACGTCTCTAGCTGTAACCCTTCACAGAAGAGACACCTGCTGCTGTATAACACAAAGACCTACTCTATCAGTGGTTGTGGGATTCCTGAATGTATCCAGGGCAGATGGGTTTCACTGACAGGGATTCATAGACTGTTTGAACATATCACACAGACTTTTATACAGTACATGACATTTGTGTTTGGCTAGTTTGGCATGCTGTGTGTGTCTGTTGTGTCCAGCAGTACCAGGACACTAATATGCAGGGCGTGGTTTACGAGCTCAACAGCTACATGGAGCAGCGGCTGGACACGGGCGGAGACAACAAACTCCTGCTGTACGAATTGTGCAACATCATCAAAACAGGTCAGGCCTCATACACACACACACACACACACACACACACCCCTACAGTGATTAAGCTCCATTACTAAGATTACACCATGTTTGATAACAATGGAAGTCCAGCTTGGTGATGATGGTTGTTTTGCACATGTCTCAAGAACACATACTGAAAGATGGGCCAATTATACAATGATGAAAATTTTCACCTAAAACAAGAATGTACTTACTTTTACGTTAGAGTGAGAGTCATTTTTTAAAATACATTTACTATGTTTTTGTCCTGTTGTTTCCGGGATATTGATGTGTCTCGTTGTCATCCTTCACAACGAGCTTTCAGCGCAAAGAGACAGATGTCTGTTGGCTTGCGCAAGCCATGTTAAAAATATTAAACACAATCAGCGCCAAAATGTAAAACATAGCTTCAAAAAGCATAGAAAAATGCGGATCATGGTTTCAGCTATGTACAGCTGATTTCATGTTGTGAAATCAACTGTTACATGGCACCTTCATAGCAAGATGATTGGAAGGGTTAAACAGAAGTTGCCAACTTCACCAAGCATCACTGGAGCCATGTAATAATGTGCTGTGCACAGATATGACCAAAGACAAATGTTTCGTGAAAAAATTTACAGCATACAAAGTATCTGATCGCCACTGTAAAATATGGGGGTGGATTATTGATGTGTTGGGGCATTGTAAAGATGGATGGCCAGGATATTTCAGCCCAGAACCTGGTTGCCTCTGCCTAATACAAATAAAAAATTACCCCCCCCCACCACCCATGTGGCTCCCAAGTGGCGCAATAGTAAAGTGTTGAGGAGATCGTTGGGAGATGCTAGAGCCATGGATGGGGGCCAAGGGAGCAAAATTGGCCATCCTCTCCGGGTGTCACATTGACACTAGCCAATCATGGGCGTCCGTGAGCTCATGTATGTGGAAGAGGGTAGATGGCGCTTTCCTTCGAGTGTTATGCTGCCCTGTGAGACCGCATTCTAAAGCACTTTGAAAAGATGTGGTTGGCTGGCTTGACATGTCCCAGAGGAAGCACGTTAGCCTTCACCTTCCATGGTTGGTAGCTGTCATATAATATGGGAGAGTTAGATGGGTAGGAATTGATAAGTGACCAAACTTAGGGACAAAAATGAAGAAAAAAGACCCCAAATATACACCCAAGTTGACTCAGGAATAATTAGAGGAACAAAATGAATGTTTGGCAAGGGCTGCTTCAGTCTCTCAAGTTGGACTTGTGTACTGCATTGAGGATCCACATGAGCCAAACGTAACAGTATAAAAGTGCTTGAAATATTCTGCATGGAGGGGTCATCCGAGATTCCTCTATAGGTGTCTGCAGCCTTGTTGAGAATAGCAGGAAGTGGTTCAGTGCTAGTATTGTATACAAACGGAAACCTAGATGCCTAAGCTCAAAAAATCAGTCAATGCATTTGACCTCTTATTTTTTTGACACGTTTTCACGAAGGGTTCGAATCATTCGGAAGCTGACTACTATATAGCTGTCACCACTAAGAATAAGCCCTACATTTGCAAACACTGATCTTTTCTGTGATGTGACGTGGAGTGGTGGTGACATTGTACGCTGTGTGTTCAGTGTTGTAGCTTGGCCCTTACTGTCATATGGCTAAACAGACAGAACTTCTCTGCAGTGGGTCTCCATAAGGCCTCAGTGCTTTCTCCACAAGCAGACAGTCCAGTCGATTTATGGGTTAATGATGCAGCGCAGAGAGAGTGCTGGGTGCTGGTGGAGTTGACCCTGGTTAGCAGGCCTTGCCCTGGCGCATGTTCTTCAATCTCTCTCTGACACTGCTTCTCTCTCTCGCTCTCTCTCTTGCTCACTGGGTGAGCAGTGCACAGGCTGTCACATCCACCCACGCCTCGTCAGCACACTGCAGCACTGCAGAGCTCTGGGATGCAGCCCTGCCCCCTGCACACAGACCTGTACACATGCTTTCTTTTACATTTGTGCATACACATGCATGCACATAAACCTAAACACCACTCGGTGCAAACACGCCAGACCACTCACACACACACAAACTTCACAAATCTTAAAATGCTTTAAACCAATCAAACTCATACACATGACTGAGGCAGTTGTGGGATATTTTGATGAAGGGTCCCATCTCAAATGGAGGATGATCACCCATGATACTTAAAGTATCATTGTTTTTGTTTTTGTTTTGTTTTTTTCCCCTCACAGCCACAAAAGCTGATGGTTTTGCACTATACTTCCTTGGAGAATGCAACAATGTAAGTGGCCCTCCATGTCTACAAATCTTCATTTATTTTTTTCGACGCTATTCTTGATATAGTAATAGAATTTCAAAGAGGTGGTGTTGAGTGTTGAAGTGTTGGCTTCAAGGATTGAATCTTTCTACACTGGTAAGATATTTCCATAGCATTAAAAGAAGTGCTTTACATTATTATCCACCCTTCTTGTTTGTTAAAGCTCTTTGACAGTACTGTAAGCAGAAAACAGGAATGAATAGGCCTCTCTTTTTCCCTAGCCTTCTCTAATCTGTGAGAACATCAAGTTCAAACCAATGAATGAATTTGCAAACAGCTATTTGTCTCATTTACTTCATTACCAGAGTAGCTGTGTCATCATTATGCCCTTATCTATAATAGATAAACATAATTGAGGGTTGCGATAGCTATTTCTGTACACTAATTACATTTAGACATTTGAACAAATGCTACAGCGATCAATGATCATACGAGGGTGCGTCAAATGAAAACCTGAATATTTTTTCTGTTGCACTGTTTTTATTGCAAATAGCCGTCACAGAAGTGTCATTTTTCTGTTCAAGTGATCCAGCACTTAACAAATGTCAAGCTTCTTCTAGAAAATGATTCGATTCAATTCTAATGTATGTCGCACTTTTAAGGTTTTAATTTGACTCACCCTCATAGAATTGTAATCAAACTTGCTGAAGAATAATGCATCAGGAATGACATGCTGACTTGATGCTGTCTTTTTCTCTGGACCAGACCCTGTGCTTATTCACGCCAACAGGGGCAAAGGAGGGACTTCCTGGGCTCATCCCCTCCGGGCCCATTGCGTTCGGTACCACCATAGCTGCTCACGTTGCCAAGACACGCAAGACACTACTTGTAGAAGACATCATGGGGGTGAGTCACGGTGCACCACACTGACTGACTGCGCTGTCTCTTAATATTCCTGTTGAAGATGATGAACGCTGTCATCTATCATTAGTTGCCTGTCATCTACAAAGAGCGGGGTCATTTTACCATTTTAAGATCTCTTTTCATTAATCGTTCATTCTTGATGGAAAAGGGCTTAGCTGAAGTAATATAGGCAATACCTTATTTTACATACAGCTTCACTGTCTTTACATTACACCTTTTTGCAGATTTTTATATTTGATTTATAGATGTTGTGTGTATTAACACCCCAGAGGACAACAAAATGTGTACATAAATTATGGTCCTGGATCAGTGATGCTTTGGGGCTGTTTTGTGGCTGATGGTTCACAGGCTCTTGTGAAGATTGAATTCTACTAAGTAGAGCTGCAACAGCTAATTGATAAAATCGATAATATCGAATCGACGAATCTCCGATTAGTTGGTCTGTGCACAGCACGAGGCACGTTTACTCATCGCGTTACTTCTGTTCAGAAAACATGCATAGGAAAAATGGCAGCGAGTGCTACACACTATGCACTCTACCATCCCTTTCGATTGCAAATGACGTCAACGCATGTAATACGATGCCGCTGGCTTTAGCAGAATACCCAGTCAACACAAATGAATCTCTTCAGTTTACTTTGTCAATGTTACCTTTTATGCCCATAATGACCTCAGTCACCATCAGACGGAGGCGTAATCTTCAAGTGACGGCGGAAAAAAGTGGGTGACCCAAGTCCTTTAAGGCATGGGAGCATTTTATATTAAATGCTGTGAAGAAGATTGTAACCTGCAAACTTTGCAAAGCGGAGCTTGTGTAGCACGGAAGCACCACAGTGAAGTATAAAGTTATGTTTATATCCAAAATGCTCCACTGTGTGCAAGGGGTTGCAGAAATTGGTGTGAATTACTTCAAAGTTTTAGTTTAATTCACATTTATTGTCATTATATGCTGTTTATTGTCATTACACACTTGTGTAAATTCTGTCGTTTATTATCGATCTATTAAGCGATCTATCTGTAACGAGGCCGCATTGCTCCTCACTCACAATGTAGACACGGTGATAAACAGTGGGAGGGCAAGCAAGATCTGTAATGTCAAATTAAAATGCTACGATCAAAGTAAACATAAGTAAAACAATATGACTAAAATTTTATTATTATACATTTAGGACTAATAAATAAACAAACAAAACACACACACACACCAAAAAATGGTGTTGAGGGATTTTTTAAAAATCCGATTAAAAGTTTTGTTTTTTTGTTTGTTTGTTTTTAAATAATCGGCCGATTCATCGATTATGAAAATAATTGAAAAGTTGTTTTCAGCCCCACTACTACGTACTAGGTTTTTTCTGCCCAAAACCTGGTTGCCTCTGCCGGGAGGTTCAGACTTGGTTATAGATGGAGCTTTCAGTAAGATGATGCACCAAACATACTTCTAAACCAACACAAAAATGGATAAAGAAAAACAAAATCAGTGTTTGGCAATGGCCTTCACAGTCTCTGGACTGGATTTGAACCCTGCTGAAGACCTGTGGTCAGAATTAAAGAAAGAAGTCCACATGCACAAACCTAAGATTATACAGGAGCTTAAAATGTTCTGCATGGAGGAGTGGAAAAGGATTTTTCTCCAAGTGTCTCCAACATTGGTAGATATTACAGAAGGAGTGTGGTTATTCTCTCCAGGCAGGCGTTACAAAATGGCAATACTTTTGAAACAAATTTTTTGTAATGTTTTTGGGTTTGTGGGTCGTGGAGTGAAAAACATTGTATTTTCTGTTGACAGGACAGCAGAAATGACAGAACAAGTCATTAAAGTATTATTGCATTGTTTATTTTGTGTGCTGATGTACCATACTGGTCACACAATCGAATGTGATGATGACATGACATGCATTATTTTATTAAGCTCTTTTGAATTCCAGAATCTGCATGTGTTTCAGTTACTTTACTTTCTCTAAAGAGAAGAAGCCAATAGTTTAATGGCCAAGCTAACCAAGTACTTCTCTGCTATGGTTGCAGGAGGTGGAGTTCATAAATTTATTGTAAGAATCAAAGTTCAGTCCTCTAATTATTGTCTCCGATTAAGACGGCATCTCATCAGAGCTCCCACATGTGCACCAATTAATAAAAAAAAAAATCGTTGCCTCCATAGGGATGATTTATGCAATTTATTAATTGTCAATAATGTCATAACAATATATTTAATATGGTCTTTGGATGGTATTCCGTAAATATTTTGAGCCTGTTTCCAGCCCAAAACATGTTTCAGGAATAAATATTGTGGTCACATCAAACTGTCAAGAAGTGCTGGTGGACTTTAATACTGTTCAGCACTCAAAGTTGATTTTTCTTGCTCAATAATAACTTAAGTTCATGGTAAGAACTTACTCTCAGAATGAACTCTCGCAAAATTGCGACTTTATTTCCCCAGCATGTCACATGCTCCTGTCCAAGTAGTATGTAGTTACGTCTGAGGTCTGAATGAGCAATTGTGGTATTAACTCCTCGTTGTGCGTGCTTAACTCAGCTCTGATTACAGGTAATTAAGGTAATTAAGCAATGACGCAAATCAGTTGTGGTAGAGCAGGTACAATACAGAGCTGCACAACGGAGGGGAACCCCAGAACTGGAATGCAGAGACACTAGTTCAGCAGAAATACACTTGCATTGTTGAAATGGTGTGGGTGTGTGTGTGTGTGCGCAGGATGAGCGGTTCCCCCATGGCACAGGGCAGGACTCAGGGATCCATGTTCACTCTGTTCTGTGTCTCCCCATCCTCACGGCCATCGGAGACCTGATCGCCGTGCTGGAGCTGCACCGCCACCTGGGCCGAGAGCCCTTCAACCTCAGTCACCAGGAGGTGTGCGCACATTACACCACCCACTATCGCTGTTTGCAGACTGACAAATGACAGTGGTTAAAGTAGGGTAATGTGGGACACATGAAGCGTCGTCATTTTGTTTCTTCTTCTTCTAATGAGAGCATGTGAAGAGTGCTATCACTACATCGACTCAGATTCGCATGGCTTTAAGCCTGCATTAGTTTAATCTTAAGGCTATAAATCTATCAGAATTAAAAGTGAATCTAACTTGAATTAAATTACACATGGCGCATACTCATTCAATAAAATCTTTTTCAATCATTTTTACATTGTCTGGCTTTATAAAGCAGTAAAAAAAGTGGAACAGTACTCCTGGATACTCTGTAAGATGGAAAGTATAAGCGGGGGGGGGGAGCAAAATTCTGATAACAGTACAGCTCTGACAGTAATTCAAATGATAGGTTTATATTAATGCGCTTATAAGTTATGGTTTCTACAGTAACAACTCATTAACAGAGACTTGTATGGCAGGTGTTCCACTTAATTTAAGAAAATAATAATGAACAGATTAAAAAACCTAGAGAAAAACGTATACTTGTTAATATGGAGAGGTTTTCTGTAAGATGCTTAACATTTATGGAAGGCGTCTCCAGTGTCAGCAGAGTTTTCAGGACGAAAGATTTCTCGATAACATGACAAGCTAAGAAAGGAAAAATAAGAGAGGCTGGTGAAGGAACAACGGTTTATAACTAAAATGATAACAGGAAGTAACTTTTGTTGTGCACCTTACATCTAACTGTAAATGGTTAAAAAGCATGATGTGTTGATAAATAAAATTAAATTGTAACTGTTGGCAAATCACTGAGGTATAAAAGGAATAAAAACAGTTTGGGACATGCTGTTACAGTAAAATAACACTAACAATGACCTGGCATGGATCCCCCCCCCCCCCCCCCCCCCCCCCCATAACGGCACTCCCTGTTGTGTGTTATTCTTAAAGCTCCAGAGTAAAATAATGCAGACATTGAACCACAAGTAAAACATTAGCATGACAATGCAGATGTTTTTAGGGTGTCAGAAGATAAAATAACATGCATAAGGATATCAAAGTAAATGTGTTTTTTCCTCTTTTTTTTTTTTTTTTTTCCTTTTTTTTTTTTTTTTTGGAGGTTGCCACTGCAAATTTGGCATGGGCTTCTGTAGCTATTCACCAAGTGCAGGTGAGTTCAAACACACTTCCTTTTGCATGAGCTGTGCCGTGTTGTTCTGTTTCCACACACATTTAAATGTGAAACCCTTGTGTATATGGACTGAACAGCCTCAGAGGTCCAATGTACACAACCTGCCCATTGAATCAACGCACGCATGCACCTCAGGGGAGACAATTATGAAGTCGCAACCTGTTTAAACATGAGCAGTAACACTCTGGGTGGTGGAGTCCCATGGTGGTTCAGGTTCCACTGGGTTATGTCTTGATTTTTTGAACGGTATGCAACTATAAGAGAGTAAAGAAGATATTAGGGACCTGGCGTTGTTTTTCTTTTTGTTTCGGTTTGGGTTTTTTTGTTTGTTTGTTTGAAAAAATATATACATATTTACTCACCCACAAAGCACTTTATTGGGAACACCTGTACATCTACTCAATCATACAATTATCTAATCAGTCAATCGTGTGGCAGCAGTGCATGCAGATACGGGCCAGGAGCTTCGGGTAACGCTCACATCAACCATCAGAATGGGGAAAAAATGTGATCTCGGTGATTTCAACCGTGGCATGATTTTTAGTGTCAGGTGGGCTGGTTTGAGTATTTCTATATCTGCTGATCTACTGGGATTTTCATGCACAGTCTCTAGAGTTTCCTCAGAATGGTGCAATAAAGAAGTGAGCAGCAGTTCTGTGGACGGAAATATGAGATGAGAGAGGTCAACAGAGAATGGCCAGACTGGTTCAAGCCGACGGAAAGGCTACAGTAACTCAGATATCCACTCCGTACAATTGTGGTGAGCAGAAAAGCATCTCAGAATGCACAACACTTTGAACCTTGAGGCAGAAGGGCTACAACAGCAGAAGACCACGTCAGGTTCCACTTCTGTCAGACAAGAACAAAAAGCTGAGGCTACAGTGGGCACAGGCTCACCAAAACTGGACAGTTGAAGACTGGAAAAATGTAGCCTGGTCTAATGAATCTCGATTTCTGTCGAGACACACAGATGGTAGGGTCAGAAATTGGTGCCAACAGCATGAATCCATGGACCCAACCTGCCTTGTGTCAACAGTGCAGGCTGGTGGAGGTGGTGTTGGAGGTGGCTGGTGGATGTGGGGAATGTTGTCTTGGCACACTTTAAGCCTGTTAATACCAATCAATTATCGCTTGAATGCCGCAGCCTGTTTGAGTATTGTTGCTGACCACGTGCATCCCTTCATGGCCATAATTTACCCATCTTCCAGTGGCTACTTCGAGCATGATAATGCACCATGTCACAAAGCAAAAGTCATCTCAAACTGGTTTCATAAACATGACAATGAGTCCAATGTTCTTCAGTGGCCTTCCCAGTCACTGGATCTGAATCCAATAGAGCACCTTTAGGATGTGGCAGAACAGAAGATTCGCAGCATGAAAGTGTACTTGAAAAATCTACAGGAATTGCATGATTCAATCATGTCAACATGGACCAAAATCTCAAAGGAATGTTTCCCACATCTTGTGGAATCCATGCCATGAAGAATTGAGGCTGTTTTGAGAGTAAAGGGAGGCCCTACCCAGTATTAGTGTAGTGTTCCTAATAAAGTGCTTGGTGTGTGTGTGTGTGTGTGTGTGTGTGTGTGTGTGTGTGTATACTGTGTATATGTAATAGATTATATAGATAATAGTTGTTAATCTTAACATTAAGAGGATTTAGTTTGCAGTCTGAGCAGTGTAGGTGCTTGTCTGAGGAGGACTCGTTTATATCTGATGGACCAGGAAAACAACACACACACCAAAACACATGGGCTTTAATGAAAGGGAGACAAAAGAACTGCCTGATGTCTTTAATACATTCCTGATTTTCTATTCATTCCAGGTCTGCCGAGGTTTAGCAAAGCAGACAGAGCTCAACGATTTCCTCTTAGATGTGTCAAAGTAAGTGACTACATGGGAGGATGTATAACCGTTGAGAACGCTTCTAATCTTTAATAAAATGCATTGGCTATAATAAGCTGAAGATGAAATATAAAAAATGTTAGACAACATTTTTTATATAACTTTTTTTTTTTTTTTTTTTTTTTTTTTTTTTAATACATGGAATAACATTTGGATGTGTAGCAGCCTGGGAAAATGCGTGACGTGGTCAAAGATTCTACTATATGTAGTTCCGAAAACTACAGATTTTCTTGAGCTGAAATGTTTCACATTTGTAAAATTAGTTATGATTCAAGATTCAAGTAGCTTTATTGGCATGGTAAAAGGCTTTACATTGCCAAAGCATTGGTAACATCAAATAATTTACACACATTCACATGCAAATAAAAAAAAAAAAAATGTTTGATAAAATAATAGTAATTGTTGCAGAATTAGTTATGTCTGATTATCCCCATTGGAAAAACATTGCATTTCACTAATTTTATTTCAACTCCACTAAGAAACATCAATTTGTTACTGTTTTTTGTCTTATGTTTGCCTTAACTTTGCCCGCTGTCATCTGTACAGCATGTCACTGCTCTTTTCACAGACATTTTGACAGTCGGTATCTGATTACAAAGTGAATCGATTAGAATTGGCATCCATTTCAAAATGACGTAGCGATTCGAAGACATGATCAAGCCAAGACATTTATTCAGTGTGAGAAAATCGGACTCAGCTAGCAAAGTTTGACTTCTTTAGGCAGACCGATTGTTTTTACCATTGTGTTTGTCAGACTTGCTCCTTAGCCAAAATGATCTCTGCAGAAAGATTATAAAGTAAATAAAACGATCCCACATCATTTTTGGACATATACATATTCGGCAAATGTACATGGTTTCTTTGATGTGTCAAAAAGAAAGTAATATCTGATGGGTTTTCCCAGACCACCACACATACATGATAGTCATCTCTCTCAATTTTAGTAATGCTGTATAGTTTCTTTCAATGTTGTATTTTATTTGTTTAAAAATTTTGCACGGACAATTATCATATCCATTTAAAATGGCAGTTCCCCCCCCCCCCTCTACTCCCTACAGAACGTACTTCGACAACATTGTGGCAATAGATTCTCTACTTGAACATATCATGGTGAGTATGTTTTTGCTTTTCTCAGCAGGGTCACATGCCTGATCATGAGGAGAAAACATGCTGTACTTTTGTCACTTGTGTGTTATCACTAGTGAAGAAATATGAGCAATGAAAGAACTCCTCTTATTTGTTTGTTGGGTTCAGTGAAAGTCCCTTTCTAGAAACTGCTCATGCCATTCCCCTTGGGCTTTTTTCCTTTAGTCTTCTTTTTTGTGCTCATGTCTTCTTTCTTTCCTTCATGCTCTTGCATTTTTGCTCTCTTGATCAGGCAACACTTCCACGCCCTCATCCCCTAGTTCTTTTGTTCTTCTCCTTTATCTGCCTCTTAAAGAGACACCAAGAACACACACCGTATCAGATCACTGACCCACTCCTGTCTGTCTCTCTACCTGCTGAGCCAAGTATTACAAAAAGTGATGTTGACAGGTCAGAGAGGGGACAGACACAGTCAGATCATCGAACAGCTGTAATTCTATCAGCGTCAGTCTGCTCCTGGCCACATTTTACGCCTAAAGTACCTGCACAAATAAGAGCCTGACTAATTCAGGAGCCGTCTGCCAGAACTTTTCCATTCTGCTGATAAACGATGTTAGAAACAGGTCCAACGTAATCAGGAAAAGTTGTCAAAAAAATGAAGGAATAGTTTCCCCACTGGTAGTCCTCTCAAACACAAACATGCCTGTTGAGTAGCCAAAGGAAAAATATTGAGAGAGTGGGGAAATACTTCCCATGTGACTATCAAAGATCCCTGCCCAGAAATTAACGCAAATGTTAGAAATGTATTTATAATGACTGGGAATGCAGAGCATATTCTCAGTAGACATTAGTCATACTGTTGAACTTTGTTGGACATTTTATACTGTCAAACAGGAAGTGTAAGAGATGTGAGTGCTGCGATAATTTGTGTTCCAGATATATGCAAAAAACCTGGTGAATGCAGACAGATGCGCCCTCTTCCAGGTTGATCACAATAACAAAGAGCTGTATTCTGACCTCTTTGATATCGGAGAGGAGAATGAAGGGAAGCCGGTGTTTAAGAAAACCAAAGAAATTAGGTGAGTACCAATAAGCATTTGGCATTGTATGTACTGAACATTGTTCTTACTAGGAATGCATCAATCTTTTTTTTTGTTTGTTTGTTTTTTCCCAGAATGAGTATGAGTACATGTTTTTTGATACTGATACTTATACCAAAATGAGTAACCTACTTAGTATTAAGCCATCACGGGCAACATAGAAAGTTTTATTTAGTTCTATTTATGTTGGTTGCTGCCTTGTGCTGATTTATTTATGGTGTTTAAATAGCATCTTTAATGGAGAGTGCAAGACTGGCTGACTCAGAGCAGCATCAGCACAAAATGCTATGAACTGCACCTTGACTCTCATGTGTGTCTCATTGCTCAGTGCTCGCAGATGTGAAGTGCTCTCACAAACATCTCTCACAAACACAAAATATCTTTGTGTGCTCTTTGCAATTGTTTTTAATGACCACACTCACTGCCCTGCATGCTCAGGTCCAGTATCAGTATTGAAGAATTCCTACTTCTTACAATATACTGTGTGTATGTGTTTGTCATATTTTGTAATATAACACACTATCTCCACTCAGGCCCTTTCCAGAACTACCCTGGCACTAGATTCTTAGCAATGTGGCATGGACATCCATGTCACAGTATTGTCTTTGTAATGAGTAATGAGACATGGGTAGCCAGCAGTCTTCTCCTCTGGAATGCAGTTGGTTTAAACAGAACAGTAACCTACAATGGCCTTCATTTGTGCACTCAGAAATGATTTCAGTTCACTAGTGACTGCTCCAGAGATCATACAACATGCTTTACGAAGCAAAAGTGTCTCCCCTGTGATGTGCGATTACGTTCTGTAACATTCAAAAGTATTACAATATGTTTGGGGTCTGGGCCAAGAAATCTGTAGAGCTGCTCTGTGTGAATGTTCTGTTTCTTTATAGAAAGGAAGCATACTTAAATTGAACTCAGTCTGTCTCGACTTAGGTTTTCTATAGAGAAGGGCATAGCAGGTCAGGTGGCACGAACAGGAGAAGTCTTGAATATTCCAGATGCCTATGCGGACCCACGGTTCAACAGGTAACACAAACCCTAATTTGCAACGTATAAACTTCTCGTGTCTGCATGGCTTTCCTCCTTTCTTTCAACTTATAAAATCATGCCGGTACGGGATATAGGGAGAACATCCAAAACTCTACACAGAGAGTAACCCAAGCTCAGGATCCAACTCGGGACCTGTGAGGCAACACAACACAACACTGACCACTAGATTCGCTCTCTATATTATATCATAGTATATTAAACAATGCAATTTATATTATAATTCTGTAATATCTTTCAGATCTTAAAAACAGTAGTACAAGCCACACTATCTGTGAGACACACCATAGGGGGAAAAAAAGAAAACTTGCACCCATTCGTCCTGCTGCATTTTTTTTTTTTTTTTTGCATGCTTAAAGAAGCATGAAGTAAACAGAAATCCATTAAAAATATCATCACGCTTTTAAAAGAACCTAAAGTGAGCAAGTCAGTTTTCTACTTTACAGTCATGCATTATGGTTACGCAGCTCTCTCTGAAATTCCAGTTGTATATATCACAAATGCTTTATATCCCTGATTAAATGTGTTTTTGTTGTTGTTGTTTTTTTTTTTGGTTCGTCCTCCGCTTGTGTCTTCCACTCTTCACAGAGAAGTGGATCTGTATACCGGCTACACGACGCGGAACATCCTGTGCATGCCCATCGTCAGCCGGGGGACCGTAATAGGCGTCGTACAGATGGTGAACAAGCTGAACGGAAGTGCCTTCACTAAAACTGACGAGAACAACTTTAAGATGTTCGCCGTCTTTTGTGCTCTGGCCTTACACTGTGCAAATGTGAGTAACAGACCAGTGTGTTTATCTCAACCTCTCCAGAGTCACATTAACGTTAACAAGTTTATCAACCACGAACACTTTTGATACTTCTCAAGAAAGAGATTCTGATTTAGTCACAACTCTTTCAGCCACCACTGACCGATTTCCACAAAGCCTATCTTTCTGTGCATGTCTAAGGTGCTGTGGTTTTTTTTTTTTTTTTTTTTTTTTTTTTTTTGGAAGGAGTTGCATTGAATTATGATCGTTAAGACATTTATCGTGAGTTGTTGTGAAATTTGGGCACAAAAAAAATCAGTATAATAGTTTGTTTCCCTTCTGTTGAAGGGTTATCTAATTTTCCACCAACTTACTCAAATGACTCTTTGACAAAGTTGCGCAATATTTTTAAACCCTTGAAGCCTCGTCTTACTTTTGACTGATAAACACAGTCAGAAGACAAACAGACTCAGCCAAGGCGAGTGTGTATAAAGAGAAGTGGTGTTTAGTTTTGTGTACAGAGTAGCAGTTTTTCCTTGGCTTTGGCAAATGTGGTTTAGTTTTGGAAATTTGGCTTCAGGGTTTTTTTTTTTTTTTCCTCTGACAGGCATCAGGTTTAGTGGCTAAACAGCTGCTGGGGGAAAAAAACAATAAATAATGACCTCCATACCCACTGCTGAAACGGTTAGAAGTGACACAGCTGTGCGCTGATTTTTGGGTGTGAATTTTACATGTGCGTATTTATTTGGCAGACACTGAACCACAACTGCTGGATTTCAATTCAGTTTTATTTGTATAACACTTTTAACAATAGATTTCCACAAAGTGTATGTTTGTGTGAATATCTGTGGAGAAACCATGACCCATAGGAATGTTTGATGGTGCGTGTTTGTGTCTTGAGGGTCTAAAGCAATGCCACAATCTATTTTGTGCTCCAAATATTCCTTTTTGTATCTGTAAAGCTGAAGTGGGTGTGACCTAAACCAGAAGGGTTTTTTGTTGGTTTGTTTATTCATTTTGTGTTTGTTTTTAAAAATCCCCCTCATGTAGTTATTAGTTTTGTTTGTACTTGCCCTGCCAGTTTTAATTGTTTCTGTTTCCTGTTGGTCAGTGTGTGGTGTTTCTTTGTCGTGCAAGCTTCATATCTGACTGTTCGTCCACATAAATGTAAAAATCTCCCACTCACGTGACTTCTTGTTGGTATCCCAGTGCCGATGTGTACTTCCAGTTTCAATCAGATGCCCTGTGAACCTTTCTGGAAAGCTTTAAAAAAACAACAGCAAAAAAAAACCCCAAAAAAACAGTCCGATTCCTGTTCATATTCATATTCAATTTCTATTTGTATCGGTTTAGAAACATCATGAGTTCAGTCCGAATAATGTATTTGTATTCAGTTACATACTTAATGTGCCTGTACAGGAAAAGACTCGTAAATGACTGAGGTTGTCCTGAAGATGTCCTCTGTGTGTGTGTGTGTGTGTGTGTGTGTGTGTGTGTGTGTGTGTGTGTGTGTGTGTGTAGATGTATCACCGGATCAGACATTCGGAGTGCATCTACAGGGTGACCATGGAGAAACTTTCATACCACAGCATCTGCACATCTGAGGAGTGGAAGACCCTCACACAGCTCTCCCTTCCTACCCCCATATACAAAGAGATTGAACTGTGAGTATACGCTGGAGCTCCGAACAGCTCAGTGCTCAACTAGCAGAGGCTCTAATATAGGATGTGCAACATTCACTTGTGGCAATGCACTGTCCAGCTTTGTTTTTCTTAATGAAATGGTTATTTATATACAATAATTGGCCAAATTATTAGGTACATCTACCATGTAGCACAGGGTTTTAAAGGTTGTGTATGCTTATTGGATACTTAAACTCTCCTACCTTGTTAGTCCAACTTTTTGGTGTAATGTTAGGTTAACCTGTCTTTCTTTAAAATATATATATCAATCATAATTAATCTGGCTGTTCATGTGAAACCGCGTACCAACAGATTACATGGATGGTTAGACTTTTTTGTTTGTTTGTTTGTTTTTACTTACAAAATTACCTAATGGTAGGTTTACCTGAGGAAATGAAGAATAATGTTACTAAGTTAGACGCTAGAAGACTAAAACACTACAGGCCATACTGTTGTAGGAGGGGGAAAAAGTGGACAACAGGATGATATGGAATATCCACAAAACAAGTTAGTTCCTGTTATTATTTGTTATAGCAGCAATAAACAGGTCCCCCCCCTCTTGAATTTAATAAGACAAATAGACATAGCTTGTCATACTACTGAAAAACCAGAAAGTTCCTGAAGACTTTCTCGGTCAGAAAACTTATTGAGCGTTACAAAGTGCTGACACTGGAGACTCCTTCCATGAATGTAATATAAATGTCCTCACCAGTTCAACAATTATATGTTTCTCTTTTTTTAAATCACAACAGCCAGTATTATTGGATTTCGATTATGTGGAGCATTGGCCAAACAGTTGCGTGTGAATGGGCAGTTAGAGACAATAACATATTAGAACAAGTGCATTATTACGGAGCTGTGATTTGTGCAGCAGCCATCACTACAGTCAGAGCTGTAATAACAGTTAAACCATTAAAAACATGAAAAAAAATTCACAAATCCAAATAGATTTTAATGTTTCTACTTCAATTTGATTTGATGTGTGAGCAACAGTATAACAAAAATGTTGATTGTGTTGATTGTGGGGAAGTGGTAGCTCAGTGGTTAGGACATTGGCCTTCTGATCGGAAGGGTAAGGGCGTCTGCCAAATGCCATAAATGTAAATGTGTCATCTATTTTTTTTTTCTGTTTAATTCCCC
Source organism: Cranoglanis bouderius (assembly GCA_023630585.1). NCBI lineage: Eukaryota > Metazoa > Chordata > Actinopteri > Siluriformes > Cranoglanididae > Cranoglanis > Cranoglanis bouderius. Next base: position 17,905,927 of record CM042548.1, on the reverse strand, counting down.
TCCCTCTAAAATAACTTGCATCTCAGTGGGTGTATAGGCCGATGTAAACGATGCTAGCAGTAGATTAACACCAACATAAAATTAGGAAACACTTTTAAATCACTTCCAAGTCTCCTGGGGGGAGATAGTGTAAAGTAATACAGTGATGAACAGCAGCTGTCTCAGGTTCGTGTCTAAGTCACAGGCTTCACACTCACTCATCACATTGTTTTAATGGGTGACACTGGGAAATGATTATACCTGAATAAAAAAAAAAATTATATGCAGATTTTTCCAAAAAAGATGATCATATTCCTATGGACATACGCGGTTCATTCACTCTCTGCTTGTCTTCACAGGTTCCACTTTGACATTAGCCCCTATGAGGAACTCTGGCCTGCAGTCTTTGTGTACATGGTTCACAATTCATGTGGGAAAAACAGGTGAGAATACCACCTCACTCCTCTTAACTCCTAAAACCTCTGTGCAGGATCAAAAATGGATCAAAATGACACTAAAGCATCTCAGGAAAAAAAAAATATTACAAGCTTGTTTGCTCTGTGTTCACACTCGCAACCCATGACGTTTCCAGCATAAGCCTTTACAGATAATATTCTGATTTTGCATCAAGCAAAACTTACAGCCTTTACACAACAGATCCCATAAAAGTCCCGTTACACAGGATATGATCTAGATAAATGGACTTTGTGTTTCGAAACACTGGAATTTGTTAACACTTGTTTATCACTTTTTTTTCTGTACTTATGCCACAGTATTGAAGTGATTCACTTAAAAATGATGCAGCCTGCACTGTAGCATTAACCATTCAGGATGTAGAGTTCCGTCCTTCGTATGAATGACCAACGCTTCCTTAATTTCTGATTTTCTCCAATTTACAGACTTTTTTTTTTTCTACAGATGCTTCTTCTTTGTGACTTTGTATGCTTTTCTTTCTATTGTCGCTTCTCATATTTTAAGTCCACTCCAAAGAGCGTCTTTACGCATGTCTTAAGTCTTTACGCATTGTAGCATACAGTAAGTAGTTATTGAAACGCTGTTCAGTTTCCCAATATGCAATAAGTCACAAATATTAGGCCTATGACTCAACATCCACCATCATGCTTTCACAGTGGAAATTTATGTATTTATTTATTTAAGCATGACTCACATGCAGTTAGGCCAAGTTCCTAATTTTTACTTACACACTCTAACAAGGCTATAGAGTAAGGTTATACACCCTACATAGTGCACTACGTATAGTGCATGCCCTTTGATTATCCAGCCACAGCAAGAACAGAGGTGAATGCATTAAAAGTGCATTTCTGCCTTTGCAAATTTACTCATGTAAGATTATAAGGTACTATATTATGCAGAAGATTAAAAACACAAACTTCTTTCAGTGTAATTGTTAATAATAGTGTGTTTAGCTATTTGTGCGTGTATGGGTACACCATAGTCTTACCATAATGACCTGAACATCTTTGAGATCACTAAAATTGCTCTTAAAAAATGCCTACTTTGTGTCCAAAATGGCTATGGACCAATTAAAAACAGGTTCGACTTGTTCATTTTTACGCTGCTTGTTCGGTGTAATGTGGCTCATATAGAATGATGAGGTGTTTGTGAAAGTTTCTAAACTGGTCATCTTGTGTTTGTAAAGTTTTGAGCTGGAGAAGTTGTGTCGCTTCACCATGTCGGTGCGAAAGAATTACCGACGGGTTCCATACCACAACTGGAAGCATGCGGTGACGGTGGCCCACTGCATGTACGTCATTCTCCAGAAAACCTCTGGAATCCTCACTGAACTGGAGGTCAGTGCATCCACCAAACTTTTTTTTTTTTTTTTTTCTCCCCAAAAATGTTTTCTTACATGCCATCTCATGTTGTCTTCCCCTGTTTCTCTCTTTCTACATTCACCCAGAGGAAAGGTCTGCTTATAGCCTGCTTGTGTCATGACTTGGACCACCGAGGCTACAGCAACAGCTACCTGCAGAAGTTTGACCACCCACTGGCGGCGCTGTACTCCACATCCACCATGGAACAGCATCATTTTTCCCAGACGGTGTCTATCCTGCAGGTAGAGCTCTCACACGCTGCATCTACACACACTCAGCTTCTTTCCTGGCGAGCTGTGTCCCGTTCCTGACTTCACCGCCTCTATATTAGCACTTCTCCACCGAAAAGCGTCAGTCGCCACGGCTCAGCATCAGGGAAACTCGGGGCTGTCAGTATCCTGGCCAAGGGTGTGTCACTCTATTTGTGAAAGTAGGAAGTTTTTTTGGAAATGATCAGGTAGTGACTTGATGGGTACAAGTAGAAAAAATACTACTCAAAATTCAAATAAATTATTTTGAAAATGAAACCAGGCATATCTCCGTCTGTACAGGAGTTCGCAGAGTTTGTTTTGTGATTGTTGCGGCCAAAAATGCTTGATTTTGCTGCAGCTTTTTCCAAAATTTGTGATGCGACCTGCAGTGTTATTTTTTTATTATTTTTTTTCTGAAAACTATTTGAATTAGCAGCATTGCATGAAATTGTTTTGCACGGTCTTTCGTAGTGATGTTTGTTGGTAAATGAGACCTTTTAGCTGTACTCATGTTCGACACATGAATCGAAGAGGGCTTTGGCTGAATGCGCATTGTGATGACGTCATATGATGCATCTTGGCTCAAATCTGTGGAAAATTTGCGGTAAGAAAAATTGCAAGCTCGAGTATTCAGTGATTTTGCATTACTTTATGCAACTGTAAAATCATGAAATTCTAGAGGGACTGCCTTATACAGTGTATTATAATCATGTAGAAGTGTGATTCGTCACACATAATTTTGAAATATTTCAAACTGCTCAGAATATTGCAGAGGATAAAAGCGTCTGCTAAATGAATAAATGTAAATGTAGATGACTTGATTTTGTATAGGAAATGAATAGGAAACCTTTTTGGATTTTCCCTAACTAGATTTGGTGGATTTTACTTGGATCACAAGGAAGAAATGTAAGATCAAGCTAATAGCAATAATTAAATGTTACTAGGGGTAAATAATAATAATAAAAATGAATCTGAAAAACACCAAAACTGCTTAAATTATTTAAACTATTAAATGAGTGCTCGTAGACATTTTTGTGCTGCTAGAGAGAAATTAATAGGATGTCTATGTGACTGTGTTTGTGTTTGACCAATCGATGGTCTGTGCTATTTTTAGCTCCACCCATAGGTCCTGGTTTGGCTTGCATCTAAGTACAGCACAACTCGCTTGAAAATAGTGACAACATTGCAGCATTATGGATAATTTCCCGAGCCATGCAGCACTGTGCGGTGGAAAAGTGCTATATCACTCCTCACCCCCAGCAAAGAAAGTAATCCCTCTTTGATCCTTTCACAGTAATGGTGTGTACTGTTTTGAGTTGAGATACTTATCCTAACAAAACTCCTAAGGGTGTATGAGCAGGATTTCCACATGTTTAGATGAAGGGGAAAAATGTGAAATGATCAGACAGGAGCTTATTTTCTCACACTAGTGGACAGTTAAGGACAATTTGTCTGTGTTTGTAGATTTAGGTAGAAATTTGGACACACACTGGTGTCTGATGTGGACAGGCAGGGGTCACAGTTGATTCTTCTGTTTAGGTTATTATCAAGCACTTTGTAAAAGTGTGCATTATAGCAGTAGATCACACTAAACTTAGGGCTGACACTGTAAGGCTACATAGATTATATGAATCCAAATAATTCAAGAATTTATTTATATTTATTTATTTATTTATTTATTTATTTTAAGTAGAATAGCCATACTATTGACACTAGCAGCCTTAAAGTCACAGACCAACGCCCGCCCCATGCTTTTTTCCATTATTTTACCAATTCCTAGTTGCTTATTCAAACTTGCTTATGTAGACCCCCCCATCTCAGCTGCTCAGTCTTGGGGCCCTTTTATTTTGGCTTTGCTGCTTCCCCTCAGCTGAGCTGTATGCCTCCTAAGTGGAGCTTTTGCTTTTTTATTGATCTCTTTGTTTCCCATAGCTGGAAGGGCACAATATTTTCTCCAACCTGACTTCCAGCGAGTACGAGCAGGTGCTAGAGATCATCCGCAAAGCCATCATCGCCACCGACCTGGCACTCTACTTTGGCAACCGCAAGCAGCTTGCTGAGCTGCTGAGCACAGGCGCGCTGGACCTGAACAACCATGCCCACAGGTCAGAAGTCATGCACTGTCGCACCTAAGCATATGTCAAAAGAGGGTAAGATAACGTTATTCATGAGTCTAGTGTCAGGCTGATCAAAGTCATAATTGCTCGTCACCGGCAGGGACCGCGTAATTGGCCTGATGATGACTGCGTGTGATCTCTGCTCTGTTACCAAACTGTGGCCTGTCACTCGCCTCACAGCCAATGACATCTATGCAGAGTTCTGGGCTGAGGTAAGCTTTATTACTGTTTCATGTTCAAATGCAAAGTACCCTTCATGTAAATTCATATTCAGGCAGTTTCAGTTTGGTTAAACAGGAAACACTTAGGAAATAAAAGGAGAACGAAACTTATATCGTCTCTTCTTTATCAGGGGGATGAGATGAAGAAGATAGGAATGCAGCCCATTCCGATGATGGATAGGGATAAGAAGAATGAGGTTCCACAGGGACAGGTACTGTCACTGCTGAAAAAGAAAAAGGGACACTGCATCAGAACTTTTTAATTGCCTTAGTCTAAAGTTTAAATGTCTGAACTATCTTGGAAAATTATTTTAGATCCAGGCACTTGTTACTCTAGGAACTCTGTAGTTACAGTTGTTTTTACACTTTTACTGTCTTATAGTCTTGCAGCTGTGTGACTTCTCTGTGCTTATAGGTGGGTTTCTACAACGCAGTGGCCATTCCCTGTTACACCACGCTGTCTGAGCTGTTCCCTCCATCTGCTCCTCTTCTTAGAGCCTGCAGGTAGGTTACTCAGGCAGCACCTGAATCACCTCCACACCTCATTCCACACTCGTATTACATTAAGAAGTAAAGTCATAGATATGGAAACACTTCAGTATATAGGGGTCACATATTAGACATTTAATTCATAGGTAATAAGGTAAGCTATTTGCAACGGTAGTTCATTATTGTTTTAGCGAGTGTTCTCATTCTTTACAATATATTGCAGCTGTTACCTGTTTCTGCTTAATTCTTAACTTCTGCTTCTGGACATGAACGTAAAGTCTTACCAATATTTGTAATTATCACATGAAATTGAAGTCTACATGAAGATCATGTTTACATGTTTCATTTTTCGGTAAAACCCAAAACTTGTCGGGCATTTCACTGTAACAGAGTTCACCAGGTATAACTACCCATTTAGTACCGTAGAGCTCTGTTCTAAGATGCAGGTTAAGAGCTTCGGTTAATGTTCACATCAAACATCAGGAAGAGGAAAAAGTATGATCTTTGTGACTGTAACCATGGCTTGGTTGTTGGTGCCAGAAGGGCTGGTTTGAGTATTTCAGAAACCGCTGATCCCACGGGAATTACATACCCAACAGTCTCTGGAGTTTACACAGAATGGTGCGAAAAACAACTTCTATGTAGAGGGTCTGCAGGCTGATGAGAGCTCATCACCTTGTTGATGAGAGAGATCAGCGGAGAATGATCAGACTGGTTTGAGCTGACAGGCAGCCTATAGTAACTCAAATAAGCAGTCTTTACAACCGTAATGAGCAGAAAAGCATTTCAGAACACACAACACATCAAACCTTGAGGTGAATGGGCTACAACAGCAGAAGACCACATCAGGTTCCACTCCTGTCAGCCAAGAACAAGAGTCATGGGCAGAGACTCACAGAATGGTGGTCTTTTTCCAGTCTTCAACTGTCCAATTTCAGTGTAAACTCTAGACAGTGTGTGTGAAATTCCCAGGAGATCAGCAATTTCTGAAATACACAAACCGCCCATCTGGTACCAACATCCATGTCATGATCAAAGTGACCGAGATTACACTTTTGTTTATTCTAATGTTTGATGTGAACATTAATTGAAGCTCTTGTTTAAGAAGCTTAAACTAGTCTTCAAATGTGATAGAACCCTGCAAACGTGCCCCCTTTATGGTGGTTGCTGAAAAGTTGCACATTATTTTAAGATGAAAATTTCTGATTGTTTAAATGATCAGCCCTCGGGGGCCCTCTCAGTATGCGGAGCCCCAGGCAATTGCCTACCTTGGCTGCCCTGTAGATGCGCCTCTGCATCTGCCACGCTCCCCCAAGAGTCGATGTGGGATCTGCAGCTCGTGATGAAGTCCCACAAGTCTTCTCTCCATGAACCCATTCGGGGTGCTGATCTGAAATGAGTAAATTGAAAATAGCCTTCTGCTGGTAATCACATTGGCAAGAAGAGTGGGGGAAGTGCATACCTTGGCAATAAGTTCAATAAGTGGCCTGATAACTCTGGAGTGGCCTTGTCACCCAAGTTTGTGAACCAGCTGATTGACCTTGCAGCATTCTTCAATGGTCAATCTGTAGAATGCTCCCTTTTTCAGCATGCATCTTAGACACATTGCCCTGATAGAGCTGAGGGTGGCGGGGCTGACCCTGTGGTTCTTCCAACCTGTTCTGAGATATGGTCATGTCCTGATCCCTTCAGACAGATGCATAAATCATCTGGGCAGTACAAGGTCAAAAACGCTCTCTGCTCTACACGTCAGCTCACGGACAGCTAGCCCCACTGAGCACAACTTGCCTCCAGGTCAGCACAATGAGATCACGTGTATGCCCAGGAGAGAGGTGCTTGCACCCATAGGTGCAAAAAATTCGGCAACCAAAACAGTTCGGTCAGGTACACGTGCATCACCTTTACAGATGCCTAGTCGACTCATTCTCAAACATGATTCTCCCTGATGGAGCCGAATGGCCCTCTGGGACAAGATGCACTTGTCCACATCCTCATGGCCTACTGCTGATAGCCTTCCTATTCATTTATTGGACCAATTACTCATCTGTCATGGAGTGACAGGGTGCTCCCTTATCTAAGCAGAGACTGGCCCAATGGGTGACAGAAGCCATCCCCATAGGCTGGTGTTTTATGCTCATTACTAAGAGCCATAGTACCCCAGGATATCTGGGCTGCAGCTACCTGGGTGTCACTATGTACCTTCTCCTGGTTCTATAAGGCCAAAATCACCCCTCTTGATGATGAGTGCAGTGATCATCTCTGCACACCTTCCCAATCACCATGACCTTGTGGCATGGGGTATCCAGGTGTTGAATACTACCTCTGGTGATTAGAAAGGATGAAATGGAATGCTAGTTATAAATGTAACTGTGGCACTGTGAATCCCGGATAATGGCCATGGCTCCTGCTCCTTTGGAACCATCCTCGACCCAGTAGGCACTTGGCGAGTAGGTTCCAGGAGCCACAGTGAAGGTACATTGGGTACTTGCCGTAAGTACCAAGTCACTTAGTAATTTTTCTATGTTTTTTTGAGTGATTAGCTCATGTAGCTAATGTATCATTAGCTATGTATTTGCATTGCAAAAACCACCAGATTTTTTTTTTTTTTTTAAATAAACATTTTACTTGGTTTAACCATGACGGCCATCTTTGTGTCCTAGCACGCAACACATTTTGGTTATACAGATGTTTACAGAAACCTCAATATATTGAGGTTCTTTCAGGCTCTGTCTCATATTGATGGTCCTAGCTCCTTGTAACAAAAACTGGTATCTAGAGCACATTACAAGGTACATGCACATATAAACATTTTGCACATTCTTGTTCCTGAGGCTTAGAAATTAAGTCCAAATTTAATTCTCTTTTAGGGTCAGTTTATAATGGGAAGGGTTCAAGTCTCAGACTGAATTTTTTAGGGGGTACCTAGGTAAGTATAGTGTGCATGCAGAACATTTCAGGTTTGAGACTTCTCTCATTATTATTATTATTATTATTATTATTATTATTATTATTATTTTATTAATTTATTTTTATGGGGCCGATAATGGATTTTTTTTTTTTAATTCTCCTCAATTCCAGGTTGAATATCTTTAGTGGGCGACCAGATACAAACCTGAAATTTACAATTTGTATACAAATATAGAAGTCCTCTATAGTAGCATTCTTCTGTAACAATTTTGAGTTTGAGATTCCACTGGTTACAGAGCTATGGCTAGTAGAAATCTGGGGAAAAGCCTACTTCATTCATGCATTTTGAGAAATGAACAGATGTAAGCATAAGTAATAAAAATTAACAGTATTTTACAGTAATTATGTGTAACAAATCAAAAGCATTACTAGCATTATTCTTTTCCACCAGAATAATGTAATGGATCAACTTTAAACATGAAAAACGAAACAGAAGCGCACGCTTGGATTCGAAGCACCTTTTTAAAGGAGACGAGTTTTAAAGCGTGCCCGCGTTATCTACCAGAATGTGTAGTAACTCGGATGAATCTGCAACGTTTAAAAATATTCTCCACCAGTTACAATTTATGTAACAAATTAAAAGATGTTTAACACGTTTAAATGTATTCTCCAATTTATGTAAGGAATTAGCTCGACTGGCGTGAAATATATCTATATATATAATCAACGCGTGTTGTGACCAGTTATAAATATACATCAGCCATAAAAGGGAATTCGTGTATGTGCACATATACATATAGATAATTAACTACAACGGATTATAATTAATTATGACTATGTATGTGGTCTGTAAACTGTAGTCTAGTTTAGATTTATGAACTCTAAAGAGGGAGTTTATCCTTCTGGCCAGGAAGAATTAACCCACGAAGTTTGTTATTAAAGATTAGAACGGGTAACGAGATCTTATGCAGCGTTTAAGGGACTCATCACGTGACAAAACAGAGATAATCAAGCGTGGGATAATAGATTTTAATAGCTAGATGTAACTATGGATACACACGACTAACTCTAAGCAGAACATACATATGTACATCTATATACAAGGAAAGAAAAGGGATAGAGAGAAAGTAATGAAATAAAAGGGAGTGGCAGACAAAAACACAACTAATTAGCCTTTTTCAGAACCCAGCAACAAACTTAATTCTCCTGTAAACAGGGGTACAATCTTAAACGCGGATATAGGTTCATTAACTATACTTGCATGGCTTCGGTTTCGAAAGTTTGCGTGAGGTCGTGTAGAGTTCGCTGGTTCGTTGCTGGTCCCAGCTTGTCGATGAGGTCTAAAATGTTAATACATTTGATACTGGCAGTAGTGAAGCATGATCTATCACAGGGTTCTTCAAATCTGCAGAGTTTAGCTGCAACCTCGCCTGCCTGTAATTTTCTAGTAATCCTGAAGTCTGCAGAACAGTGGACATCGAGGGCCAGAACCCTGATGTATCATGTTGGTACATGTGTACAGTTGGTATCCATGAATGGATTTTATCCAAATATGGCATTGCAGTGTTCAGTTGGGTGTTTCACAAATGAACAACGTCATAAACAGAGCTATGGTGGTGTTTCTCCTTTTATAAAAGCAGTAAGTGACTTCTGATCTGTAGTGATTTACTGCTTTTATCACAGGAGAAACAACACAAAAAGCTCTTCTCCAATCCTAATCAAACACACCTGAACAAGCTAACCAGTGCCTTCAGGATTACTAGAAAATTATAGACAGGTAGTTTTGGAGGTTGGAGCTAAACATGATGGTTCATGCTTCACTGTTGCCAATATCAAATGTAGTAACATTTTAGACCTCATTGACAAGCATCAGCTATTGTATGTCAATCAAACATAATTACTGTAAAATACTGTTCATTTTTATTATTTATGCTTACATTACATCTGTTCATTTCTCAAAATGCATGAATAAAGTAGGCTTTTCCCCAGATTTCTACTAGCCCTAGCTCTGTAACTAGTGTAATCTCAAACTCAAATTTTTTTTACAGCAGAATGCTACTATAGAGGACTTATTTCTGTGAAAACTTCAGGCTCATATCTGGTCCCCAACTAGAGATATTCAACCGAAATTGAGGGGAATTTTTGAGGGGGAAAATAATGAGAGGTCTCAAATCTGAAATGTTATGCATGCACACTATAGTTACCTAGGTACCCCCTAAAAAATTATAAATGGACCCTAAAAGTGGAACTATGAGCAATCTTGAGCATTATATTTGGACTCTAAGTCTAAGGAGCAAGAATGTGCTAAATGTTTATATGTACATGTACCTTGTAATGTGCTCTAGAGATCAGTTTTTGTTGCAATGAGCTAAGACCATCCTGAGCCGAGATACTGAGGTTTCCGTAAACAGCTGTATAACCAAAACTTTTTTGTGTGCCATGACACAAAGAATGCTGTCGAAGTTAAGCCAGTTAAAAAAAAAAAAAAAAAAAAAAACATTTTGCAATGCCAATATATAGGAGTAATCATAAATATAATTTAAAAAATTAGGAAAATTAAAAATGGTCAAGCAACCTGTATTGGACCACTTGAGATGGAATGAGCCTTGATGTTTTTGCCATAATGTGCACAAGAGCATGTCTAAGTGTATTAAAGGGATATAAAAAGTCTACACACCCCTGCAGGTTTTTGTGATGTAAAAAGAAAAATACACCAAGATAAATCATATTCGATCTTTGTCCACCCTTAATGTGATAAAGCAACCAAAATTCAGGTGAAAGACAAATATATTTAAGAATAACCTGGTTGAACAAGTGTGCACACCCTTTTATAATGGTGTGTATATGACTATGCACATTCAAACTCATGTTCAAAAGTAAACATCTGTCATCAATGAAGCGATTCTGTTTAAACCCAAATAAAGATCAGCTGTTTCTGTAGGATTTTCTTGACATCATCTTGGTTTCATCCAACTGCTGAAGCCATGGTCTGCAAAGAGCTTAGAAAGCAAGTCTTCCAGGAGAGGAGTACAAAATAATTTTCTAAATATTATTTTGCAAGGAAGAGTGATCTAAAATTGCCAGATGAAGATGTTCTAATTTGGTAGACTCTTAACCAAAAAGTGTGAGTGCTATATTACAAGCAAAAGGTGCTAAAACGTTTCTATTAATTTTTCACTTAAATGTTGTTGGTTGCTATATTATATTAAAGGTGGAAAAAGATGACGATTTATCTTTGTTTCATTTTTCACATCACAAAAACCTGCCATTTTAACAGGTGTGTGTGTGTGTAGCCTTTTTATATCCATTGTATAACCAGGGTTCATAGAACCCCGGTTACATTTGCAACCTGCATTTTAGTGAGGCGAGACACAAGGGCCTTTACTTGTCCAGCCATTCCACACAGTCCTAAGCACTACGATTAATTAGAAACAGCTCACTTGTTAACATCGTCACAGCACGTGATGTAAAAGCAATGCACAATATGCAGTGTGTTAATCAATCACAAGTGCCAATCAATCTTAGCTGAATATTATTGGTTGAGGACTTTTCTCAATCTAGCAGTGACTGTGATGATAACATGGCAACAGATGAGCTAGTTTACCAGTTGTATACCAGTTCTTGTTGATGTTTTCTAAAGTGTAACGTTATGTGTACGCAGGGAAAACCTGGGCCAGTGGGAGCGGATAGCTGAAGGAGAAGAGCCGTGTGCGTGGACTCCAAGTGAGGAACCAGAGCAGAGTGAGCTGCTGGAGACTGGACCAGTCAAAGTGGACAACTGACTCAGCCTGAGACCTTCAGCCTTGAACACGACATCATCCACACCCTGCCAGAGACACTGCACTTCCTTTAGAACAGTCCCACTTCCGCTGGAGATGGGAGGGAGCAGAGAGGCCAGGCAGGAGAGGTGATATTCACCAAGCAACTAAAGGAAGAATCTAAAAAAGACAAAGCAAAACAAGCGTTACCTCAGTGGGTGACAGAGGCTATAGACTCGAATTATAATGGCTCTCCCAGGAAGCAGGATTCGATTGCCTCAAATCCGCTCTGTGTGGGACCGCCTTCGGTCTGAATGGACCTCTTTAGCTTTGAGTTTTCCTCGGATGGTTGCTTTTTTTTAATGTTTAGTTTTGGTGAAATCTAATTCTTTGTTTTTCACATGGTTTCTTTTGTGGTCTTATATTTGAAGAGGCCTTAAAATCTGAACCTGCAGTTCCTACTAAATGACTTGTAACTGGAGAGGGTTCAGGTCATCTGAAATGGTACTTTAATTCCTGCTGTGATCAAAACATCAAACGCAAAACCTACTTGGGAGTTTCAGAGAGACGGTAGGGAGCGTAAAGCTGCATGAGGCGAGGCCGAGCACGGTTGCAGTCTTGTGGACGCGCAGAGATGTTTTGCAGTACTTGAATGAAGAAATACAGCCTATTCTATGTGGGGAGGGGGTTTAGGGGGGGAGAGAAAAACAAACCCTGCAGTGTATCCGTCTGAAGTAAGAGAGCTGTTGTGACGAAAGAAGCCGGATCGTTCTGAACCTTACTGTAGTCACAGGAGAGTCACAATGTTCCTCTCTAAAATCTGACCATTCAACCTGATGTACAAATCAGCTTTTGATCCTCTTGTCCTAAAAGTGCTGAACCTTGGGCAATCCACTCATTTTTAAGACAAACAGTAATAAATGTTCTATGCGGTGCATTGTGACGCTGTAGTGGCAGGCACACAAAAGTAAACCATTACTTCTCATTAACAGTAATATTTAATTAGTAATTATAAACTTCCGAAATGTCCATTGCAATCTCTAAAATAGGGCTGTTTATTGTTCATTTTTATATTACTGTCACATAAAGACTTATGCACAAGATGAGTTCACGTCTTGTTTACATGTCTCATTAGTGCTTAGTGCTCTTAGTGCTCTGAATTTGGAGAAAGTAATACTACTGTATATGTAGGACAGGAAAGAAAACAACCACTATGACCAATGCAGTCTGGCTTGCTACCGTTTGTACCCAATTGTTTGCGTGTTTTTTTCTTAAGGGTATTTTTTTCCCCTAAAAGCAACACATGGCACTCATGATTACTGTTCCAAAACATTCCATGTCCTTAATATTATAAGGTTCTATCTGGGTTAAGAATAAACAGGAGACACAAACTTATGATACTCATGTCACGATGTTTGAATGACAGTGGATTATTTACAGTAACATCTTAAAGCAATAAGTTAATATTTCATCAAATCGTTGAAACATTAAATAAACGTATGGAATGATAGACATGGATAGTGATGAGTAATAAAACTGAATAAAATAAAAACCTTGAACTGTCAAACCCTCCACGTTTTAAAACCTCTCAAACCATTGTGTATGAAGATGCAACACTGTGTTAAAATGAACACTGTGCTCTTAATTTGTTAAAACAATATACGTATATTCAATTGAGATTGTTGGAAAACATGGCGAAAATATAAATTAGAATGAGGAACCGCGTATAAAACGGAGATAGTGAGTTCTCTGATTAAATGGTTCGTTACTAAAATAGTTCAGTGTCATGCATGGTTTGATTTGGCTTGCGCTTCTGTTTTTCAGTCTGTAATACATTGGGACATGGCCAGAGCTCTGAACGCCTTTGTGTAAATCCTGCAGAACTGATGGGTGACTGTAACCAACACAGTGGCAAACTGCTTAACCATGCCTGTTGGGTTTTTGGGGGAACTAAAGGAGTACACTGTCAGATATGGTCATGTGTGTGTTCAGTAAGTACAGCTTCCATTGGAGTGTGTGTGTGTGTGTGTGTGTGTGTGTGTGTCATCATTCCCCCCCCCCCCCCCCCCCCCCCACTTTTGGCACATGTGCAATGCGTGTGCGTGAAAATGTGTTTGTATTCAGAGACGTAAGCTACACTCTTATGGTGCTACCTTAGGTCTCAGGCCGCCATGCACTTTCTGTGTCTGTGTGTGTGAGCGTGCACACCATAACCCCTTAAACAAGAATCGTCCAAGAAGAGTTAAGATTGAATTTCACAGCATCATCCACCTCAGTGACTGAGCTCATCCACAGCCTGTTTTTCTCCCCTCACATGCACTATGTTTAGAGATGATGATGATGATTATTAATACTATTATGTTGTCCTTAATTTTATTATGGTTCCTATTATATTGCTATTATTACTGCAACTATCGCTGATTATTAGCATTGTTATTTTCTTAATTAGAATTCAATTTTAAATTAACTTATATTTTTTATACAAAAAAAGTTAGCATTTTTGTTTTGTACAGAGCAAAGTTGTGCATCATTAAGTGAATGGTCATGTAGACCCAATGTTGCCCAAGAATAATGAGGAATGTCTTGACTGTAAATATAAGAGCAGTAATTTTATTAAATATTTCTGGAAAAAAGAAAAAATGTGTAATATTTACGGTGTAGATTTCTGGGAGTGTTTCAGAGGACGTGTACACACGTTGTTTGATCTAAGTAGACAATGGTGGCATTATATAGTGGGAATTCAAAAGTTTTAGCACCCCCTAATGGTGCACCACGATCTAGTTTAAACTACATATTAGATTTTGCTAGTTTCATATGCAAGTAGTATTAGTAAACTGCTAGTTTTATATCTAACTGTGGTTCGTTGAATACATTTTGTACTATAAAAAGTCACTGAGCAAGCGTGAAGCTTAAGGTCACAAACTTACATAGGCAAGACTCTATTTGCTAGACAGCAAATACAACCCTTGCTGCTATTGTGTTTTACAAAAAACATACACTGGTAACTAGTACAAGCTAAATACCTCCCCAGTCATCTGGACATCATCCAAGCACTGTTGAATCCCTGGAGAAGTACAATGACAGCTATTTTTATGAGATCCTGGAAACAGAAAACAAGCCCCACAACCTGGCTAAAAGAAAAAGTCAAAATAAGCTACTGATAAAACGCCAATACCAATAAACTGAACATCCTCTGAATATTAAGACAAGAAGTAAAAGACCTTCATATATCATAATACAGATAAAGAACTTAACAACTCCATTAAAAAAAAAAAAATCACCACACAGATGGTAACTAAAAGAAATTAGAGACACTCCTACAGATACAAACCAGAAGCATGAGAGACAACCTAATATTAGCAGGAATACCAGAAAGTCACACTGACAGTCAAATATCTTGTCAAAACTTTCATTCAACACAAACTAAAGCTTTCAGCCAAGGCAGTTACAAAACATCAGATTTCACAGTGTCTATGGTCTCTGAGCCAGACCACAAAATCGCCCCAGACCCATTATCCCACAAGTCGAACAAAAGGAAATGCCCTCAATGACCAGTTCCCTCGCGAACAGATTAATTGCACAATGTACTGTATCTCCTGTTCAAACTGTTCAGGCAATCTGGGAAACGTTTCACTAGTTGTAGGCAAACTACATAAACTCTATATGAAAGTCCAGCAATGAGGATCAACATGGGAAACTAATGGGAGCATGGGAAATGAGAGACATATCTGCAGCCTTCTCATCTTACCTCTTTTTTCCCCTTTCCTAATTGTTTTGAAAATGACTGTATATTTACACTACTGTATATTTTTCCCAACAAGTGCAGATCAACAGGTTCAATGATCTAGCCAGATAAAGGGCACTAGTAGATATGCAAATCAATAACAAATGCAATGAAACAATTAACTTTGTGAATCATGGTAATTAATGTAGTTAGCAGAAATGCAAGTGACATTAGCTTATCAGCAAAAACACATTGTAAATCATCTTTAAAAACTATAAACATCTGTCTATCAAAAAACTAAACTGTCTGGGGAAAAAAAGAGCATAATAAACTTAAAAATAATCACTTCAATCAAATCTATTATGCATCATACAATGAGGGGCATTGCAATACTTATTCACAAGAATCTGATTCATCATCATTAAATGTGTCAGTAAGCAATTACAACATAACACTTCAAGGCATACAGTCATGAAAAAATAAGTACAATTGTTGGCTTTTTTGACATATTTGGACAGGCAAACATTTTGATCTTTGAAACAGTGCCTGTTAATAAAGTTGATTCACTATCAAACGACACATAAAATTGATATTTTGTAGTAATTTTCACAATTTAAATAAACAAAAAACAGATCAGTCACATGGAAAAAGTAAGTACACCCCTACATTTATCACACCTTCAAATCCAGAAAATTAGAATCAGGTGTTTGATTGGGTGCCGGTGATTAAAACCTGCATAGGGAGTGCAGGTGGAACCTGTCTTATTTATACCCCTCTCATATCTAGTGTCTGGTGTTCCCTTTGCTATTGAGGTGTGTGGGGTCATCATGCCAAGATCTAAAGAGTTGTGGATGCCTATGGGTCTGGCAAAGGATTTAAAAAGATTTTAAAATTATTTGAAATACATCATTCCACTGTAAGGAAAATAATCTACAAATGGCACAGATTTCAAACAACTGCCAATTAGTCCACAACTGGCCGTCCCAGTAAATTCAGCCCAAGAGCAGACTGATGCAAAAAGTCATCTCCAAGAACCCCAAAATTAAAAAAAGTAAGTCTTGCAACTGTTGGTGTCAAAGTGCATGCTTCTACAATCAGAAAGAGATGGGGTTTGGGGTTGCTTCGCTGCCTCAGGGACTGGACAGCTTGCATTCATTCAGATTCAACTATGAATTCTGCATCATATCAAAGAGTGCTTGAAGATAATGTGAGGCCATCTGTCCCAAAGTTGAAGTTGAACTGAAAGTGGACCTTTCAACAGGATAATGATCTAGCAAAAAGCACACTAAGCAAATCCACCAAGGAATGTCTCAAAAAGAAGAAATGGAGGGTTATGGAATGGCCTAGTCAAAGCCCGGGATATGAATCCTTTGGAATGGACAGTACATGCAAGAAAACCCGCAAACATCTTGCAACTGAAAGAATATTGCATGGAAGAGTGGTCAAAAATTCCAGCAAGCCCAGTGGACAATTATGCAAAACGCCCACAAGAAGTTATTTCTGCTAAAGGGGACAATACTAGCTTCTGAAGCCAAGGGTGTACTTACTTTTTCCACAGAAGAATATCACATCTATTGATATTGCTGTTGAATAAATGATTGAAAAAGCTAATTTTCCTTCAACTTCATTAATAGGCACTGTTTCAAAGATGATCAAATGTTTGCTTGTCCAAATATGTCAAAAAAGCCAACAATTTGCATGGGGTGTACTATTTTTTCCACATGACTGTATATGGCCCAAATTCAGATGATCACTCATTTTTTTCATAATTTTCTCTCTCCTCAGCATTAATTATTCTCAGGAGAGATTTAAAAACAGTCCTCAACCCAAAACAAGTCTGATCTTCAACACAATGTAAGACACTGGCACTCATCAGATGTAATGAAGCATTTATATGACCAACTTCGGCCTTAGCGATAACTGGAGATGAAAAAACACATCCACTAAAGAATACACATTTTTTCTCATCAGTTCATCACTCTTTTTCAGCAAAAGCAAAATCAATGATTCCCCAGAAATCTCACCCACTCTTCTCTGGGAAACAGCAAAAGCAGTAGTGAAAGGGGAAGATTCTCTCATACTCTACACAAAAAAAAGAAGAAAAAAAAAAACAGAACAGAACAAAAACTGAGACACCTACATAAATCCCACAGACCAAACATCAAAAGAAATAAGAAAAAATCAACTCCATACTAAATAATTTCAATTACAAAGGCCGGTTAACGTATAATAATATAGAACATGGTAATAAATTAGGAAAATACCCATCAAATCAACTCAACCAAGATCAATTGTAATGACAAAGACAACTGGAAATATTATCCATGACCAAATAGCTATAAACAGCACATATTACTGCAGTAATCTATACACCTCAGATAATGAATGCAAATCTTGTATACCACATCACTCCCCATACAAAACAATGAGCAAAAAGAGATTTAAAGTACACAAGGAATATGAGAATGCCCTTGCAACTCCAAACAACAAATCACTGGGCACAAATGGCTTTCCAGTTTAATTCCATAAATATTGTTGGACAACAATTTCACCACAAAGGCACAAGAGAGGGGGGAAAAAATACAGCATATATCCACCCACATATTAATATTTAATTTCAGTACTACCTAACTCTTTGTACTAGCCACCACCCCATTTCACTAATCAACACTGATATTAAAGTCATCAGCAAAGTATTAGCTTCCACATTCAAATGTGTTATCTCTCATCTTATTCACCCAGATCAAACTAGCTTCATTACAGGAAGACTATTCACCCAGATCTCAACGGCAAAAATTATACACTATTATACAGTTACGTCAGTTATTGTTATTTTAGCTGTCTACCACAGTATATTAGAGTTGAAATTGATTGTAATTTAAGGGTATCTAGATCGATATCTGGTGAACGGTGTAGGAATTACAGCACTTTTTATATGTGGGTCCCCCCCCACCCCTCCTTTCAAGAGACCAAAAGTAATTAGACAATTGGCTGCTCAGCTTGGTCCATGGCCAGATGGTCAAGTGTAGCATTTACATTTGGAATATGTTGCTGTTAACTCTCAATATGAAGTTCAAACAGCTGGTACTGCCAGTGAAGCAGCCATGATTATGCTGAAAAATCAAAACAAACCCATCAGAGATGGCAAAAACATTAGTTGTGGCTAAATCAACCACTTAGTACATTCTTAAAAAGCAAGAACGCATTTACTTTTTTTTTTTTTTTTTTTTTCGCAGGCCCAGAAGACCATGGAAAACAATGGTAGTGAATGACAGAAGAATTCTTCCTGGTAAATAAAAACCCCTTCACCACAGTTGGCCATCTCAAGAACACCCTCAATTGAGTAGGCATATCTGTGTCAAAGTCAACAATCAATAGAAGTCTTCACCAGAGTAAATACAGATGGTTTAAGATCTTTAAAAAAAAAAAAAAAAGTCTGTACAGTTTTGGAACAATATCCTATAGACAGATGAGACAAAGATCAACTTGTACCAGAATGATGGGAAGTAAATAGTATGAAGAAGGGCAGGAAATGGATTTCAACACATTCCTGTCAACAAAGGCCAGGCAAATTCTACAGTTTCTGTACTGGAAGATGGTACAGGATCTGGAACAACTTGCATTGCAGTTTGGGTGGCCTCTCCATTAAGGGGACATTCAGTTATATGTCCAGTGCCTTAGCAAGCTTGTGCCATGGATGTTCTCTTTGGATCACATGAACTACATCAAATGGTTGCCAATCCACATAAAGGATATGGTGCAGCTTTAACAGAAAAAAATTCCACGCACTCATGAGTTTGAAAGGGTCATTTTGTTGTCCAGAAATCAGATCATATCTTCTTTGATGCATCGGCCCATGAGTAAATGAATGAAAAGATTAAAGGTGAAGGTGTCATGGAATTGACTGATAATGAGTTTTAAAACTTGTACCAAGTCATGCAAAGTCAAATCTTCATCATGACCAGGGAGCCCCTACAGAGTCTCGGTTTGTTCAAGATGTCAAGTCAGTGGTTGCTGTATTTCAAGACATGGGAAGCCCCTTCACTGAAGACAGCCAAGACTTGATAGCACTTGACATAAAACCAATAATGACAAAAGAAGTAGTAACGTCTGTCCAGACTATCAAGAGTATTGACCAAACCCAATATGAAACTTACAACAAAGAGGGACTTGAAGTGTTCAACACCAGTCACTGACAATCCACAAGAATAACATGCCTTTGTTCCAGAAGTCCTCAAGCAAGATGTCATCTCAAAATTCATAACAAATTTCATTCCTGAAAGGCAATGCTGAACTCTTCTCCAGGATGTACACATCCTGTCAGTCAAGGAATGGGCATATGGATGAATTTATTTATTTATTTATTTTTGGACATGAATACCAGTCTATTCCACCTGCTCTGTCTGACATGGGAGAACTTGGATCTTGCACAAAGTCTGATCTTATTGCTGCCTTGACAAACTAAGCACCTCAACCTCATTTGAAAACCCTTTCTGTTGAAGCCAAAATTCTACAAAACATATTGCCACCAGTAGCCTGCTCAAAAATTGGGGACTATGCCGACAAAATCGTCTTATACTATAGCTATACATAGAGAAGAACCTGCAATCAATAAAGCACCTAGATATTGTCTGGGACATATGTGGTTGATGAAAGCCTCAAAGGTTATGCAAGATAGAAAAGGGGATCAGAAAATCATATCATAGTTCAAGGATCAACACCCATTCCAAAAAAATGGCATAGTTTCCATTTTGTTGAGGAAAACAACACAGAACTGCACCATTTCTTGGCCAAGTACACAGCCACAATCTCCTACACAGATAAGGAGGTATACAGTACACTTGACACAGATGTTATACCCCTCTGTGAAAGCAGTGTAGAGCCTATTTGTTCCCATGTAATCATGAGTTTCCAGACAACAGATTGCTTCTTCACACATTGCACTGTGCACATTATGGTCATCACACAGTTTTAATCAGAACTGTGGACACATACGGTGCCCTCCACTAATATTAGTACCCTTGGTAAATATGAGCTGTGAAAATTTGTCTTTATTGTTTAACCTTTTGATCTTTTGTTAAAAAAAAAAAAATCATAAAAATACTCTGCTCTCATGGATATCAAACAATTGCAAACAAAACACAGGTTTATCCAAAAACAAATATCTTTGTTAAATATAGGTGTGCCACAATTATTGGCACTCTTTTAGTCAATACTTTGTGCTACCTCCCTTTGTCAAGATAACAGCTCTGAGTCTTCTCCTGTAATGCCTGATGAGGTTGGAGAATACATGGCAAGGTATCTGAGACCATTCCTCCATACACAATCTCTCCAGATCCTTCAAATTTTGAGGTCCATGCTGGTGGACTCTCCTCTTCAGTTCACCCTACAGGTTTTCTATGGGTTTCAAGTCAGGGGACTGGGATGGCCTGGCAGGACCTTGATTTTGTGGTCAGTAAACCATGTTTGTGTTGATTTTGATGTATGTTTTGGATCATTCTCCTGCTGGAAGATCCAACCACAGCCAATTTTAAGCTTTCTGGCAGAGGCAGTGAGGTTTTCATTTAATATCTGTTGATATTTGATAGAGTCCATGATGCCAGGTCCTCTGGCAGAAAAACAGCCCCAAAACATTAAAGAGCCACCACCATATTTAACTGTGGGCATGAGGTACTTTTCCATATGGCTACCTCTCTG
Source organism: Cranoglanis bouderius (assembly GCA_023630585.1). Taxonomy (NCBI): domain Eukaryota; kingdom Metazoa; phylum Chordata; class Actinopteri; order Siluriformes; family Cranoglanididae; genus Cranoglanis; species Cranoglanis bouderius. Next base: position 17,884,949 of record CM042548.1, on the reverse strand, counting down.
TGTGCTCCAAAAGCACTTCTGGTGTTTATTGCCAAAAAGCTCTATTTTGGTTTCATCTGACCATAGAACCAGATCCCATTTGAAGTTCCAGTAGTGTCTGGCAAACTGAAGATGCTTGAGTTTGTTTTTGGATGAGAGTAGAGGCTTGAAACCCTTCCAATAAACTTGTGGTGATGTAGGTGACTTCAGATTGTATTTTTGGAGATTTTCTGACTTTCTGAACTAACGTCTGCAAATCTCCAGCTGTGATCCTTGGAGATTTTTTGGTCACTCAAACCAAAATGGGCATTTTCAATGCTTGTACTATTTTCTTATAGCCACTTCCCATTTTGTGAAGCTCAACAACCTTTTGCCACACATCACAGTCATTCATAACAATGGGTAAGACCAAGGAATATAGCTAAGGGAATTTGGCCTATGTGTTCCCTCATATATATATATATATATATATATATATATATATATATATATATATATATATATATATATATATACCCCATGTGAAACAGGAAGTCATGATTGAACAATTTCCTGTTCCTAGTCACCCAGGTGTACTCAAACAAAAGTAAAATATCAGTGGGACTATATTTCAAATACAGGTGCATCTCAATAAATTAGAATGTCGTGGAAAAGTTCGTTTATTTCAGTAATTCAACTCAAATTGTGAAACTCGTGTATTAAATAAATTCAGTGCACACAGACTGAAGTAGTTTAAGTCCTTGGTTCTTTTAATTGTGATGATTTTGGCTCACATTTAACAAAAACCCACCAATTCACTATCTCAACAAATTAGAATACTTCATAAGACCAATAAAAAAAACATTTTTAGTGAATTGTTGGCCTTCTGGAAAGTATGTTCATTTACTGTACATGTACTCAATACTTGGTAGGGGCTCCTTTTGCTTTAATTACTGCCTCAATTCGGCGTGGCATGGAGGTGATCAGTTTGTGGCACTGCTGAGGTGGTATGGAAGCCCAGGTTTCTTTGACAGTGGCCTTCAGCTCATCTGCATTTTTTGGTCTCTTGTTTCTCATTTTCCTCTTGACAATACCCCATAGATTCTCTATGGGGTTCAGGTGTGGTGAGTTTGCTGGCCAGTCAAGCACACCAACACCATGGTCATTTAACCAACTTTTGGTGCTTTTGGCAGTGTGGGCAGGTGCCAAATCCTGCTGGAAAATGAAATCAGCATCTTCAAAAAGCTGGTCAGCAGAAGGAAGCATGAAGTGCTCCAAAATTTCTTGGTAAACGGGTGCAGTGACTTTGGTTTTCAAAAAACACAATGGACCAACACCAGCAGATGACATTGCACCCCAAATCATCACAGACTGTGGAAACTTAACACTGGACTTCAAGCAACTTGGGCTATGAGCTTCTCCACCCTTCCTCCAGACTCTAGGACCTTGGTTTCCAAATGAAATACAAAACTTGCTCCCATCTGAAAAGAGGACTTTGGACCACTGGTCAACAGTCCAGTTCTTCTTCTCCTTAGCCCAGGTAAGACGCCTCTGACGTTGTCTGTGGTTCAGGAGTGGCTTAACAAGAGGAATACGACAACTGTAGCCAAATTCCTTGACACGTCTGTGTGTGGTGGCTCTTGATGCCTTGACCCCAGCCTCAGTCCATTCCTTGTGAAGTTCACTCAAATTCTTGAATCGATTTTGCTTGACAATCCTCATAAAGCTGCGGTTCTCTCGGTTGGTTGTGCATCTTTTTCTTCCACACTTTTTCCTTCCACTCAACTTTCTGTTAACATGCTTGGATACAGCACTCTGTGAACAGCCAGCTTCTTTGGCAATGAATGTTTGTGGCTTACCTAGTGAACCAAACTGTGAGACCATTTTGAAGGCTCAAGAAACCTTTGCAGGTGTTTTGAGTTGATTAGCTGATTGGCATGTCACCATATTCTAATTTGTTGAGATAGTGAATTGGTGGGTTTTTGTTAAATGTGAGCCAAAATCATCACAATTAAAAGAACCAAAGACTTAAACTACTTCAGTCTGTGTGCATTGAATTTATTTAATACACGAGTTTCACAATTTGAGTTGAATTACTGAAATAAACGAACTTTTCCACGACATTCTAATTTATTGAGATGCACCTGTATATTTTTCTCATATGAATTCATGGGGTGCCAATAATTGTTGCACACCTATATTTAACAAAGATTTTTTTTTTATATAAACCTGTGTTTTGTTTGCAATTGTTTGATATACATGAGAGCAGAGTATTTTTGTGAATGTTTTTGAACAAAAGGTTAAACAATAAATACAATTTTTCACAGCCTTCTTTACTCAGATATGGAAAGGTGTAGTGGTTACCTAGTGGAATCTGTGACTTTTTGTGACATTTTACAGTGGGGTTTTTTGTTTACAAAAATCATTAAAAATTCAGAAATTGCGATTTTAAAACATTGAAGGTTGTAGTAGTGCAATATTACAAGTGCAATTATACATAAAGGGTTTATAGCATGGGAATAGTAATAAACATTTTTAATAAACTATTACATACTGCACTTATCACACACTAGATAACTACTATGATCTTCAACATCTTAAAGTCTTACATTTCTTTTTTTTTTTTTTTTTTTTAAATATTCATTACTGTACTCATATTTTAATACTAGCACTTCAATATACATTGCACTTGTAAGTCACATCCCTTTACATAACTTCTGCAATCTTCACAATTTTAAAGACATGTTTATATTATTGTTTATATATATATATATATATATATATATATATATATATATATATATATATATATATATATATAACAAGCAATGGTACAATGTGGTACAATGGTATGTACTATAAAGCAATGGTGCTATAAATTAGCTTTAGCAGGCATAAACGGGAGAGCTTTTTAAAATATATTGACTTGCAGTTAGTTTTGTGTTCACGCGAGAGTGAGAATGTACATGTTTATCATTGTTGTATGTTAATTTCTCGGGAAATAATTAAAAAAAAAAAAAAAAAAACTCGAACATGCAGCAGACAGGCAATATTAAACCGTCTTTAGAATAGTTTGGCGTGCAGCTCGTGCGCTGTTCACCAGAAATACCTGAAGATTTCTGAAAATTAAACCTTACTGCAGTAAAAGAGACACTATTAACTAAACCAAACCTCTACATGGCCCACACAACACACACTATTTCACATCAGCTGCAAACAAACAGCAACCTGGTCCATCAAACACTAAGCCACGAGAAAGCTAATCCAAGTGAAATCCCTAAAATATAATACAAAAGTGGGTCCTTACATTTGAAACGTTACGTCGTCAAATCATCAAAAAAAAAAAAAAAAATCCACCTCAGTAAACACCAAGTCAGCAAAAAAAAAAAAAAAAAAAAAATTATATATATATATATATATATATATATTATAATGTTGTGCGGTAAAATCAATATTCGAATCGTTGACTCAATTTAACACACACAGCTGATATCAAAACCCACGTGACTGCACCTGCGCGCAAAACGTAAACCAATAAACACAAGACAAATATGACTGACGTTTAATTAAGCAAATCAAAGCACACGTTTCAACGGGGTAATGAACTCGGACAAACCACCAAGAATGTTGAAAATCTAAATATTTTTTTAAAAATTGTTTTATTATTTTGATTTATTTTGAGCCCCGCCCCTTTCACCCGAGATCCTATAGCTACAGCCGCTTGTGCATATAAGCAATGATTTTTTTTCGTATTGCGCTCTACTGATAAATGTAGAGCTTTTAATACAGCAACTGAACGTAATATTTAAATAATTTAATTTAAAAAATATATTTAAACAAATTTAAATATAAATTTAAATTTAAATTTAAATATAAATTTAAATTTAAAACAAAGTGTTTCCGACTTTCACCACGTGACTGGAAAGTACCCAATAACAGCTTGGAACGCGCTGCCATAGCAACCTGTGTTACAAACTACCAGGTGCTGCTGGTTAAGCTGGACGCACAGTTTACCAGGCGAGTAAACAAGCTGTATTTTAATTACATTATAAAAACAGACAGTTATGCTAACTTCAGGATAGACAAGACTACAAAGTTATTACTGAAGTTTCCTTATGTGATAGTGTCGCAGACACTTTTTTTAAAAATTGTCTTTACTTTCTCATTTGCTTCATTAGCAATTTTTAACTGTAAATGAAAAACATACTGTGATTAATTGTCTAATATTTTTGTAAAAAAAATTACATATAAACATCGTATTCGGAATATGGCTGCAACTCGAATATAGACCTTAAAATACATAATTCATTCATATTCAGGAAACGCTTTATCCTGGTCAGGGTCACGGTGGATCCTCTTGGGAACAATGGGCGTGAGGTGGGGACACACCCAGGATGGGATGCCAGTCCATCACAGAACACCATGCACATACTGATTCACACCTATGCGCAACTGAGTATAGCCAGTTTGGACAGTAGAGGAAAACCATTCAGACACAGGGAGAACATCCGAAAGTCCACAGAGACAGTAACCCAAGTTCAGGATCGACCCACCTCTACAGTCACAGGTCAGTTTATCAGGTAAAACGGTCATTAAGGTGTACAAATACTGATTGTGGTCTGCCCGCTACCCCATCCCGTGGAATGAAACCACCATATAACCACCACAGACCAGATATTATTTGGGTGTTGGACCAGTCAGCACATCAGTGACACTGACACTGTAGTGTATCAAGCACTGCATTGTTGCTAGTATTTTAACCACCTTTTAAATGTTTTTATCCATCCAGCTAACAGCAGTCCTTTGGCCAGAACCAGAAAAAGGACTAGCACATGATTAACGCACCATGTGCATGGAAAAAGCTTTATTCTCTAACTATAATCCTACAAGGTGGATCAAGAAGGTAGGTGTATCTAATAAAATAACAAGTAATAACACAGTGTTAAAAATATACTCTTACCAGTGAAGCACACACTACTATGTCAGTCCTGCGCTGAAGATGATCCACTCAAAAGCTGAATACCCTTCTTTACTTTATGGCAGCTTTAGCCATGTCTGTATCAGGCAGCCAAACTCCGAGGCGCTCAGACATGCAGCGTGAGTTGAAGGAACTTCTTCATAGTGTGGAAAAAGCACACAAAGCTGACATCCAGACCTACAGCTCAGGTCATCTGGGTCCTAACAGCCTCACTCATAAACCCCTCTACTGCAGGCCACGTAAGCCCATTTGGAACAAGCCCAAGTGTAAAGACATGGGCCCTTCTCACATTCAGGAAAGGAGCAAAATGGGAGCTAATGTGAAAGAAGCGACTGACGCCCTGCGCAGTTTCACCATAGCCACCACGCTACTGGAGCCGAGGATCGAGGCAAGGCCAGAAAGCCCCAGTGAGGAATTGCTGAGCACTGATTTGAGGGGAGTTCTGGACATGACACAGCTAGCTAAGCTGAGAAAAGCAAAGCAGAAAAGTTGTGCAGTGTCTGACATGGTGGAACAGGACAGCTGCTTGTTCACACACACTCACGAAGCTGGGCTCACCTGGAACGATCGACTGCGCCGGAGGCAACGCTTTGACACACAGGTTTTAAGGACAAAAGACCTGACCACCAGGAAGTGTTTGAGTGGAGGAGAAGCAGCAAAGCGGCATGAGCGCAGGCTTCAGCAGGTTAGAGTGATAGATATAGCTCGGTAAAAATTTTGCATAACATAATTTTTATATGTTCCTTTATTAACACAACAGACAAATTAACAGATGCTTATATAAATGTAGACTATTCCTCTTGTCTCTAAGGACTTTTTCCCAGTTCTACTGATGTCTGTATTGGATTTTTGCAAATCTTTCTGGCAGTTTTTTTAGTTATTAGTCTTTATTTCCTTGGAAGTGTCCGTGTTTCTTCTTTTTGTGAATTCCCTAAACACTGAATTCCCTATAAGTCTTGAGAAATGTTTGACTCATGAACATGACCTGTCACAGAAAACTGCTTGAGAACCTGTTTAAGTCTTATTTAATTTATTCGAATGTTCCAAGTATATATTCAAATAAATTAATTTAATTGAGCAATTTTAAGCATGTTAATGAAAAATAACTGGTTCAAACTTAAATGAGGTAATATTTCCAGACATGTTTTCAACAGGACAATGCAATTAAATAACCATGGAATTCTTTTTTTTGTACATAAACTGTATTTTGCCATATTTGGGGCACGGTCATCTCATGAGCTTGAGTGATGTGTTCGGCTAATGTCTGCAGACAAATTACACTGTACTTGGTCATCTCAGAGGACAGCAAGAGACTGATGCACATTTCCGACAGAGGAAATTATTAATGCGTGTGTGCGTGTGTGTTAGGCACTGAGGAAACTTCCTGTCGGCGGAGGTCCCCGCATAGAGCGCCTCACAGTATTTAGTGCGGTCTTTGATGACGTGTGTGACGGCTCACCTGCATTCGGCAGCGTCCTCCGAGAAATCAAGGTGAGACGCTATGTTGCTTTGTTAATACACTCACACGTCATACACCCACATCTTTGACTAATGAGTAAATCTTAATGGATTTATTTTTCAATTACTTACACAAGTATTAATTGCATTAATGTTACCATTTACAGAAATTATCCACTTAATTAATCTAAGATTCCTTTTAAATATAAACTATTGAATGTGATCTGTTGTATACAGACAGAGTATGATTTGTACATGAAGTCAGTCCTTTTCTCCCAGTCACCTCCACAGGATAAGGTGAGACCTTTACATTTCAGATCTCAGGGGGAAAAAAATCTTTGCAGTCAATAATTATTGCATGTAAAAGGCCAGATTTGGTATTTTCACGCAGCAGAAATGTTTCACTAACAATGAAACAAGACTGTCTCTGCTAGTCAACGGTCATGCCACCATTTTGGAAGTTCTTGATTAAAGTTAATTAGATATTGAAATCAAGTCTATAAAATACATTTATAGTCAGGTCCATAAATATTTGGGCAGTGACAAAATTTTCGTAATTTTTCCTCCACAATGGATTCGAAATGAAGCAATCAAGATGTGAATGAAGTGTAGACTCTCAGCTTTACTTCAAGGTATTTAACAAATATTGCATTAACCGTTTAGGAATTACAGCCATTTTTTTTTTTTTTTTTTACAGAGTCTGTCTATTTTCACAAAAGTAATTGGACAGACTAATATAATCATAAATATTTGTATTATTTTTAATACTTGGATGCAAATCCTTTGCAGTCAATGACTGCTTGAAATCTGGAACCCATGGACATCACCAAATGCTGAGTTTCCTCTCTTGAGATGCTTTGCCTTGACTTTACTGCAGTTGCCTTCAGTTGCTGCTAGTTTGTGGGTCTTTCTGCCTTCAGATTTGTCTTCAGTGAGTGAAAAGCAGCTCAGTTGGGTTGGGGTCATTATCCATCTGCACTGTCCTATCAGTTTTGCAGTAATTCACTGAATCTGAGCAAAAGGTATAGCTTTATACACTTCAGAATTCATCCTACTACTTCTATCAGCAGTCACACCATCAATAAACACCAGTGTTTGACAGATGATGTGGTGTGCTTTGGGTCATGAGCCCTTCCTTTCCTTCTCCATACTCTTCTCTTCTCATCATTCAGGTACAAGTTAATCTTGCATTACATTAGCTTTGATTTTAGAGGTTTTTTTTAGCAAGTCTAATCTGGCCTTTCTGTTCTTGAGTGTTACCAGTGGTTTGCATCTTGAGGTAAACAGACTGTATTTACATTCATGAAGGCGTCTCTTGATTGTAGACTTTGACAATGATAGGCCGACCTCCTCCAGAGTGTTCTTGCCTTGGCTAGATGTTATGAAGGGGTTTTTCTTCGCCAAGGAAAGAATTCTGCGATCATCCACTTTAGTCGTCTTCCGTGGTCTTCCAGGCCTTTTGGTGTTGCTGAGCTCGCCAGTGCATTCCTTCTTTTTTTAAAATGTACCAAATTGTTGATTTGGCCACTCCTAAAGTTTCTGCTATCTCTGTTTTTGTCTGTTTTGTTTTTTCAGCCTAATGATGGCCACCTTCACTTGCATCGACACCTCTTTGGACCGCATATTGAGCATTCCTACGAACAGCTACCAAATGCAAATTTAACCCTTGGAATTAATTCCAGACCTTTTATCTCCTTCATTTGTCATGAAATATTGTGGAAACAGGCCACACCTGGCCATGAAACTGCTTATCAGTCAATTGTCCAATTGCTTTTGAGCCTGTGAAAATGGACAGACTATGTAAACAATGCCTATAATTCCTAACCGGCTAATGCAATATTTTTGTTAAACCGCTTTAATTAAAGCTGAAAGTCTACACTTCAATCATATAGTGATTGCTTCATTTCAAAGACATTGTGGTGGTGTACAGAGGCAAAATTCCAAAAATTCTGTCACTGTCCAGATTCTTATGGACCTGACTGTATATCGCAGGGGTATAATTTAGGTTTATAACTTGGCTTTGTAATTTAAGTACATTTGGTACAACTCTAATGTTTGGGACAGCTGTCATATCAGGCCTCGTTCCTCAAATCATCGGATGATGCGTGTGTGGGCACATGTTTATATCTTGGTGTGGACCAAATGTTCTCATAAGAATAGGAGTATCTGACAGTTTTGGCATCTGGCTGGTCTCCCTGAAGAAAACCGCTCTATCTTGCTTTTGGTTACTGAGGTTAAGATTAGGATTAGGTGTAAGCATTACATCGATTATCATTTTAGCTATGTCAGTGGAAAGTCCTAACAAGGATAGTAAGACGAACTTGTGTTTAGTCTGCATGTACCCCCTTCGGAGCCTCCACAGAAGCAACAGATTTAAAGGAAGCAGCAAGGCAAGTGGTATTACTGGAACAGGAAGCCAGGAGAGCTCTAGAGGAAAATGACAGGTATTATTTTAAAATCATTTTGACTTCATTCTTCATTGTGTTCAAAACAAATAATAGAAGGTTTTTTGTTTGTTTGTTTAATTTCAGAGTCAGAATAGAGTATGAAGATGCTAAAGCCAAAGCCCTGGTAGACCAGAAGGAAGATGGTATAAAGCACTACAACAGATGTTTACCCATAACCCCATGCAAATTTCAGCACTCGCCAGACTCACCATGTTTTACTGTCACACAGATGTTGTTTGAGCAACTCCAACTTCATATATATGGCCAAAAGTTTGGCGACACCTCACCATCACACCCATATGTGCTTTTTGAACATCCCATTCCAGATTTAGTTCACACTTTACTGTTATAATAAGCTCCACTCTTCAGGGAAGGCTTTCCACTAGATTTTGGAGTGTAGCTGTGGGGATTTGCCCATTCAGCCACAAGAGCATTAGTGAGGTCAGGCACTTGCAGGTGTCCACAAACTTTTGGAAAAGAAAGCAAAAGAAAGTTCATCAACAATAATGATCAGTTTACTATATTTACAGTGCAGTGCTATTGTATAACTCATTACATAAAAACAAATTATAGGGTGCTAGTGTTTATAGAATGTTAAATTTAATTTCTGTGGGTTTTTTTTTTTTTTTTTCATGAGGCAGGGGGTCAGAAAGCTGTGATACCGGTCAGAGTGATGAGGTTGCCTTCTCAGAAGTGAAACAGTGTGAACTTTCCTCCATCGCTCAGGTGGAGGCTAAGAGACAGCAAGTGTGGAAAGTGTGGAATGAGGTGCAGAGTCTTCAAAAAGACATCAGGGAGACAATGGTGTCCACTGTTACCACCAGCGCTCTTGGGAACTGCATCAGAGACTCTGAAGTATGGTCCTTTTTTTGCATCAAATTAGAGTATAACATTGTGCCCTGGCTAACAGAATGTTAAGTACTGATGTACATTTGTCTTTTTCTGTCTCTAGGATGAAATCATGAACTTGGCTGCTTCAAATGTGCTTCTCCTGAGAACCAATAAGGTAACGATGGACAAGATCTGTAATGAATTTTCATGGTTACACAACTGCTATTTGACCATCTAGTATTAGCATATTTATAGAAGGGATTTATTTTATTTATAAAAGGTATTTATAATCGCACTATCTGGTGTCACCCATATGAGGATCCCTTTTGAATCTGGTTCCTCTCAAGGTTTCTTCCTCATATCGTCTCAGGGAGTTTTTCCTTGCCGCCGTCGCCTCTGGCTCGCTCAATGGGGATAAATTCATACATTTAAAATCTAAATCCTGAATTTATATATTTCTGTAAAGCTGCTTTGGGACAGTGTCCATTGTTAAAAGCGTTATACAAATAAAACTTAAATTGAATTGAATTGAAGATGGACACGTTGAGAAGCTTGTGGTCCTTCTTATGTAAATCTCAAGATTGTAAATATATAACGAATCCAACAACCTGTTCAAAGTGTAGATCATATGGAATAAACTGTCCTTTTCTTCCTTTAAAGGATCTCGAACAAAACATTTCAACATTCCTGAGCAAAGCGAAAGTCAGCGAGGAGACAAAGACGTATGTACTGTTTTCATCTTGCTTTACAGTCATACCATTTCTCAGCACAGAGACTGAAATTATAGTAATATTTATCATTTATATAGCATCCAGGTTGCCAACACTTTGATTTCTCTTTACAGGCAGGTTTGGGAGAAGATATGGACCACACTGAATGGGCATGATTAGGACACTCAATTCATAAAATTGTCCACTTTGCGACACTGATTTCCGTTTAAACATCTGTGAGGGGTAAAACGGTTTTATAGCTCTTTAGTGACGGTCAAGTGCGGTAAGCTAAATAAAGAGGCATCAGTCTTGCTTTGCTCTCCACAGTCTCACAGGACAGGAAGTGGTTTATTACTCTGATGTTTGAGAAACTATCATCTTCTACTGTAGCTGCTTTTTAACTTTCCTGCTATACAGTATACATCCTAACTCTAAACATAATTCGATTAAAATATTTGCCGGCTTTAGAGGAGTTGAGTATTTTCTCCTCAGTGTTAGTTGACTTGTATTTAGTCAAGAAGAAAGTATAATACCCACCTGTCATTACACTGGAATATGTTTTTGTAATGTGCTTCCAATTTTTTAGTCTTCATAGACGGGTCATTCTCAAAATATGGTCACATTTTGAAATTTGTTTTTATATTCTATTTAGAATTCTATCCATGATGGTAACAAATTTAGTAAGGACAGAGCCAAAGAACTTTTGGACTAATGAGAGAGTGTGTAAAGCTGTTGTCAGTAGAAGATAAAGTCTATGGGTTATCAGTCAGACACAAGGATAAAGTAAAGCAATTGATAACATCTCTCTTCTTACACCATGTACTTTTGGAATTAGCTATATAACAGACACGGTGACTAAGAGCTCTATGACTAGGCACTGAGGACATGCCTTCACGAGGAACATTTACTGCAGCCAGTAATTCCAAACAGGCTGCCCTTTGACCGTGTGCTGGCTTGCAGTGATTGTGTGTTTATGTTGTTCATCTGTTTGACCACTAGATGTACCCCAAGCCTTGCCAATGGATTGCAATAAATTGCCCGACCCAATGGCTTCATGTTGCATTCTGTAATAGTTTTACCTTTATCACTTTCAGTTTACATGGTTTTGGTATTAGGTATTGTACACCTTTGTTAAAAATAAATAAATAAATAAACATTCCCCCCCCGAGGTGTTGAGTCTCCAGTGCATGACTGTACTTTATCCAAAGTGAAAGAGAGATGACAGGATTAGGCTTTTCAGCTAAAGAAGATAAAACAAAGTGGCTTTTATTTTAAAAGAAGAACAAAATATAAAAGCTACAGAGAAGATTAAACAGGGAGTGCGGCTCTAAACGTGCTCTCTCTCCTACCCTTAGCAAAAGATACTGCTGTGCCCTTTGACCTTAGCACCAGCCAGTGCCTCGCTGTCTGCTTGATCTAATCGGAGATCAAAGTCCTGTCCATGAGGCGCTATCAGTGGCAGGCTGTTTCACTCTTTCACTCCACAGACACTTGTCCACAGACACAAGACACACTACACGTCACCATGGTCTCTCGCTGTGCCCTCGTTCTTGTTCTCTGCCTCTCCACAGCCCTGGCTGCCACACTCATCCCTCCTGCATCTGCTGAGGAGCTTCCGTCAGCTCCTGAGGCTGCAGCAGCTGAAGAGTCAAACGTGATTACAGTTGCAGAAGCTGCTGGCACTGAAGCAGCCCAAGCTGACGCTCCTGCAGAGGGAAACCAGGCCGGAGCTGCCGCCAGCACTACCCAGGATGCTGAGGAGGACTCTGAGTGGGGCTTGAGCTCCATCAGAGGCAGCTTTCAAGCAGTCAATGGGTATTTTGACTCGTTGCTGGAGCTGATGGGAGGCCGCGATGGCGTGTGCCAGTACCGCTGCAGATACGGTAAGCAAGCCAAGCTAAATGTTGATGTTCACAGAGCTATGACGTGATTCCAGTGAATGACTTGGTTTTACTTTGTGTCGATCACACCACTCTTGACCATGGACACCCCCCAAAACTCATGCTGAAGGGAAGTGAGAGGGCAAAGCTTGTTTCTGCTTTTCATTTTGATTTGATCAATGCTCGTGTGTTGGTTCATTAAACTAACACTGGAGAGCCAGTGTTAAATGTTTGCTAAGTCTTACAAAACTATTGCATCATCTTTGTATTATCTTTATCATGATGAGAGCAGCACTGTTATATAACAAAGCAGATGATATCAGCTTTATGCAGACAAAGCTCAAGCTCATTGGCAAAAGTTTTTATTAATCACTGTACCTTATGTCCTTCCCTGGGAATACACACACTTTAACGGTGATATACCTAGTCTATTAGTTACACTTATAATAGGGAATACAGTTTTAGGGAAAGGTCCTCCTAGCTTCCTAAAAGCTACCTGGAACTCTCTTTGAAAAGGAAACCCTCTGTTGTAGAGGGAGAGAACTTTAGGGTGCTAGGTGGACCATTGTTTACCTAAGCAGGCATGATAAATCTGAGCATGTCTTCAATTCTGAGTCAGTCCATGTAAGTGAAAAGGTGTGGAATGTATCACAGTTTTATCACAGGCGTGTTTGCTGATCGACAGGTAAAGCTCCACAAGCTCGTCCAGGCTACCAGATGCCTGAACCCAATGGCTGCACATCCTCTCTGCTTGGTTTCCAGGTACCGGATAGTGTATGTGTCTTCTGAAACATTACTAACAGACTAACACAAGCATGTGTTTCCATTTTCACTACAGAGCTCAGAATACATATTGCGGTTGTACCAACCATATACTCAAGGGTTCTTTTAGGGTTCGTTGGATAAATAAAGAAAGGGAAACACTCTGCCATAGGGTTCGAAATAGAATCTTTAAGGGCTCCTCTAGAGGTACAACTGAAGAATGCTTAAGGGTTAAGAGTGAATGGCTAAAACACTAGAGGAGATGGTTAGGTCGACCCATCAACATTCAGAAATAAAGGTACCAAACTGTACTTTTCCTTGTCGCTGGGGTGGTTCCATCAAGGGGACATGTTTTATACCTTTAGTGTGTATAATTGTACCTTAAAAATAATTTATCATACATAAACAGCTCTTACGGACCACAAAAGCTAATTAAAGGTACACCACATGCACTTTCCTAGGTAAAAGATACTAAAGGTTTAAATCATGCTCTCTTGATGGTACCACCCCAGTGATATAGTACCATCTGGTATCTTTATTTATAAAAAAAAAAATTATGAAGAGTACATTTAAACACCTCTGAAGTGTTTCCCTAACAGAAAAAGTAAAACCTCTTTAGGAAGCTAGGACACTCAAGCATTCACACCCCCAAAGAACCCCTTTTTCTAGAGCAAATAATCAATTTAATGAAAATAAATAGAAGCTTTAAAAATCCTAGCATGCACTAATTCTACACAATGTTCTACCACAGTTGGACATGGGCATCCCAGCCATGACCAAGTGCTGCAACCAGCTGGACATGTGCTATGACACGTGCGGTTCCAACAAGTACCGTTGCGACACCAAGTTCCGCTGGTGCCTTCACAGCATCTGCGGTGATCTAAAGAAGAGCTTGGGCTTCATGTCAAAGGTCGAAGGTGAGAAGTGCTTCAATGCGTACACCCATGACTCACATTCACATGAAGTAAACAAGACAGGAGTCTCGTAGCGTGTAGTGAACTATAGAGTGTGTGATCTTGATACTGTTAAAGATAAGGTAACTGCTCCTTTGCATTATGACATTCTATTGCACTCTGTACACTCTGACGTCTTCTACTTTCTGGCTTATCTTCATATGCTTGCTCTTTCTTTGTCTTATCTTATAGTGCAACTTGTGTTTTTTTTTTTGTACAATGTTTACTTGAGAATAATTAATGACAGTATAAATTGCCAGTCTTTTCTCTCTCTCTCTCTCTCTCAGCTTGTGAGGCATTTGCGGACACCATGTACAACACGGTATGGACCCTGGGCTGCAGGCCGTTCATGAACAGCCAGAGGGCAGCATGTATCTGTGAGGGAGAGGAGAAAGACGAGCTGTAAGAACTACCACTACTCCTGCCAAGCACAATGACTCACCATTACCACGCGCCTTCAAACTCCACCAAAAAGAGCTCAGCGGACTCCAAAGAGAGACTGGTTGTGCTAAAGACTCAAGTGGCGCAAACAACAATGAAACGCTTGACTCCCAGAGTTCACATCATCACTTTTTATTATTATAAGTATATTTAGCTATGGGTTTGGGTTTACAAGTTTACCTAAATGGAGACCATTTCATTAAGTACTCCTATAGGGCTAATGTTTTAAGACAGGTCTGGTTAAATTAGACAGAGCTTTCTAAGAGTGGAATAATTTAAATTTAAGTCAAACAGCACATTACATTACAACTGGTTGGAAGTACTCCCCCTCCCCCCCTCAGTGTCAGTGTGCACCCCAGACTAAATGCAATATATTCGTAATTTATTAAAGTGTAACGCTGCCATTCAAATTAAACTTTCACCCATTTATACAATCCAAACACTGGTGTCTACACTGCAAAAGAGTGGTTTCATTTCACACAGATTAAAAACATTGTAAGACATGATACATCTTCTAAACATTACTAAGTTATTTTGAACTTTGTTATTCTGAATAAATATCAGACTTTTATAAGTCTTTTTCTCCATACATGACTAAAATGGCTTTTCAGTAGGAAATCATTCTGGTAAATCTGTGTCTACAAATATAGCCGTGTATTTGTTTATATACTAAGGATGTAACCGAATACGAATATGTTATTCAGATTGAAAAGATGGGTTCTAAACAGATACAAACACGGATTAAAGATTTTTTTTTAGTAGGATTGCCAGAAAGATTCACAGGGCATCTGGTTGGGACTAGAGGTGTGCATCAGGACTTGGGATTCCATGGGTCACAACAAAAGAAGTCATGTGAGAAGGAGGTTTGTACTTTCATGCATGTTCCAGCAAGTGGTCAGATATGAAGCTTGAGGGACAAAGACCGTGGTCATTTGTTAATCGTTTGTAACAATGAAACAAAAAATTAAAATTAGTCTAGGGTTAGTTAATATTTCAGGAAATTTGAAAATTTAATGGGCATGTACAAACAAAAATAATACCAGCACACGCAGGATTAAAAACACAGTCCCTTGCACATCTCTACTTGAATTGAACATCTCATTATGAACTGGATTGTTGTAGCTGAGGCTGAGGAACTTTCAGAGCCAGAATTCACACACCATGCTTACATTTTAACCTCTGGGATTTTTACCCAATGATTTCCTGTGTTTCCAGGTGCATAGTCTTAGGGTTCATATTTTATTTTATTTAAAAAAAACTTTTTTTTGTTTAGGCCACACCCACTTTGGGTTTAAATCTGAATATAGATATGGATATTTGGAGCACTAAACAGATACAGATATACAAAGTGGCATTGCATTACACCCCTAAGATGTATGGTGTGTCAAAACATATGCGGATGTTTTCGCACAATCAGCTGTGACATTAGCATAGAATTCATTAGCACAGAATTTTAATACAGTATAACATGTCTGGGGAGGCTGCAACAAATTGCAAGCAAAATTTGTTTATTTTAAGCAAAATAAAATTAATCCATATCAAACATGACATAGCATAACTATTGCAATATATATATATATATATATATATATATATATATATATATATTAATTTATTATGCATAATTCATATAAAGCACTTGTACTGTATAGTAAAACATGCAAATATTGCCGTCATGATAATTTGTAATAGACATAAATGTACATTCTGTATTAAAGGTTATATAAATATTCTGGAATAGTTAAGGACTAGGTAAGAAAATGGATGTGGTCACACTTCAGTGCTTCCGTGAACACAGAGGCAAGATGAATGTATGATGACGTAAGAGAGCACGTCATTGGCTCAGATACAGGTATACATGAGTGTGATGTCAGTGCATTTATGAGTGATGTGGATGAATTGAGGCTGAGATGTATGTGCACATTGATGCACTGAGTATCAGAATGGCAGAAATCATTCAGTTTCAATCATAAGTATGGGGTTAATGGGGTCTGTATAACAGGCATCAAGGTTACAGAGAGAGTGGTGGATGGCAGGTGTGTGTGTATGTGCATGCGCACGTTACGGATCTGGCAGAACGAGAATGGGTCCTCCAGTTAGTGTGCGTTTCTCCTGGTGTTGTTCAGTCCAGAGGTCTCGCCTCAGACGTCTGCGACAGCCCTGTGTGCAGCGTGACTCTCCCTCACCACACACTAGCACCCGGCAGTGCAGGTACACCTCCTACACACACAAAAAGGCATCGAGTCACTGTTAGAAGCTGAAGTACAGCATCAAATCACATACACACTATTTTTACTATACAGGTGCATGTCAATAAATTAGAATGTCGTGGAAAAGTTCATTTATTTCAGTAATTCAACTCAAATTGTGAAACTCGTGTATTAAATAAATTCAATGCCACAGACTGAAGTAGTTTAAGTCTTTGGTTCTTTTAATTGTGATGATTTTGGCTCACATTTAACAAAAACCCACCAATTCACTATCTCAACAAATTAGAATATGGTGACATGCCAATCAGCTAATCAACTCAAAACACCTGCAAAGGTTTCCTGAGCCTTCAAAATGGTCTCTCAGTTTGGTTCACTAGGTAAGCCACAAACATTCATTGCCAAAGAAGCTGGCTGTTCACAGAGTGCTGTATCCAAGCATGTTAACAGAAAGTTGAGTGGAAGGAAAAAGTGTGGAAGAAAAAGATGCACAACCAACCGAGAGAACCGCAGCCTTATGAGGATTGTCAATCAAAATCGATTCAAGAATTTGAGTGAACTTCACAAGGAATGGACTGAGGCTGGGGTCAAGGCATCAAGAGCCACCACACACAGACGTGTCAAGGAATTTGGCTACAGTTGTCGTATTCCTCTTGTTAAGCCACTCCTGAACCACAGACAACGTCAGAGGAGTCTTACCTGGGCTAAGGAGAAGAAGAACTGGACTGTTGCCCAGTGGTCCAAAGTCCTCTTTTCAGATGAGAGCAAGTTTTGTATTTCATTTGGAAACCAAGGTCCTAGAGTCTGGAGGAAGGGTGGAGAAGCTCATAGCCCAAGTTGCTTGAAGTCCAGTGTTAAGTTTCCACAGTCTGTGATGATTTGGGGTGCAATGTCATCTGCTGGTGTTGGTCCATTGTGTTTTTTGAAAACCAAAGTCACTGCACCCGTTTACCAAGAAATTTTGGAGCACTTCATGCTTCCTTCTGCTGACCAGCTTTTTGAAGATGCTGATTTCATTTTCCAGCAGGATTTGGCACCTGCCCACACTGCCAAAAGCACCAAAAGTTGGTTAAATGACCATGGTGTTGGTGTGCTTGACTGGCCAGCAAACTCACCACACCTGAACCCCATAGAGAATCTATGGGATATTGTCAAGAGGAAAATGAGAAACAAGAGACCAAAAAATGCAGATGAGCTGAAGGCCACTGTCAAAGAAACCTGGGCTTCCATACCACCTCAGCAGTGCCACAAACTGATCACCTCCATGCCACGCCGAATTGAGGCAGTAATTAAAGCAAAAGGAGCCCCTACCAAGTATTGAGTACATGTACAGTAAATGAACATACTTTCCAGAAGGCCAACAATTCACTAAAAATGTTTTTTTTATTGGTCTTATGAAGTATTCTAATTTGTTGAGATAGTGAATTGGTGGGTTTTTGTTAAATGTGAGCCAAAATCATCACAATTAAAAGAACCAAAGACTTAAACTACTTGAGTCTGTGTGCACTGAATTTATTTAATACACGACTTTTACGATTTGAGTTGAGTTACTGAAATAAATGAACTTTTCCATGACATTCTAATTTATTGAGATGCACCTGTATATGTGGGGTATTTTTATTATTGACTTTGGTATTGCTGCAGGTTTATGAACTTCTGTATTGCCTAATCACTACCCAAAAGGAAATATTTTGGTTCCAAAAAAAAGCTTTTTGGACTTTTTTTTTTTTTTTTGTGTGAGGACCTTACAGTATCCAAAACAAGGTGTTATAAAAACCTGACCACCTACATACAAACAGTAAACATTTATTTCACCTTCTCTTTCTCTCACTTTCTGTCCCTAATGGCAAACTTGCTCTTTTGATTCCCATTTGTGTGTCAGCAAGGTTTTTATGGCCATAGGAGGTCCCAGTTCTCATTTTAGATTTCAAAATGACACTTGAAAGCACCCTCAATAAGGCTTTTGGCAAAGCCCACATCAATGGAGACTCAACGGTGGTGTCTTAGCTAAAACTCCTTGTGATTGTTAGTGCATTTGCTGCAGATCATAGTTGACTGAACAGAGTATGTGATCTGCATAAAAGTACAAATAGATGATATCACTGACAAAAAGACTCTGAAATTTATGTGTTTGAATGGAAAAAATAGTTTGGGAGAAAGTTTAATAGGCATCACACAAGCATTTGACATGGAAACTGGCACATGATTTTGTGACTGCTGTCCTCCTTTGCTGTCATGTCCATCCACCCTTGAGGACCCAAGGATTATCTTACCGTGTCAGCAAAGGAGGACAGCAGAGCTTATGAATGGTAATGTATGGAACGGGGCTTCTCAATCTTAGAAAGTTGACTGCAGAAAGCCTATCTGTGTGTGCACTTTCACTCACCCTGTTGTCACTGCCGATGAACTTGAAGACAGGAACCTGGTAGTGTTTGGAGAGCTGATCTTTAGCTGAGAGCTGGCGTACTGTCTCATCCGAAATACAGCTGACAGAAAGAAATCAGGCTAATAATCTACATCTTCTGTTCTAGTGGAATATTGTGACACTGAAAATCACATTTGTAACCAGATCTCCACTTTGCTAATTGCTGATATTCTTCAACTATTTGGCCATAATCAAGCATTGACTGCAAACTGCTGAAAAATAACCAGCGAAATCAACTATGGAAGAATTATGGAGGCCCTTTGAGGACTAACATCACATAATTACCGTCCCATAAGATTACCGACTGGACATGTGCCCAGGCCACTAGCGGGTTCTTGACCAGCATGGATTTGAAGTGAATTAAGCCTTAAACCCCAGCCAGTGAATGTAAAGTCACAGAATCTGAAATAAATTTGGAAAAATTATTGGTGTGTGAATCCGAATTTGTAACCAGTAAGTGGTCAGTTAGGCCCTACCTGTTTATAACTGGAGCTAAATTAGTGGATGAAAAAGAAAACATGGATAGCCATAAAAACCAACATGTATAGTCAATGTATAGAAAATTTGAAAAAGAAACAGAAGCCAGGGTACAACTACAAACTACTAAAAGGGGCCAAAGACGACTCAACATGTGGTCACTGTTGGCCAATAAGTCAGAGCTTGTTAAAGAGCTGTCCTTGTCTGAAATAAACCATTTTGGATAACAGAACCAATCTTAAGTACAGGGCCTCTGATTACCCAAATCACTCACCCATCTTTAATGAGGTAATATTTGAGGACTTGGTCAGCCTTGGGGCCAGGTGTGGCAAAGCAGGTCTCCACAAGTGCAGCAAGGCCCTCCACACGCTCACGTGGCTCCACGCCAAAGTACAGTGCATCACGTAAGCGCAGCTGAGGAGGACTGTTGTACGGCTCAGAGAACTCTGCATTCTTAAACAGCTCCAGTGTGAAGGGGAAGATGCCCTCACTGTGTCCTGACAGCTCCAGTGCAGAGCTGCGTACACTGGGAAGGTAACCGTCTGATACATCATAGTGACCCGGGAACTCGCACGTTATGGGCAGCAAAAGTTTGCTGGTGCGTACAATTACATCTCCACTGCTGGTCGGACTTGACTTTGGCAGTCCGGTGACCAGATTTGTGCCGATAATTTTGTCATCAATTACCTAGAGAGAGACAGAAAAACTTTGTAGCTAGTGGTCCAGAGGCTCTTGCAAAGATTGACAGCCAGGATATTTTAGCCCAAAACCTTTCTGCCTCTGCCAAGAGATAAGTTAAGATAATGAACCCAAAATCAACACAGAAATGATTACAGGAAATCCATCTTAGTTTCTGAATTTCTGAATTCTGAAGGGTCCTGTATTTTCTTATGAAAGTTTTACACTGGTGAGTTCCTGAGTGGGCCAAAACACCTCCAATGACAAATGAAGATTATTAGTGGTTGTCTTGTTTCTCCTCACCTTGACCACGGTGCCGCAGGTCTTCAGGCTGAAATGAAGGTTGATGTGAGTGCCATTAGAGACTCCGCGACAAGAGAAATTTGACAAAAAGAGCTCCAGGCCACCCACAAGGTCTTTGGGAACAGACACATCAATAGAGCTGGGATCACAATGCACAGGCACTGGACAGGAAATAAACACACCATTTTAATTTCAGTAATCCGATGGAAGTATCTAATTGAATTCCAAGTAAAAGCTGTTAAACCTTCTGCCAACTTGTGTCAATGCTTACTCAACTCTAATTCTAAACCTACAGTAGCCCTAGCAAATCCCTCACCCTAGCCCCAACTTAACCCCAACCCCTGGGCCAATTTCAAAATTAGCCCAGCCCTATACCCAACCCAACCATAAGCCTTGGCAAACCCTAACCTTAGCCTAATCGATCAATCCCAAACCAAATATAAGTCTTGGCAGACCCAGAACCTAGCCCAATCTTAAACCTAGCTCAATCCCAAACCATCCATAAGCCTTGGTGAGCCCTAAACCTAGCCTCCCCCCTTACCCTAGCCCAACTGTAACTCTTGCCAAACCCTAACTCTAGCTCAACCCTAACCCTAGGCAACCCAAATTCTAGCCCAGTCCTAACCCTAGCTTAACCCTAACCCAGCACTAATCTGAGCCCAATCTAAACCTAGCCCAAGCCCAGAGAATTGAGAAAAGAAAATGTCTCCAAATCAGAATTTAGATATTTAGTTCCCACAGAGTACACAAATATACTTAGAAAACTAAATACATATGAGTGCAGTCTAGCTGACCCTGGCAGCTTCGCTTGTCCTCCCCCAGCGTTAGGCCTCTTGGACAGTGACAGTAATACGAGTCATCCTCTGATGAGCAGCCATGGCTACATCCTCCATTCACGTTGTGGCAGCCTGCGATCTCTGCATACAGCCAAAAACACCATAAATGAACAACATTATCAGTGTGAAGTGTTCAGTATTTTCTTTAAGCTAAATCTGGCTGAGTCTTACCACTGCAGCTCCGGCCATCGGCATCCAGTACTTGGCCTGGGCCACACTCACACCGCCATGAGCCCTTGGTGTTCAAACACATTTCAGCACATCCACCATTGCTACTCTCACACTCATTTATGTCTTGGGTGAAACACAAGAGAGAAAGAAAAACGATAAGAAATGGGAAGAGAATTGTGAGTAAATGACAGCAGGGAGGCAAAATCACTAAACACTGGTTTACCGTATGACAGCATGGGGCTGGTAGTTACTTAATATTGAATGGAGATTTAGAAGAAATGAAATACAGTACTTTCTCGCTCATTCAAGAAGAGACTGGTAGCAGAAAGTTGAAAAGGCATGTGACATGTGACAGTGATTTTTTAAAATGGTTGTCACCCCAAATTAAATGAGACTGTTGTATCTTTCCAGTCGTTTTCCTTTTTTGACTCTGCCCTGTTGTCTGTATTAATCTCTGCTATTATCACTCAGTGGACAAATTTTCTCTCAGTTCTGTCAGCACAGCTTAGAAAAATTATAATTACACTTAGTCTTGATTTCACAGTATCAGTACCCACTAGCCCTAGTCTTTCACCAATGTTTATTCATCAATAAGATTCAGCTTCAAGATTAAACCAATTCTTCTGACTTATTAATATTAAACATTTCAAAATGACATGCTTGGCTGAAAACCTTTTAAGACATTTTTCCACAATTCATCTCTCACTCTCTATTGGCTCACCCAGACAAGTCTGTGAGTCTGGCCCCAAAACAGTCCCAGCAGGACAACGGCACTCTAGTTGCAGTGGACAGTCTGGACCAGTGCATTCCACTTCATCACAGATGTCGTAGAAATCTACCACACACACACACACAAACACACACACACACACACAAACAATCAATTATCCATGCTTATATTCTCAGCAATTAAATCAAACAGGTAAGCAAAAATGTAGAAAAGGCAGGCAGGCAGGCAGACTTACGGCCACAGTATACATGGAAGCACACTGATGGGCGAGGCAGGCGGTATACATAGTAACCCCTGGGACAGGCTTTCACGTCCACTGTCCCATGCCAATGGCAGCAGTCATCATTGAAGCTTGCGCATGTAGGCAACGTGACGATGCCATCGGAAGGCACTGGGTGGGTGCCGTTGAGCCAGATTGGTGCGTGGGTGCCACAGTGGTTCTCCTCAATGCAAAAGGTGGGCATGGCGTCACCGGCCATACCAGTGAAGCGGTACCACTCACCGGCTACATGGCGGTCACACAAGGGCACACCAGCGGAGTTGTTGACATGGTAGTCAGTATTCCTCCAGGGCTCGTTCAGACTGATGTAGGCCGTGCAGGGATCAGGAGCTGGCCATGGATGAAGGCATGAAAAATGGTAGACTATACTGTATTTCACCCAAAAATGAGCATGTCTAAGTATAAATACAAAAGGACTAACATGGATTTACAAAAAGTTCCATTCATGCATTCACTGGGTAATCTGCAGAGTATAGATCAAACGTGAGTTTGTACATAAATATTTTTTTCTAAGCAGTGACTGAATAAATCAAATCAATCAATACTAACAATTAGGCAGTGAATAATCCATACAGACTTAAAGGAAGGACTAATAAGCATGGAAAAATTGTTGGCCAGTGAGTCAGTGTTAAAACAGTTTGGTCTTGTGAAGTTTGATTCAATAATGTAGGATCTTTTCTTCTCAGTCAGGTGAGCAGATTTCAGAGAAAGTCTCAATCCAGACAGTGAATAAGCACTGGCTAATCAATATATCTCTCTCTACAAACTCATTAAGACGGTAAGTAGCTGGTGCTGCTGTAAATGACAGATGATGTGGAGTGAAGTGAGTAATACCTAGAATAACCTATAGAGCAGTGGTTGGGTGGTCATTGAGATCCATTGATGCAGAACAGTGCTTTTGGTAAAATGTGACCTTTTACTATAGTCTGGCTCCAGCTATGGGTATTAGAGAAAAAGTTCCTCAATTGAATTTCTCAAACGCTTGAGAAAGGAAGGAGACTGTTCCGGTAATGTTGCACTTAAATCCATTAACAGAACATTGGATTGGACTGTTTAGGTTTATTTGGCTTGCTCCTGAGAGTCCACATACAAATCCATTATTACGGACTCACACAGTGGAAAGAACATATAATATTCTTCATCCCTGCACTTCCTTTTCACCATCAAAAGCAGTCGTAGCAATCGAGTGCAATCTAGTAACAGCAGGCAGAGTGCAGAGAGGTTTATCTCTTTAGGATGTTCTGCTAATACGGGAAGTATTGGAGGCCAAGGATCAGGTTAAGGTGACATGCTGTAAACACAAGATTCCCGTACACTGCCAAAATAAATCATTTCAACTCCCTCCTCCCCATCTATTGCCTCATCCAGCATCTTTTTTGTCCCTTCAACCAAGAACGACACATCCTTGGTTTTTTTTGATAGCCAAAGTATACTATACTAGTACATATGATATGGCTAACAAATTATAAAACACAGTTGAGTCACAGGGATTGTTTTGGGCCAGACAGAAACAAACAAAATAAAAACTTGATTTTTACACCATTGACTTGGACTTTCCAGTTGGTACTTATGAATCGAAAAGACTTGTAGATGGAGCAGACTTGAAATGAGCATCATCAACTTGTCCATCCATTAAGTTTCATATTTCTTGTTTATTGGCAAAAAAACAAACAAACAGACATTTATTGTTTATACAAATATACTGCAGGCGAGCAGCTCATTCGGACATATTTATAACTCAAAGTCAAGGCCATTTTAGGGGACGGTCGTTTTAGGGGACAGGCTACATTACACTTAGTACTAAGTCAACCAAAAAAATCTGTTAAAAATCAATAACACATCAACAACTCCAGTTATACGTGTTCGTTTATCAGCAATAGAAAATGATCTGAAAGGTACATTCCGAATACACAAACTGAAAAACAATTTTTCCTAATTATGGTTTTTACAATACAGTGTCTGCATAAATAATCACCCTCTTGTATTTTTTGACATTTTGTATTGTTACAATGCGGAACTGAAATTGGGATCATATGTCAAACTTGTAGCTTGCTAATGAAAAATTACATATTTGCACAGTGGCTGAGATTTTGCCCCATAGTGAAATAATGGAGACTAGCTCGTTTTTCATATTTTCATTTCAATTGCAGCCCACAGGACGATTTTAATTTAGAGCATGGATTCTAAATTTATAACCTTCATAAGTTTACGAAATATTGTGAACCAATAGAGAAAATGCCCAAGATACACAGCTTTCAAGTGACAATATGAAACCTCTACATCAAGTATTAATGAAACGTTAAACAACGTTAAAAATGCAGTGCACTTACCTGTGATCTGATCAGAGGCCACAATTTGGAGGACTGACAGACTTAAGAGGGCATCCACCAGCAAAGTCAACAGCATGGCGACTTCAGTCTAACACCAGTGGGTCTTGCAAGTGGGTCCGTTGTGAGAATTGTGGAAACGGGCAGGGTCTTTAAATCTCGAGCGTGCTATCTCAGTACATGAGGGATGGGTCCATGTCAGAGTTGTGTACTGTGGAGTAGAAGATAGGACATCTGTCTCACCTTGACCTTCAGTCCTGTCCTCCAGCCCCATACAACACACACACCTCCGGCCAGTGACAGGATCATCCTTTCATTGTTCCCAAACCAATCAGTCTTCCATTGAGCTCATACATAATCCACATACAGATCCTGGCAGCTGCCCAGAGCTCCCTTAATCATCAACACTGCAATTTCAATCACTCCTGGCAGCAAAGACCTGACCAAAGCAAGTTTCACCTGTGTATAATTAAACGAATTGCTTCTTTAATCATTGGGGCCATTAAGAAGCATGAGCTGTAATGTCTCAAGCATCATATGAGATTACTGCATGTGGTTCAATAGGACCATCTTTAAATCTTTGCACCGGTCATTGAAACAAGATGAAGACACAGGAGAATATATCCCATTAGAGCTGTTTGAGGAGCATCCAATCACCATGATAAAGAGTATTTGTTTGTACGCAATCATGCATATAATTTAACATTTGTGCGGACATCTGAGCTGCAAAATTCCATTTTTTATTGGGTAGGAAGCAAGACTACAGGAAGAACAAGAGCAAAGGATGCAGATTTGAGAAGGTCAAGGCTCAGCTGTTCAGTCCTGATGTAAACAAGTAAAATCAAGTTGAACCCCAAACCAGGTTTCTCAACCAGCTCAACTGTTCTTTTCTCACAGTCCGGCTTGAGTAACCTTGGAATATTGCGCAGCTTTACAAATCACAACAATTGCGTCACGAATACTTACTAGGATTATTACACCATACTGTTATTACATTATACATTACCATACTAATTATTACACATTACATGATTTCGGTTTTAGTGTTTTAAAGAAAATCATAATTACAAAGAAAAACCAAGCATGACTCTCAGTTCCAAAACTGGATAAGTATTTATTGATAAGTGAATTACATTTCTCTTTTATACACATTTCATAAATGATACAGGAGTTTACATTTTTATTTTTATAGTCTTCCAATATCACAGCATGTGATGCCAATGATAAAAACAAACATGAAATGAAGAAAATACATTGATGTGAAACCAATGAGATCCTGCTTTACTCATATTTTTATATATATATATATATATATATATATATATATATATATATATATATATATATATATATATATATATATATATATATATAGAGATAGATCATTTGTTAAACTTTATTTTCTTAAGTGCATGTGTTAAAAATGTAAAATAATGCACTCCTCTGAAACTTAATTCATGTGCTATGGAAAATTTGTGGGCTTATGAAGAGGTATTTGAAAGAGAGAGAGAAAGAGAGAGAGAGAGATACAAAAAAAGAAAGAAAAAAAAAGTGTGATGCATGGCTGGATGTTGGCTGCCTATCTATCTTTCAGGGCAGTCAGTCTCAAAGCACATGGAAGGAAATAAAACTGCACTCGACAAACCAGTACTCTGTAATCTTTGCAGCTTTTTTGGGTCATTTTTATATAATTTCCCCATGTAAACATTACATTCATGCAACACCCGCTTTAGAATAAGTTCCATATATTACATATACTCTTGTAAAAAATAAAAGGCAAAGCAAACAAAGGCAAATCCTTATAGAAAACAAACAGAAAAAAAGTAAAAATGCTTAATAGTGATAAAGACTGAGGCATTGAACAGTGAGAATGATTTTGGTATCAGCTTTGTAGGTCATTCCAGGAAGTGCTTTTTTAGACACCGTCCCTGCCCTCGCTTTCTTCAGCGCGTGCAACAGCATACAAGGATTTATGATTATTGATGAGACGAGGACAAGAGGCCGAGGGGGCACAGGAAGGGATTGATTTGCTCATATTGATCAGGACCGAAATGGATGGGAATTGCTCAAATGCACTCATGGAGTTACACTGACAATCAGCCTGTCCTTATTGATGAAGCCCGATGATACGTTCTTACTGTGACAGCATTTCCAAACTTTGCGTAATGACAGCTGAGAGCAGCAAAACCTGTTCCTCATGAAATACAGAGGCGATTATTGAGCTACCTGTCATAGCTTCAGTTTTATCATCATGCACTAGTCCACTGCAGTCTCTTAAACCATACACCAATACTCAAATCAAGGCTAGCAGTCTCCCCAACAACTCAATTCCAGCTTGCTTATTCAGATGTGGCCTTTCTAGGACTGATATGATTGTGCTTTCCCTTCCTATAAATGTCAAACTTTTGCGAGACACATTCTTTCAGATCACGGTGACATATTTCCAAACTTGCAGTCGTATGACATTTCGCTGATTTGATAAGTAAGCCATGTATTACATCAAACAGCACCATTCTGCTCCAGGTCTCTTAAACATGAAGGATGCAGACAATCCCATAGCTCTCTTTACAGTGTTGAGCCACTGGACATGAGTGTTGTGACTGCCTGGAGGCAGGGACTGATGGTGAACTGCATGACAGGAGGAAGTAATATCTAAGAAAAAAAAAAACTTCTCATTTGCAGCGCACAAGGCCAACATGCATTAGGCTTCGAAATATTACTGCAAGGAAAATGGCAAGGCTGTTGGTTATATTAATCAGCATGTCTGAGCAAATATTGCCTGAGTGTGCTGTAGAAACCTTGTTACCTAAAAACATATTTTAGAACTTTTGGAACATTTTCTATATATTTTCTGTATAATGATGTATGCGGACACCTTAAAAGCTAAAAAGAGTTTCTTTTTGGAGAAATGAGGCATCTGCAGCACACCTGGCTGAATGTAGGAAGATAATAGGAAGATATCCATATACCATAAACCCACTGAAGGTATGAGTAATGCATACAGATTTGTCTGAGACACAAATGTGAGTTGTGACGTGATTCCTACTCAACTTTAAACAGAGCACCATGTCCAGAAGAAATGCATTTACGTCCTGTTGTATGAAACAAATTAAAAAAAAAAAAATTTAAATGCCAAAATGTGCGTATGCAAGCTATCCTATATTCCATCCACAGCTTTTACTACTTCAGAACGCCCTAAAGCCTGTCCCCTAAAGACGCTGTGTTCTAGATGAAAGGATGCAAAAGTCACGCGCTACAGCATGCCACGAAATTGTGTGAGAAACCAACTAAGTCTAGGATCTAATATATTACACGGTTCTCTTCACGCTTCAGTATATTCTTGGCAGACGGAGGAGCTGTGCAGCTGTACAGCTTGAGTTTGTCTCTGATAAAAAAATTTTAAATATTTTTTTATTATTTTTTTTTTTACGCAAATGTATGATACAGTAAACAGCCCAGGAAAGTCTTGACGGATGGATGTGTCTGGCTCGTAGGGGCTGAGGCTGAGAGACCAGAACTTGGCTGGGCAGGGGAATAGGAGCGCCCTGATCAGCATGCGGCACGGGGTGCTGTGAGGCACTGTGGGTAACAGTTTTCTGGCACAGAAAAGAAGAGGAGACCTTCTGAATCTGTCACTCGTATAATCCTCTGTTAATCGCCACAGGTTTCGCAAGCAAAAGGCGCATATGTGGACTAATTCACTGTCGCCATTCATAGACTGCATTCGTAATTAAACATCGTGTGCGTGTTATGTGTGGTCATTTAGTATCAGGAGCTGCATGTATGCGGAAAATGGCCTGATCCGGTGTACTGATGTGCAACGCAAGTCTTCTGCTGACATGATAAGATGGAAAAAAAACCTATTTAAAAAGAAAAAAATAAAAGAACTCCTCCACCAATATGAAAGAAACAGATTAGTTCATTTCCTCACCCATCATAACAAATATAATAATATAATATAATATAATATAATATAATATGGCTTTCAAAATAAAAAGTGCCAAAAATGTTTTTTTGTTTTCTTTTTCTTTTTCTTTTTTTTTTCTTTTATTTTTTTGAATAATTGAACACACAGTGATGTTTAGCCGGTAGATCTCTGGTCTGCAGCTTGCAACAGATCTGTACAGGAAGTGATGCTCATCATGTGACCCCTTCTCCTTGTACACACTTAGCAGCAGTGTAGTTGATCTCCTGTTATAGCTCTGTAATTTGCACAGCAGAGCGTGTCAGTCATGCTAAGGATGCAACCAGAGACACAGGGAGATGTGGCGGCAGTCCAGAGTCCCAGCCACTATAGGACAGGAGGGGACAGGGAGAGCAGGGACGCTGGGTCAAAAATAGCTCTCCTGCATCTGACTCCCCCCCCCCCCCCCAACAACAATGTCCAGGGCTGGAAAAAAAAAGCCCAAAGGCCCAAGATCTTTCCTGTGCCAGATATACAACTCCACTGTAAAAAATAGGTCTTTAGAGGTTTTCCTTTTGAAAGTATGTTTTAGAGGTGCTGAACCACAGAGCACAGTGTCTGTATGTGTTATTTATTCAGCATGTCTGGGAGATATTGTGTCCATACCCAGAGGTCACTTCCTGTTAGGCATCAGGAGCTTCCTGTAGGCTGCTGCTGTTCTCTCCGTATTCCTGTAGCGTTACCAGAGCGCACAGGTCTGCAGGCACAACAAGCAACTTTGCCCTCCAGCACCTCCAGCAGAGGGGCTTCAGGTGTCGTTCTTTCTTTCGTTGGATTTCATTCCGTCCCCTCCTCCTCTACTTTGACTCGTCGTGTTTAAGCAGTTTTCAAAACCAAATTATAGAACATAAAAACAGTAGTAATTAAAAAAAAAAAAAAAAAAAAAAAAAAAAAAAAAAAAATTTCCACTTCAAATCACAAAGAAAAAATCGAAAGAGGTGGCAGGGGAAACAAAAAACAAAACAAACAAACAGAAAATGAAAGAAGAGTTGGCTGACAGAGGGAGAGGGAAAAGGAGAAAGAGAGGAAGGAGGGAAGGAGAGAGAAGGGAGAAGGAAAGAGGGAAGGAGGAAGGGAGGCTTTCACTTCCTCACATCAGTCCTTGCTGGTGCTAATCTGCTGGATGGGGAGGTGCAGCTGGAGAGGATCTCTCAGGCGTTTAAGGTCCAACTCGGCCTGAGAAAGAGGGAGATGATGAAGGAATGGTGGGAAAGGGAGAGGAGGAAGAGAGAGGAGTCAGGGAGGGAGGAATTTGGGAAGGAGAGAGTCAGGGTCATTCAGGCAAGGGAGTGTTATTATTATGTGCAGGGATAATTGTGTGTGTGTGTGTGTGTGTGTGTGTGTGTGTGTGTGTGTGTGTGTATCAGCACACCTCAGCAATAGCGTCCTTCAGTTCGTTGTACTTTTCGATGTCAAAGCGTGTCCTCTTCACTCCCTTGTGGAAGAACAGTAGATACTGTCTGTCTCTGGCATCAGGGTAGATGTACTCCTGGATGTGGGCACACACACAGCACAAGGTCACACAAAACACACACTTTCATTATGAAAAAAAAAAAAAAAAGACAGATATATCAAACGTCATTACGTCCCAACTTGACGTGAAAGAAGTCTGCCTACAACCTGTATGGCAGGAACTGCCTCCAATCAAGCATGAGAGAGAGAGAGATGGAGAGAGAGAGAGAGTGAGAGAGTGAGAGAGAGAGTAAACAAAGCAAATAGGAGTGAAAGAGAATAAAACTTGCATGACTTGTATGGTGGACGCTCCACATAATCTATGACTAATAATAAACAGATTTTATTTTATTTATTTATTTTTAAACGTGTAGTTGTTTAACAAAGTAAAACATGTAATCATTGATGTGGTGATGTTTTATAGGAGACATTTATTTAACATGTATGGAAGGAGTCTTGGATGTAAGCGTTTTGTCACAGTCAAAGTTTCCCAGCTCAGGAAAGTCTTCAGGACAGAGGAGTTTACACACTTTCAGGGTTCTCAGTAAAAATGCACCCCGGGGTTATTATTTTCATAGAACACAGTCTGTCAGGTGTTATTCCTTACGTTACAGCATTCAGAGCTGATTAAGTCGTAGCTTTTTTTCTTGCTGAAAAGGTAACAACAATTATTTGTTCACTAATTTGGTCGGAAGCACCGATTTATTCTTCTTGTGGAGTTTGTATTATAACTCATTTCAGAAGTTGTTTGTCTCATTTGTCTTAATTTATGGATTTGTTTGTGATTGCTTTCTTTCAAGTTATTAATATGAATGGCAAAATTCTCATTTAATTTGTGTGTAGTCGAATAAACAAGCAATTTATACTTGACAGTGTAATCCGTATAGAAAAACGCAATAACTCCTGCCAGTAATATCATTTCGAGCCAGCTGAGGTTCACCTTAAGGAGTCTCTTTACATGGAAATTTACACAAACTCAGGAGTACGAGTAGGATACATGGTTTTCTGAACTACCTGGATTTTCATGAACATCACATTTGCTCCAAGTGCTCCTGCGAGCAAATTCCAAATAAATCAGTCCGGATCCAGCTTGATGAATGGTTTCGCTCCATGATTTGACATAAGTATATTTCTAATTCTAACCAGCCAGAAATATAACAAAAAAAAACCCCATTTGTATACATCTCTACAGAAAAGCCCAACGTTCTTCTGCACTAGTTCACTACCAACAACAAATGCAAGATTTATATATATATATATATATATATATATATATATATATATATATATATATATATATATAAAATATGCCATGTGTGTGATATTGGCAGTTTCTTGGTGGTTTGATGGCATCTTACCTGGCGTGTGAGCACGAAGTAGGCATACATGGCCATGGCTGTGCCATAGGTGATGAAATAGGTGACGGGCTCCATGATATCCCATGAGTACTCCCACCAGGTTAGCCGTGCCAGCACGCCAAACTGGGTGGCCATATATGCCATGCCTCCCCACAGCACCCAGGTGGTCCGACGCTCTGCTTTCCTGCTCAGCTCCTCTTTCACCTAAGACACACAGCAAACAAACAATAAGGTTTTATGTGCCAAGTCTACAGTACAGTGAACATCAGGTCAGTCTGATGGCATTGATTTAGATTTTTAAAGTTTAACTAGGTGTTCTCAGTGCTAGATCCGGGAATACAAAATTTGCTTACGTTTACGTAATGCTGACATAAATTGATGAATAACGGTTATAATTTACCACATAGTTGCCAGTGCATGTAACCTGAAAACTCTTCAGTTCTTCTCTGTATGAACAAACGGTGTTATTATAATAGCCTTATAAGGCATTACCACCCTATATATGGCTCTATTACGCTGTAGTGATATACAAATCTTCGTATCTTTCAAAATGCTGTCGGTTTATAGCAGTCCTCACAAATGCAAGTCACCTTTTCCAGCGGGCGAAGCTGGGAGTTGAGATCCTCCAGTCGGCCAACCAGCTCTCTCTCTTTGCTCATCTGATGCTCCTCTATGCGCAGAGTAGTGTAAAGCTGCTGCACCAAAAGCTTCACGTCGTTCAGCCGTTCCGCCTCCTCATGGGCCAACAACTCTGACACACACACACACACACAGACAAACGTACACACAAAGTATAAACACACGATCATGTAACATAAAATAAAAAATGAACGCTGAATGCACCCCTGAACTCTCACCTCTTCTGGGTGGCCGCACAAGGTGCGTGGTGTCATTAATGACGAGATTGAAGTCGTCCAGTAGCAAAATGTCAATCCCCGTAGAGGAAGCTATCCTCGCACCATCTACACATAGTAGGGGTGGAAGAGGGTGAGTAAAAGCTTTAATTACTTTTTTTTTTTTTTTCTCCAAATTGGCTGAGTACAACGAAAGCAATTTTCATGCATGACTGGGAAAATGAAGCACAAAGATCATAATCACCTCCCCTTGCACTTGAACACAATTTGTGAGTGTGCTTTGCTTGCTTTGCTCACTTCTGTTTCTCTTGGCCTGCAATACTTCACTAGGAGGATCGGGCAATAAGAGAACTCTCTCTCATCGCTAGCCTACAACGCTCAATCAGTGCTGCCAGGCGCTAATAAAGGCAGAGTGGTGCCAACAATATGGGCAACAATCAGTCTCTGCCGCACAATAATGGCTTGATGGCCAACGGTCAGCTTGGTGTTCCAGGTCTAAAAGGTGCTTAGGAAATGAAGCATTTTTTAAAATGTAGTTGGAGAGTGTTTGTGAGTCCAGATTCCACAGTATACTGGTAGAACATGTGTTTATGGGTGTGTGTGTGTGTGTGTGTGTGGTCATACCTGTGGAATAGACAGCGACTCGGTCGATACCCCGGTCCTCGGCTTGCAGCTGCTGGAGGAAGATGCCCACGCTGTCGCTGAGGGGCTTTAGAGTGAACTGACAGCGCTCCCTCCGAGACGGCAGCCTCACTGAGATCACCGGCAGGCTGTTCTGATACACCACCGTCACCTCTGACAAGACAAACACAAACAGTATTGTTACAGCTCTTGCTGAAACGCCACCCACGCAGCACTGACTGTCAGCTAGTGCTGTGTCTTAATGATGGACCACAAGACAGTGTATGTCTCAGAGCCAAAACTTCCTCTTACGCATTTGCACCTGACACTAGTTTGTTCTTTCCTGCTTTATGGCTGGGTCAGTACAATTGCTGTTTCATGATGCAGTCTGGGACACACACAGCCAAACCTATGACTAGCAGTAGAGGGCAGTGTTGTTGAGAGACAAGGTGTGCTGCAGGATGATGAGTGACATCCGAGTCTTCACTCATGCACACTTTCTAAACACCTTTTGCAGGACAGCAAGAGAGATTAATGATTCTTATCATGATTTCTAGTAGATGGATGCTTATATCTGGACAAAGCAGGCTGTCTTCTCTTTGTCGATTCTCTACCCAAGCTTTTAATCAAGTCTTTAAGCCAATTCAGTGAGACATTAAGCTCAATAACCTTAATGATTAGATGCAGCTGCAATTTTTGTTTCTCGCTTAGCAATAGCTCTATAAACTGCTGCGGTTGCTGCTTGATTAGGAAAAGGATTTGGTCCGAATACCTTTTTAGGCGTTATCATTCACAGCGTCTTATTTATACATGCCCACTTTTAAGCCATAGTTATACAAACACACCTAATTGAACAAGTAAAAAGTAGCACTAATTACTCGAAACGGTCACGTTAAGAACCTGGCCAGCTGTCTGTGGTGTGCTTGAGCTCTGATTTGGATCACAGCTTTTGCTTTTCCAGTACTTTCCCTACTCTGACACTGCAAGCAGAGAGCTTCAGTGTGAGCGAAAACTGGAAGATGATGACTAAATTATCATATTTATAAGGAATTATTTAGTGTCAATAAAGCTCCTAAAGTCATTACCATGCCATTTTATTTCATTACACTCTAAAATATGCGCCGAAATAAATCGACCTCTATGGAAGTCTGTCTGTTCGTGAGAAGAGGGATGTCTTGGAGGCATCATCAGCCGGATCTCAGTGTGCATCACGCTTATGACTGAAGCAGTGTGTCTGCTCTGCTGGCTGTCAACTTTAAATCATGAGTTTAGCCCAGACCTCCTTAAAGGCTGAGAGGGATGGGCTTTTTTGTATGGCACAACTGTAGCTTGCATTTGGCTTAATGAGGAGTCATTTTAGGAGATTGTATCCTTAAGTGCAGATGTCTGAGGAGTAAAATACGACTGCCTCAGAGGTCTCTTCAAAGCAGAGTACAAGCATCATAGAAAATATGTGGAGACCTGTAGCAAATCTGTCACATTTCGGGTGTAACTACCTGCTGCACGTATCACCCGAGCCTCATCAATCTTTTCCTTCTTCTACTCATTCATTGTCTTTTTTGTTTTTCCCTCTGTGGTGGCGCCACAGGAGGCCAGTCTGAAAATAAAAAAGCCTACTCTGCAGCATGCCTGTGCTTTCAGCGCGGCCCATCTGCTGGAATCTGGTCAGCTTTTCCCTCGATCTAAGCAGATGCTGATAACGTTCTTTCTGACTCTGACTCATCACGCCTCCAGTGTGCACTTTAAGAAGCCGCGTCACTCAATAGGATCGCATCGAATTTGTATTTGCCTTATAAATATAGCAGAACTACAACGGCATGCCCTACAATTCACCTCAATCTGTTTAACTTACTCGGTTAATCTGCACTTTCTACTGGATCTTTAGGTTGAATTATTCTATCTAGCTCTCAAGTGTAACTCTTACATTAAACATCATGCTGCTATCGATCATTCAGAGAGCTTTTGAATCATCGTTGCCTTATATAAGTGCACTGGCTTGCTAAAAGCTCGCTCTGTTATTGAGAACACATTTTAAAAATGCAAATATTGTGCAATATGTCATCACGCGCTGGCTGTAAACCGCTTTCAGCCAGAGAATGACGTCCATGCCACTTCTATTCACTTCCCCGGAAATTTGTGTTAATATGACAGCAATGTGCTCACCAAAAAGTGGTGCAATTAAGCTCTCGAGTGGGCGAACTTTAAACTCCAGGCTATTAGTGTTTGTTGTTGTTAACGTAAACGAGGTTCATACGGTTAATGAATAATTAGCTAAACTGAAAATGCAGCAGGACCGTAATGAAAATTGTTGGTGCTTAATGTTTAGACAAGTGCAGTGTGTTTTCCTGTCCATCACTATGATTCAGCTTGTGTTGTGGATCAGTGGCTGGGAAATACAAAGTAGTTTGATTCACAAGTAGTTTGGTTCAAGCCCCAGCACTGCCAAGCTGCCACTGTTTGGCCCTTCTCCAGTGGCGCCGTATCATGGCTGACCCTGTGCTCTGGCCCCAACTTCCTAACAAGCTGGGATATGTGAAGAAAAGAATTCCACTGTGCTGTAGTCTATATGTGACAAATAAAGCCTTCTTCTTCTTCTTCTTCTTAAATACAGGTGTGAACCAGGTCACATGAGTCTTGTGAGCACTCAGAACCCTTGCCGAGGTGATCTGGGACATGTTTCCACAACATCAAAAGACAATATAAAAAGACATCACAAGGTTTGCCAGGAATCAAGTTTTGAACTGCCTAGCTACGCCATCCGTACACACAACAGATACGGTTTTTGTCCATGGCTTGGTCGTTTCATATATCTACTAATAATTACAATTCTATATTTAATAAACATATGTCATAATAAACATATATCATGGGAAAGATGAGGTAGTGTGATATGGCCTGACGTGCAAGTGGTCCTCATGGAAGTGGATTATTTTCCTATAACAGCATGCCCCGGAATGTTTTATTCCTCTTATACCACAGAAAATTACAATTTTTTAGAATTAATTTTTAATTTTATGCTTTCACAGTTACATTTAATGTTGTGGAACGTCCAAGCGAGAAACGTGAACTCCTTTGTCCTAAAGACCTTTCCTCTTGTGCTGCCTGTTGCAAAGCGCTGACACTGGAGACTCCTTCCAGAAATGTAAATAAACTCCTTACAGGAACCGTCACCATATCAACAACGTTTGTTTTCCCCATCCTTTTATTATTAGACTTCTATTATGTTATTTGTCGACTATACAAGTCCCTGTAAAATTTGCATGATATATTTAACTGACAATGTAT
Source organism: Cranoglanis bouderius (assembly GCA_023630585.1). Classification (NCBI taxonomy): domain Eukaryota; kingdom Metazoa; phylum Chordata; class Actinopteri; order Siluriformes; family Cranoglanididae; genus Cranoglanis; species Cranoglanis bouderius. The sequence goes on along the minus strand of CM042548.1, from coordinate 17,848,563 downwards.
TTACATTTATTGAGTTTACTGTGGTCATGTTCATTTGAGATGTGTGTTTTGTTTTTTTTTTTAAATCCTTAAACCCGTGTCCCCACACTCTCAGAATGCAGTGACTGAATTTATGTAAGGACATGAACTCTGATTATCTGAGCAAAAGCTGCCCGAAATGCCACACAGCCAGATAACAGTATGAGCAGGCCACAGCGTTTATAAATGAATCAGAGCTCTCTGATTCAGATGATTCAATTAAGGACTGACATCCAACAGCTAAATATAAACACATCGTTTAAGTTTTCCGTTGGTGTTGGCTAGCATTATGAATCTGGTTTAGGCCGGGTTGCAGATTTTGGCAACCCTGCTACTGACGAAACAAGATCGCGAGAGGTCAGTGGAGATGCATTTGTGGCACAAAAAAAATACCAGGTGTGAAGAGTCTCAGCTGTCCTCTTGTCTCAGCTGTCCTCGGATCATCGAGACGAATATTAATACCAAGTCTAAACAGGACATGTTTTTCTCACACACACACACACACACACACACAAATGCACACACACATTTTCTCTCACCTTCTGAAGCAGCAGGTGAGCACAGCAGCCTCTGAGCTTGCCATGTAGGAGTTCCTTTCCAGCCCTGCAGAGACACAAACACAAGAGGCTGATTTATTAGTGCAGTGCATTACACATTTCAAATTGGTGTAGCGGATAAGCTGGTCTTTGTTGAACGGGCCCAAGATGCTCATTCCATGACTAAAATGAGCATGATTTTATATCTTGGTTGGGACCAAATGTCCCCAGTGATATGTCACAATCTAATTCAAGACAATTACATACTAATTAACTAATAATCATCATTTACGTTACAATTATTATACTAATAAAACCAAGAATTGTTTACAGAAACATATGCAGCGATCACTTCAAACAGACTTCAGACAGAATAGGATGTTTGTTTGCAGGGAAACACATCAAAATACTGTCATGGGATCGGTGCGGTCTGAGGAAAGAAGAATGAGGACGAAGAAGAGCCGAGAGAGATGAAAGGAGTGTGTGTGTGTGTGTGTGTGTGTGTGTGTGTGTGTGTGTGTGTGTGTGTGTGTATGAGAGAGAGAGAGAGAGAGAGAGAGAGAGAGAGAGAGAGAGAGAGGGAGAGAGGAGAGAGGAGAGAGAGATAGGCAGGATGGGAAACTGCTCGACTTTAACCCTCATTCTTTCTATTTTGGTATAGGTTACTGATGTTCTCTGGTGAATAAGTAGTGGGGAAGCACGTCATGTTTTCCACTGAGCTGTACACAGACAGATGGAGAAAGAGGGAGACACTAACAAGGAAGGAATTTCTGCACTGAGTGCCTGGAAATCGAACGGAAGGGCGTCCAGTGAGTTTTCGCTTGCCACGAAGAAGCTGGCATATTAAGACCATTTCTCACCTATTATGCAATTTGCTGAGTCTTTTATTTAGTTCCTCAGCTATTTAGTTTGTACTGGTTTCATATTGAGCATAATAAAACAGACCAAACAGCAAAAAAAAGGGGGGCTGGAAACATAGTCAGAAAATTGTTAATCATTGGTCAAAAACAAAGCAACAGGAAAAGGGAGACCAACTTTTGGTAAGTAGATGTACATGAAAATCAAGCAACACAGAGCTGGTGGTTAAGTAATTAAATAAACAACAAGTTTACAACAGTTTGTGGACTGTATCCAACATAATGCAGAAATACGATGAGTGCTAGTTTGGCATCTAAAAAAAAATGACACGTGTAACCCAAAATCAGTCCATATAAGATTTCGCTGAGGTTTTTATTTTTTGTGATTGTTGCGGCCAAAAATGCTTGATTTTGCTGTGGCTTTTTCCAAAATTCGTGATGCAACTCGCAGAGTTTCTTTGTGTTTTTTTTTTCTCTTTCAGTAAACTACTTGAACTGATGAAATTGCGATTGCACGAAATTGTTACGCACAGTCTTTCGCAGTGATGTTTGTTGGCAAATGAGACCTTTTAGCTGTAATCATGTTCGACCCACATGAATGACGCCTTGTGATGACGTCATCGACGTCTTGGCCCAACAAATCTACAGAAAATCTGCGGTAAAACAAAAACAAACAAAAAACAAAAAAACGAAAAAACGCAAGCTGCTCCGAATATTGTGGAGTTTGCTTGATTTTGCTTTCGTTTCTGTGATCGCAAAATCCTGGAGGGACTGCAAGATGCAAATCAATCGAATCACTTTCTCACTGCAATCAAACCACACTTGGATGTGGACAGCGAGTACCTTGCTCAGACTGTCTGATCGACTGTGTTGGTACACACCGGAGTGTGATTGCGGTGATCTCACCCGCACAAACAAACAGCACCGAGTGGGTAAACTCACAAATGCTACGGATTAGACACTGCATGTGAAACACATAACTGATCTACACTTAAACATTTATATGACTAATAGTTTATTGTTTGATTTGGTCATTTGAGCAGAATTAAAAGATAAAATTTTAAACTTTAACCTTAATCAGCTGGAATTTTTATAGCCCTTGGCTGCTTGTAAGGCAAACTGCGATTTCAATGTCCCCACATCCTTCCGCTTCCTTCCAACTGAACCTAATGCTATTCTGAAACTACACACGGTTACCTTTGCGAGAAATGGCAACGCCTGAAGCCTGAAATGATGCACTGTATAGCAATACTAATTTTCTCTGATAATTATAATGATCAGAGTTCTAGAAATGCTTAAAAAAGCTCTGTCTCACATTAATTACACCCTGCACAACAACTAAAACTATACCTGAAGCGCCACTGAAGAAACCGTAACTCTACAAATAGTGCATTTTGATTATATCATTTCAGGTATGTTACCCTGCCGTCTAACTAAACTAATGGTGATGCAGCCGGGCGTGGCTGTCGATCGGTAACCACCCGCTCGTCCTCACACAAACACATACACGCACGCACATACACTTTCACATGCAACCACACGCCACACTTTGAACAAACCAATCAAAGCACACACCAGTCTATAAATAGACTTCATAAAGGTGACAGGATGGTTTACTGACCGCACACAGCTCTGTGGAGCTCTTCTAGTCGGATCCTAGAGCACGAGATCTGCACCAGGGGAGCTCTATAACATCCTTCCAGCATTTAACACACACACACACACACAACCCTCTTCACACCTCTGTAAACACTCACACTGTCAATTAAGACCATCTCCACCACACACAACACCACAGTTTTTAAAATTTATTTTTAAGTTACAGGATAGAGCGAAGGAGGATTGCACATTCCTTTACAACGGCATTTAATTACTTAAAGCGTTTACCATTCACGTGTATTGAAATATTAATGGTGTTATAATGTTACACTGCCACAATCACTATGTGTTCATACTGCATAAAGCAAATAAACTGAAATTTTTTCACTTTATTTATAAGCAAAACAAAATAATTTTAGCAAAATTTTGTTAATACCCACATTAATGTTCCATGTTGCTGATATTTAGGACTGAATATTATAGACAGATAGTGAAAAGCTGCTCAGAAGACAGGATGGAGGCTGTTATAAAGGCAAAGGATGAGCATATTTTAGATTAAGTTCTAAAATCTGACTTTAAACCAATAAAACCATTACAATTAATCCTATGTGCCCTCCATGGAATGTCCTAATCCATGCTTGCAATTGCCCAAGATTATTGTAAACAGACTACACTGCGTGGCGGAAGAACAGCTTATTCTTAACAGCTCTTAGACACGACCCGAAGTGGAGACGATGGCCGTTATATGAACAGTGTACAGACGTACTGTCTGAAGTGTGACCGTTTTATTGGTTTAATACCTGCCATATTTATACATTTATTGTGATGGGGGCCACAGACATGCATCAGAATTCAAATCTTTTGTTTTTCAGATTCGGTTAAAATTTTAGAACTGAAACTATCCATTTTATATAAGCTACTATACCATGGGCTGTCTGAATACTCGATTCTGATTGGCTGGAAGGTGTGCCTTCAAACCATTTAATGCACAGGAAGTTCTAGTCCATTTAATCACAGTTCTAAATGAATGCGCTGCCTATAAATATATAAACAACTGTAACCATAGTAACATAGAGCTGCATACAGTATTTAAACTCACAGCTTCATTATTAGTAGAGACACGGTACAGACACAGTAATTTACACACTCACAATCTCTCTCTCTCTCTCTCTCTAATAACTATTTATTCTAATGAATTCAAATAAATTTAATCTTATTGCGCTATTTTATCTCCGTGTATGATTTAGAGCAGGCAGAATTCTAGATCTGACGCCCCGTATACAAAATAACTAATGAGAATGAACCGTTATAGTTTTCCTTTCGGTCAAACATCAATGACAGATTTAACTTGTCAAACCGTCTTTCGGATGAGACGTTAAACCGAGGTCCTGACTCTCTGTGGTCATTAAAAATCCCAGGTCACTTCTCGTAAAGAGTAGGGGTATCACCCCGGTGTCCTGGCAATCCCCACTGGCCCTTGTCTATCATGGCCCCCTAATAATCTCCATCTCTGAATTGGCTACATCACTCTCCTCTCCTCTCCACCTATAGCTGGTGTGTGGTGGGGGTTCTGGCGCACTATGGCTGCTGTCGCATCATCCAGGTGAATGCTACACACTGGTGTTAAGGTGGTGGTTGAGGAGATTCCCCCCCTGTACTATGTAAAGCGCTTTGAGTGTCTAGAAAAGCACTACATAAATGTAATTAATTATTATTAATTATTATTATTATTATATTATTATAATGCTGGCAAGTGACCATGGTATAAGCGGGTTAATCCAGGGCTAGGTGTGCATTACACAATTTTAATACACTCCACACTGCGCGTTAAAATCTTGTACTGCACACCGAGCCCTGGATTATCCCTTACTTAGAGAATCCTTATATCACATTCAGGAATGGAAGTGCGAGAACATCTGTGACTCTTCACATCTGCGAAACGAACACACTCTTGCTAAAATCGGTATGCAAACATTTGTAGCTGACTGTATGCTCACATATGTTACATCATAATTATGTTCTAAAACCTATGTAGTGTACTAGATGCCTAATATCATGGCATTTGAAATTAAGCCAAAAACAAAAACAAACAACAACAAAATAAACCTCTACAATGAATTTCTGTTGGAAATTACTATGTACTTGGAGCATTGTTAGGGCACATACCATGTTTTATATATATATATATAAAGAGAGAGAGAGAGACTTAGATTGTTTAACACACTCACACTGTTGTATATTTGAATGTAATCTTTTTTCCCATTGTATACAGAACTACGAGATAAATCCGAAAAGTTATTTCTAGAGGTCGACCGATTTATTGGTTTTGCTGATTAATCGGCAACAATAACTGATTGCTGGAATCACACACCGATAGTTTTTCCCAGTTGCATCCATTGCGGGAGCGGCTGAGAAGGGTCCACTGTCATTATACAGTACGAGAGCGGCCTCTAGAGGCAAAATAAAAACTATCGCTGACAAATTTTGTTGTGTTATTTGAAGTGTTTTTGATTCATTTTGGAAGTCTCTATTTTTATTTGTTAGTTTGAGTGTTACTTTTTTTGTTCAGTTTGGATGTATATATTTTATTCACTAATATATGTATATTTATTTAATATATCTATTTATAAAAATGTTATATGTAATGTATATTTATTTATTTATTAATAGTTAATACAGTTCATTTACAGTCAATACTGTTTATTTTAGTAATAAAGTTCAGCAATATTTTACTTTATGTTTTCATTCGATATCAAATTTAAAAATGGTTGAGCAAATGGTTATCGGCAGGTACTGCCCAACTTCGTTATCTGTATCGGTAAAATCCACTATCGGTCAATTACTCTAGTAATTTCAAACAATGAAATTCATTCAGACAACTTTAATGTGGTGTGTGTGTGTGTGTGTGTGTGTTTGGGGGGGTGTGGGTGGGGGGGGGGGTAGGTCTTCTCTCTGCAGGAGTTGCACTGGCACAGCAGCCAGGCTGTTGACTGCGGATCTTGACTTAGGACTGACATTAATTAGTGATGAAAAGTTAACAAGCCGATCTCCCAGCAGCGAGCCATGTCAGATCTCGCTCTCTCACACACACACACACACACAGGTTTCAGAAGCACACCCAGTATGAAACAGCACACACACACACACACTCATCTTTTTATCTAAAGTAGAACATTTAGATCAAACAGCAACTGTGCATCATGCTGTATCATATCATATAGACAGGTTTCTCAAACTCCAGTCCAGTGCTGATGATTACATCACTAATACACCTGATGAACCTGATAATTAACTGGTGGATTTAATCAGCCATCTCGGAGCTTGAAACACGAAAGTGTGTGGCAGGTATTGAGAGTGAAAAAGAGCATGTGGCGTGCAACACGTACAGCATCAGTCACACTGTGTTATTGTAAATTGTACTGTGTGTGTTGGTGGAGAGTGTGGAGCAGGATTGGCGGCTCGGTTCAGAAAAGCCGCTCATGCCAGTTCTGCACGACGGCACTCATTCGCTAGCTGGAATATTAAACAGCAGAGCAGTCAATAGTACAGCAACCTTGAAGTCAATTGCATTCAGACAGAGTGATGGATAGAGAGAGAGAGAGAGAGAGAGAGAGAGAGAGAGAGAGAGAGAGAGAGAGAGAGAGAGAGAGAGAGAGGATGCAGAAATGTGAGAGCGACAGAGAGGATGGTGTGTGCGTGTGTGTGTGTGTGTGTGTGTGTGTGTGTGTGCGTGTGTGTGTGCTCTGCAGCACAACGGCAGGAGGGAGAGTGACTGCAGGAAATGCTGAGCACTGCAGCAGTGGAATCCCTTGCCTGGAGAGGAGGGTTACCCCTCACTTCTCTTCATGCCGGCATCCCCTCCTCCTTTCTCTCTCTCTCTCTCTCTCTCTCTCTCTCTCTCTCTCTCTCTCTTTATCCTCATCCTGCTGCTATCTGAATCATGGTGTTCCCCTGTTTGCTATGCGACAAGTCCCTTCATGCCCCTTTACTGCATTTCCAAGACTCAGCATAACACGTTAGCATGTTTGCATGAGTGTTTCCTTTGTATTCATCAGCAACGCACCTTTCACAGTCTCCCAGCATTAGTACATCACTGCACTGTTTAATCTAATATGGCAGACCTATACCACAGATTTTTTTTTTAGTTTCCACATAATGCTGCACCATGTCGCCACTGGTGAGTGTTTCTAAGTTTCTAAGACGTCGCCAGGGGTGTGGTTATGGTCATTGTTAGTTGACGAATGAAAACAGAGTAGCTTGAAATGTTTGATGTTCAATACAAATAAACTGTAGACTGCATCAGTCCTGCTCCGCTGTCTGACAGCTTCATGTAACCACAATATGTCATGCAGAAATGAATGTTTTGGGCTGCAAAATGGGAATGCCATTTGAGGCCGATATTAAATGCATAGATATGACACTATTAATTAATGAATAGTATTCTGCACAAACATCAGAGGATTCTCTTTACAGGAGAGTGCATTGAATTAACAAAAACATTTGCGTTTTTATTAATTTGACAAATCATTGTAGCATATTAAAAGCGTGATAAGATAGATTATATCCTGGGCACGCATTATGATTTCATGACCTTGATTTAGTATCTTGTGGCTTCATTAAGCTGTGTGCATGACGATAATTTTTTTTTTTTTTTTTTTTTAAATCAATAAAATGCAAAGTAATAGGATGTGCTGGATCAAGTACTATTTCATGAGCTGCCAAATATTGAGGGAGGAAGCCATATTTGTTGAATTAAACCAAACGTGCAGTCATTAATGTGATAATTACATCTAGGACTAATTCATATAACACCGTATTCGTCTTTTTTACTTGTAAATTTTTTTTATCCTGTCTTCATATTATATTTGACAGCAAAAACGGGGGAAAAAAAAGCTATTTCCTTCTTCAGTCTGCATTTTCTATCCCGGATTGGTCTAGACCAGGGGTTCCCGGCAGTTCTACCTAAATGATGCGCCTAAACCCCTGGAGATGTTAAGCAGGTTAACATTAAGTAAATCTTTTGCTTTTTAAAAACGTTTTACTCATTTACAGCTTCCGTTGTCGTTTTAATCTACGCAACTTTGCCTTGTTTGGTTTTATGACCAGGTTTTCTTTTTTGTTTCCAAATGTCTTTTTCAGAACATCTCATTAGAAAGCTGCTTCAAACATACCACACACATGGAAAAGGGTTTGGCCTTGTCGCTGTCTATGCACGTAAATCCGAATATGAAATATTCCTCACTGTATGTACAGAAGGTTTCATAGACCTTTTTTTTTTATTTTTAACCTGTAAACATATATATTGTTATAATTTAACTTAACATATCATTGACATATCCATCATGGTCTCACAAACCCCCCTGCAATGCCAACACAAATCTCTAGAGGTTCACAAACTCCTGGTTGGGAAACCCTGGTCTACACACTGTTGAAAGAATGTTTCTACTCAAGAAAAATTCGGAGAAAATAATCTCAGAAGCATGAACTACACGCATGTAATTAGCGTAATCTTTATTCAAATGCAGCATACTTGTCTCTTGGGGTGGAAGAAAAATGTCTGAGTATTACCAATTAATATATTATCTCTGGTTGGAGCTCTTGCATCATCTCCTATTATTTTAGTTTAATAAAGTTCTGCATGGGCCCGGTTTTCACAGATAATAAGATCATAAGAGAGAGAATGAGAAGCAGAAGCTTTTATTCTCAATGTCATTCTAACGCTGAGCTACGGCCTGCTATTCATCTCCTAAACAGCCTCATTCGTTTTTCTGACTAATATCACGGCGCATACACATTCATACACGCTCATGCACACCCGCGCACATCACAGACGATCCTGCCCCAAGCCTGATGGCCGTCATCATCCTAATCACCCTGAATCACAGGAGTCTGCTGCCCTCTCAGAAATAACTCCCCCATTTCACTCAGAAAGTCATTTACAGCCAGAGATGGATTTCCCCTTTATATGTAGGTGCCCTAAAGAGTCAAAAGTGGGTGAGTGAAATTCTCAAGACTTCACATACACACACATACACACACACACACACACACACACATATACACCTCTAAGCAGGGCCTTCATTGACCCTGTCGAATCAATAGTCCGGGCAATCCCTGGAGCTCAACTTGTGGTGCAAAATCTGTCCCATGAGTGGAATAGAATATAATCCTGTAGTAGAGAAGCCTCCAACCACATAAATATGTGTGTGTGTGTACTGTACTGTGTATGTGTGCAATAATTTGCTATTAAATATGGTCAAACACTAAGCCGAGGAGTGCTGAGAGTAGATTTGTTCTGTCAAAGTTTAAAAGCAAGCCTTTAGTAGTATATTATTTATACACGGGATGGGAAATGGTTGTTATGAAATTGAATGAGGTCACAAATTTGCAGGCTGTTAGCAATGAATTTCATAAGTTGGCACACGTGTGTGTGTGTGTGTGTGTGTGTGTGTGTGTGTGTGTGTGTGTGTGTGTGTTGCAGCTGTAGCTGCAAGGATTTAGTATTGAGCTCATAGACTATGTGACTAGTAAGTTATTTTAAAGACACAATGACTATAGTTTATTTAAAAAAAAAAAAAAAAAAAAAAAAAAAAAACATAGCAGGTGGGAGTTTGTTTTCTAGGACGCTGTTTAGTCCTATTTATATTAGGGAGCATATCTCTTCCTGTCTTTTTCTGCTGAAACGCTCATGTGTTGGAGTTGCTCTGGACTCATGTACAGTAGTTGAGGGTTATACACCTAAAAGAATGGACCAGTAACCTATCAGTAAACTCGTATACAGTAGCGAGACTAGAGAGGTTGGTTGGAATGTTGGTGGAGTTAAGTAATGTCTCTTGCTATAGGGATATCCTTAAAAAAAAAAAAAAAAAAAAAGGCTAGAGGGTGTCCCAAAAGTCTCCGTTCAAAGGGGAAATTGACACTTCTTAGCAAAAAAGACTTCCAAAAGTTTTAATACTTAGTTTATATTATATATTATATTATATATCTTTTTTTTTTTTTTCAGATAGCCTTTAAGAATGCCTTTGACAAAAGAAGAAGGTATTGAAATCATTCTCGTGGCCGGATCAGGAAGCTGACACAAGGTTGCGACGGAGTTTAACAGGCAAGCACATCACACACGACACTGTTGCCAAACTTATTAACAAATACAAAAAGACCGGAAGTGCTGCAGACCGCCGACGAAGGCACAACCGACCTAGTCACCTATGTATGGAGTTTTTTCCAGACTTTTGTTATTACTGCATTGTTTTTCAAAGTCATTTCACTATTTTCAAGACAAGCCTGAAGTTAAAAGACAAAGACATTGCTGGCTAGTAAATGTTCTGATGTTTTAACTGCTCTAAATGTAGAAATATGATATTATCTTTATGGAAACTGTTGTGTCATGGATGCTTACTGTGACTAATATACTTAGTCGTATTTAGCTTCAAATATTAGTTAATCATTTCAATGAATAGTGTTATTATAAATTATGACTGTTATACTGTAAGAACGACTTTTAATTCATGCCCAGCATTACGAGATGACGAAAAACAGATTTTGGCACTGAACAACAGTTTCAATTCAATGAGCGTCCACAACATCCCCAATACTGTTCATGATGTCTTTTGCTAGACGATAGTAAAGTTAGTCTTCCAACGTTGCACCTATTGCTGACTAACTGACGGAGGCGAGTTATCCGAGAGGACAGGAAGCGTGCCATCAGTTCATATTATACTGAAACTGTGTGTCAGTTCTGTACAACCAAACAGAAAGTGTTTGTTAACAATTAAAATTATCTAGCAAATTAAACTGATAAATTGTCCCGGCCTTATTTAGAAATATATGAAAAATGCATTTTACTTTTATTTATATCAATACATTTTGATTGAACCTTGATTTGATTGAAAAATCCTTAATCTACTTTATAGTATTGTTATTTTTTTTTTTTTTTTTTTTTTTTTTAGCTCCAAAGTAAATATTATTCAATGCCAGTGCATTCAAGCATTGCAGTCACCGAAGATGAATATGATAATTCTGTCCAGTTTAAGCCGAGTGCATACCAGCGTACTGAAATCACGCTCGAAAGGAATGCTTGTAATGCAAGTATTACACACACACACCCCCCCTTATTTAACTAAAACTAGTTAAATACTTTTAATATGTTTCCTTCAGCAGGAACCGTGTCTGTGTTGCTTTGGACAGAAATCTGCTCAGTGGTTTTTCTTTTACTGGATGCCAACTCCTCTACACTGACGCATCTGACATCTGATTGGTAATTCCCAAGTCTACATGGATTTTTCATTCGCATATATTATTGCGTAGAATTTCTTGCCATCCATGTTACTGTCTTTCAAGCATGTTTCAATATTATGGGCATCTCATTAATCAGGTGGTGATTCTGTTGTTCTTATTATTAACGTACGCCATTTTATTTTTCTAAAACTATGCATAATCATATTTATATTTTTATATTATTTCTATTATATTTATGCACATCAACCGAGAATTATTACAGTTTCTCAGTGACTGGACATGCTTTTTCTCGTTTTTTTGTCTTATTCACTTCAACAGAGAGAAAAGACAAGCTGGTGCAGAAACGAATGTTTATACACAGATCGAGCGAATAACATTGATTATCTCGTTACAACGGCACCTATCAAGGTGTGGGATATATTAGGCAGCAAGTGAACAGTCAGTTCATTAAAGTTGAAGTGTTGGAAGCAGGAAAAATGTGCAAGCGTAAGGATCTGTGCGACCTTGACAAGGGACAAATTTGTGATGGCTGGACGACTGGGTCAGAGCATCTCCAAAGCAGCTGGTGTTGTGGTATGCAGTGGTTAGTACCTACCAAAAGTGATGCAAGGAAGGACAAATGGTGAACCGGCGACAGGGTCATGGGTGCCCAAGGCTCACTGGGGAGGGAAGGCTAGCTCATTTGCTCTGATCCTACAGAAGAGCTCCTGTAGCATAAATTGCTGAAAAAGTTAACGTCTGCTGCTAATGTTTTGGTGCCAGATACCACAGCACACAGCACAGAGGTCTTGTGGAGCCCATGCCTTGATGGGTCAGAGCTGATTTAGTGGCACAAGGGGGACCTACACATTATTAGGCAGGTGGTTTTAATGTTATGGCTGATCGGTGTAGCTCCAACATTACAATCATAACTAATTTGTTTAGTTCCGTTGTGTGCTATTCCTTACTTAGCATGTGATGTAAGGAATAGTTCTTTGGTGTTGAAGGAAATACAGCACATTTAATTATTGATATTGTGATAATATCAATTATTCATCCAAGCACAATGGGTCAGGAGTCTCACACACACACACACCACACCTAATATTCCATTTAATATGGACCACTTCAGCAGTGCTCGATTCTTTAGTCGTTAAGGTAATTACGGGAGTCTAAGCCTTTTCTTTTCAAAAAGCGCTTAGAAAAGTATTCTCTGTCTCGACGTTCTTAATCTATGGGATCAAAAGTCTAAACAAACCCAATTAATGGCCATCTTTTTCACCTATTATTTAGCCTGACACCAATCAGCTAAAGACCCGTAACCTGGCCACAGCACCGCATGAATTATTGATTAAACCATGACACTGATCTCTATTTTCTCCTACACACTGCTCCGATCCCGACATCATGGGGTGTGCTTTGGATTCAGCTGGTGCTGTGGAAAAAGACTGGAATGCCGCTGGGCAATACACCAATTTGAGGCTATCTGAAAAATATATATAAATATATAATAAAACTATGTAAGTATGATCAATTTGGAAGACATTTTGCTAAAAATTTCCCCTATGTATGGAGACTTTAGACACTCTATATTTTATATATATATGTAGTAATGTGTTATAGTGCAATTTGTAATTTAGACACACATACAGTCTTGTTTATCTATAAAATCATTCAGAAAATATTATGATATTTCTGCAGAGAATGTTTTTTGTTTGTTTTTTTTATTTTACAGCCTAAGAACAAAACTGAATATTTGTGAGACCGTCTGGGGAAACCCATCGGATGTCACTTTGGCTTAATTCTGGAAAACGGCCATAAAAGACGGAAAAGAAAAAAGAAAAAGAAAAAAAAAAAAAGAAAAAAAACACTTTGTCAGCTCAATTTTTAATCAAACCATAAATATATTTCACCAAAATGAAATGTTTCCAAACCAAAATGAATCTTTTCTTGGATTTTTGCAAATATCCTTATAGGTAAATCAGTCCCTCCAGAATTTCACGATTTTGTGATCGCAGAAATTAAAGCAAAATCAAGGAAACGCCGCAATATTCGGAGGAGCTTTCCATTTTTCAACATTACCACAGATTTTCTGCAGATTTGATGTCATGGCAACGCGCTTTCAGCCAGAGCTGAAAAACAATTTCGTGCAGTTGAAATTTTGCTAATTCAAGTTGTTTTCCACAAAAAAAAAAGCACAAAAAAATACAATTTTGAAAAAAGTTGCAGCAAAATCTTTTTTTTTTTTGTCCGCAACGATCACAAAAAAAAACTCCGCGAAATCCTGTATGGACTGGTAAATAAGGAGGTTATGAATAAAGGCAGATCTAATGACAGGCATTGTTTTATAGTCATATTTATTATTTATATATTTTTATTTATTACATAAAAAATTAACGTTAAATGAAACCAATAAGTTCCTTTTAAGTTGGAATGGAATCTTTAAATTCAGTTTTCTCCTTTTTCACTTTTGCGGGTAGAAAGAATTTAAACATGATTGAAATGCATCAATCAGTTCAGGAAAGCTTTCAGACCTGTATATACTAGAAAACATCTACATATCATCGTGTGCAGGGTTTCCCCACGCCGCAACACATTCATCAAGATTATGCATCAGCAAACATCTCAATAATATATATTTGGTATTACATGCAGACAGGTTAAGCAGCTTTTAACCACAACATGCCACCACAAACAAACTATTTTCTCTTCATATGGCTTGTTGACTTCACAGATGTTTTATTTGTGCTCATAGTGTTATTTTTATTCCAGCGTTTTTAAACCGACAATTGACTGCAAATAAAATCCCTTTAAATCTGTCACAGTGTTTATTCTGGTTTAGGAAACGTGCAGAGGAAATACAGCCTTTGAGCTTACACATCACTGCTGCCAATAAATTATACGCCCCGGCACGTACTGTGTGTAGGTCTCTCTTAGCTTACACAGCAAATGCGTCCTCGGAGTGATCGTTCAGCCTTGCATCGTTAATTAAGAAAGATTTGGTCACGGCTTCTTCAGCGGAAATAAGCGCTAGGGGTGGAGAGATCAATTCGGAGACAAAGGATTCATTTTAAAAACAACAACAACAGGGCGCTCATTCACGTGAAACACAACAACCAGTACAAACAAGCAGCTTCAGTCAGAGTCTGTGTACCTCTAAATCTTTTAAAAGCAATGCGGTGATTGATCCTTCACATCCTTACTCAACCCACATAGGAGACACAAGAGTGAATCGATGCTTTGAGTATGCGTCAACATTTTGACAAGGTCTGCGACTGGTCAGCTCTAACTTAGCACAACGGATCCGTGGAACAAACCCTTTTGCTGTTAAAACATCAATCTAAAATATACTGTGGGAATATCAATATACTTAGTGCACGTCCATCGACTGCAATGCACTTGAATTTAATCAGCGGTGTAAAGCCTCGGTCTGAACATGCCAGACACTCTCAATAAGCACAGACAAGCTTTACAGATGTCTATCTGTGGAAATCAAAACGAGTTTTATTCTCCCATTCCGAAAGCCTGCATCCTTAGAGCTCACTTGAAGGCACAGATAAGAGACACAACCAGGCAAACAGAAACGGGCTCGCTTTGCTTCGGCCTCTTCCAATACGAGCAAATGGGCTGCGTTTAATCAGCTGCGTCCTCCGTTCATCCCTTCAACTGAAACTCTGCCCGAGCAGCCGTGAAGATTGTCCATCATCTGTGCTCTGCACACAGACACAAATACATCACGCATCCGCATCCACTCCTCTACTATATTTTCTTTTGTCATTGTTATCAGTTCTAGTTGTATTCGCTCGGTATCAGTATCAACGTGTGCCTTCAGGCAAGGATCTCTTTTCCTCTCAGGGTATTTTACCTTCTCCCAGAGACAACATGGGCATCCATAAAAACATGACCACACCCTTGAATCAGGCATCCTTTCTGCCATAGGGCTCCCAAGTTCCATCGCAGGGAACGTTACTCTAACTCTGTCAAAAAAACCTGCTTTTCCCCAGCGAACATGTTCAGATCACCGTCGCCAAAAGCAACAGCAGTGACTATAATCAGTGGAAGGATAGTGCAGTTGGTGATGTACTTCATATTTGGGGAATCAATTCACTCAAAACTGGAAAGAACATCCAGAAACCGAGCAGCATCCAAAACAAAACAAGTAATCAAGTGCGAATATGGGATAGAGGTCGATTGCTGGAACTATTGGTTGTCGGCAAAAATCCACTATCGGCCCACCTCTAATATGGGATGTTTCAGGGGACAGGTGTTAAGGACAAGAATGAGACGAATGAGAACAATCAATATAGACAGATCTGATAAAAAAAAGAAAAAAAAAAGGACAGTGCAATGAAGTTTGTAATGTGAACATACCCTGAGATACCTTAGGAAGTGAGAACGTATCTTCACTGTGCCTTGTACATGTCAAGTGCTGGCTGGGGTAGGAAAGGTCAAAGGCTGGATACTAAAAGAGAGAGGAAGAGCTTGTAACTGGTTTCAGCTGAAGATATCATTAAAGCAAGCACAAAGATAGTGGGACAGTTCACGCTGGCTAATCTAGTGGCTTTTATTACTCTCTCCTCCACATTTTATTCATCATCACTCTCCTGCTGCCATATTCACATACCCATTTTAAACTCTGTGATGCATTTCAAAAATGTAGAACGTTAGGTATTCATAAGGAATAGAACACAACAGGGTCCTGCTGTTATAGGAAAATAATCCATGAGGGGCTGTGTGATGTGGCCTGACGTCGAGTTAGTGTTAGCACCTCAGTAAGCACAGTTCTTTGCCAACAATTACGAGTAACGAAATATTAATGACATATCGTGCTTTTTAACTGCTTACAGTTACACTGAATGTTGTGCAACAGCTGCAGGACAAGTTACTTCTTGTTACCATTACCATTATCATTACCATTTTAACCTAATTATGCTGAAACAGTAGCAGGAAGTCTTCCAAAATGGGAAAGGTATGACTTTGCCTCTTTGAGTGTAAGTACAGGCACACATACTGCTGTTGGCATTTTAGCAGATTTCTCCTATAGTTACAGGTACTAAGAATAATGTAGGTCCAGTATATTTATTTTCTATTTGAAAGCATTCCATTATGCATTAAAGCAGACTAATGTAGCTTACATTAATTTAGGCTAAATGCAGACAGTGAGCACACTCATAACAGTTCCCAATTTCACCTCCCTCAGCAACACCATGACTACAGCAACACCATGACTACAGCAACACCATGACTGTAGCAACACCATGACTGTAGCAACACCATGACTGTAGCAACACCATGAGTATAGCAACACCATGACGACAGCAACACCATGACTGTAGCAACACCATGACTGTAGCAACACCATGACTGTAGCAACACCATGACTGTAGCAACACCATGACGACAGCAACACCATGACGACAGCAACACCATGACGACAGCAACACCATGACGACAGCAACACCATGATGACAGCAACACCATGACTACAGCAACAGCATGAGTATAGCAACAGCATGACTATAGCAACACCATGATGACAGCGACACCATGAGTATAGCAACACCATGAGTATAGCAACACCATGACTATAGCAACACCATGACTATAGCAACACCATGACTATAGCAACACCATGACTATAGCAACACCATGATGACAGCGACACCATGTTGACAGCGATACCATGACTACAGCGACACCATGTTGACAGCAACACCATGATGACAGCAACACCTTGATATTAGCAACACCATGACTACAGCAACACCATGACTACAGCAACACCTTGACTATAGCAACACCAGTACTACAGCAACACCATGACTATAGCAACACCATGACTATAGCAACACCATTACAACTGCAATCCCATTACTAAGATTTGAGACAAGCTAATAATAATAAAATATTAATTACTCCTGTTTTAAACAGACAGAATTATTCTACATTCTTTCTTTAATATATCGAAATCATTTTCAGTGCTTGCAGGAGGATGAAACACACCAGTGGAAACCCTGATAAAGGCCTGTGATTAGCAATACTACAGTACCTAATGTCACTGCAGTGCTGTAGAATCTACACACACACACACACACACACACACACACACACACACACACACACACACACACACGCTCGCTCACTCGCGCGCTCTCTCTCTCTCTCTCTCTCACCCTCTCTCACTTAAAGGATTATGATGCAGCTAAACTAGCAGCTTCTGCCAAGGACAAAGTGGAAGTGACGGAGGCTCCCTTTAACTCGGCTCAAATAAGGCAGAAGCTTATTTCAGCCTAATGTGCTAAGCTGCCAGAGATGATTCAGGATCCTGCCATATATGGTGCTTGGGTGTCATGGGGTTTACCAAGGAAAAAAAAAAAAAACCAAACGCACCCAAGGCCACGATCATGAACGAGTACGTGTTCTTCAGTTTACAGTCATTTACTGCAGTAGGAAGAATGAGTCCGAAGTGAAAGCAGAGACTGAAGGAGAAGAAACTAGAAAGGTATAACAATACTGCTTATCTGCTATTCTGTAATGCAAACCCTTCTCCATTCAGAAAGTATGATAAAGTAATCTGTGAGAACACTGTTCAGCACAGCCCTGACAGGAGCCATAACCTATCAGCACAGCACAGGCAGACCCTGGCGATCAATGCCACATCTGACCCCTTCACTACAGCAATGCGGGTAGAGAGAGAGAGAGAGAGAGAGAGAGAGAGAGAGAGAGAGAGAGAGAGAGTGAGTGCAGGAGAGAGAGAGAGAGAGAGAGAGAGAAAATGAGTGCAGGAGAGAGAGAGAGAGAGAGAGAGAGAGAGAGAGGACAAGAGGGAGATGGATGGAAGCAAAGGAAAAGCTGAGACACAATCTTACTAAATGTCTAGAGAGATGGAGATACACATTTGGAACCACAGCAGTACGGAATGAGATATTGAAATCGCTTCTGCGCAGAATTCTCACAAGACATTAACTACAGAATGAGACACTTGTCCTGACTAATGCTATCTGATATGTGGCAATACAGATCAGAAAACAGAATCGAATTAACATAGGAGAGTGGCAGATAGCACATAAAGCGTTATTAAACGACGGAACCGAGTTTCAGAAGCTCAATCCTGAGTCCCAGAGCCAAAACATGGAGGATCCCAGGTGTTGTGTTGAGAGAGCAATTGAAGCCAAAACAGTCAAGTTAAATAATTCAACTGTTTTCTCACACCTGGTTTGTTTGCTAAAGTCTGTACCAGGGTGCCACATTTGTGATGTTTTATCTTGTATCTTTCTAATTTGCAGGGTCATTTTTAATTACATCATATAAAAGATACTATAGTTACCTACTATGTAATATTGAGCCAATATTACTAAGAGTTAATATACCAATACCCTTAATTTAAAGCTCGAGTGCATAGCGTAAAAGAAAATTGAGTCGGGGAAGTAAAAATACTTTCGAATAAGATGTTCCCGAGCTGCTGTGAGACACCCTGCCAATTCAGTCAGTGCCGTGTCAGAGGTGTCGGGTCAGCATTAGCGAGAAATACTCATGTCATATTTCTCGCTAATGCTCATGTGATATGCATCAAATGCCATCATGCCGCAACATGAAAGAGGTCTTCCCCCCCAAACAGTGAACATGAGCATTGAAACACAAGATATGTTAAAATTCAACATTATTCATTTGGATGGACTGCAGCAAAACTAAAAAAAAAAATAAAAAAAAAAAATAAAAAGTAAGAAGGTAAAGATAACGCACTTCTGTCACCGCACCAATCTCATCTCCTCTCGTCGCTCAGCTATCTAATAATCACTCCTTATGTGCCACGTATATTGCATCGGCTTTAGCACATGCATACACAAGCATACACTCACTAATGTTCTACTCAGCAATAGAGATAGCACAGAATCAAATGGGCTATTCTCTATTAAAAATATTATAGCCCATATGCCTGTTGGAACAGCAAGTGGAAGAGGAAAAAATAAAAATAAAAATCCACCATATTAAAAATGCAGACACTTAACTGTGAGCTCATCTTCTGAAAGTATTGCAGCTGCTACACTGGCCTCTATCAGCCAAACAATCTGCACTGAGAAGGAAATCAAAATCACTTCACTCGGCATCGGGTCAAGACTAGCGGTTACCATGGCCACTGGCCGAGAAAAAGCTCCAATATCTAAACAGGAAGTTCACCCCACGGTGAGTTCCAATATGGAAAGTGAGAATGAGGGAGAAGCTTACTCATGCAAATGAGTTTCCACACACTTTCTCAGACCTGGTCTTCATTTAGCACTGAAAAAAAGCTGATCATTCAGTTCATATGCTGAAGACTTCATGATTATAGCTGTACTTTTTCAGGATACACAAAGAACTAATAAAAACACAAAAATCTAAAAATAAAAACACACAAGTGCAGCCACTGTATCCAAGACCATGGTGACATGGATTTTTCAGTCTAACTGCGCATAAAATGGTACGTTCACACATTATTATCGAGCTAAACATGTTACTCCTTAGATACCAGTGATCCCAAACCCTTCTGTTCTCCGGACCTGAGGACCCGAAGATCACGGGCATGCAACATTGATTTTCGCCCTTGTCCCTTGCGCACAGAGATTTCTCCAGATTCTCTGAATCTTTTGATGATATTATGTACTGTAGATGATGAGATATTCATAGTCTTCGCAATTTTACGTTGAGGAACATTATTCTGAAATTGTTCCACAAATTGTAGACCACAAATTGGTGAACCTCTGCCCATCTTTACTTCTGAGAGACTCTAGCCTCTCTAAGATACTCTTTTTTATACCCAATCATGTTACTGATCTGTTGCCAATTAACCTCCAGCTGTTTCTTTTTAGTAGCACTTACTTTTCCAGCCTATTGTTGCCCCCGTCCCAACTTGTTGCAGCCATCAAATTCAAAATTACCTTCTTTTTTCCTTAAAACGGTACATTTCCTCAGTTTAAACATTTGATATGTTTTCTATGTTCTATTGTGAATAACATATGGGTTTATGAGATTTGCAAATCATTGCATTCTGTTTTTATTTACATTTTACACAGCATCCCAAAGTTTTTGGAATTGGGGTTGTATAATCGCACTATCCGGTGTCACCCAGATGAGGATGGGTTCCCTTTTGAGTCTGGCTCCTCTCAAGGTGTCTTCCTGATATCGTCTCAGGGAGTTTTTCCTTGCCACCATCACCTCTGGCTCACTCATTAGGGATCAATTCGTACATTTTAAATCTATATTCTGAATTTATATATTTCTGTAAAGCTGCTTTGGGACAATGTCCATTGTTAAAAGTGCTATAAAAATAAAACTGAATTGAATTATTAGTGTGCAGCAGTGGAACATTCCTCTCAAATTCTGCTACTCTGACACACAGTGCTGGTTATTCTACTGCACACAAACTCCACCTTCTAGCAGTACAAAGCGTGATTCTTGTGTGGTGGATGCCATCACCTACATATCAGGGTTGGTGTGTGTGGAGTGTATTAAGGATGATTATGACAATGCCATATTCACATACAAACTTAACACTGTGACTTAAATGAGAGTTTCAGGGATTGAATACATCATATTTATATTTTTTGTGTGTACTAGGTACGGCCGCAAGTACTCAGACTCGCAGCAGTGATCAATCATGACATCTAGGGATGCATCGATGTCAATACTTGGTATCGGGGTATCACTCTGAGAAACTTCTACATCTGAGAGCACTTCAGTTCAGCGAGCACTGAGGCGCTTCCTTTCCCCTCACTCTTCAAAGTTTTCTCTTTGCTCGTGAATCAAGGTGAGCATTTTTAATGACCCCATTCGCTGATATTGTTCTGCACACTTGGGTCGGCCAGCTTTGAGCTCTGTATTAAACAAGGATTAAACATCTTAAACAAGAAATCTCAGCATTTAGAGTTCATTGCTAGCAGCACACGACAGCAACTAAAAAAACTAAAAAAACAAAATGTTCCCCGACACCCCGATTGGTTAATACTGAGTAGGTTACTCATTTTAGTATTAGTATCAGTATCTGTATAGACAGTTACTGGAAAACTTGTACTCATTCTGAGAAAAAGGAGAAAAAAAAACCCACATGGTATCAATGCATCCCTAATAACAACCCAAAAACCCAATAGCTTTGTGAATGAACATTTAATTGGTTACTTTTTCATGTTGAAAATCAACAAATACATTTTATATCAATTTTTGAAACTTTAAAAATGTGCTAGACTGGGAGAACACTTTTGACCACACAGACAAGTGTGCAACTGAGAGAGCAGCTCAGCAAACAGTCGAAATATTACACAAAGACTTGCTGCTGTTTAGTTTGATTGAGGGTGTAAACATGACAGCTTATATCGATTTGTTACAAGGTCACTTCAGAAATGTGAATTTTCTACGCTGAGTATTCAATCTATCAAAATGTGTCTTGTTATAATAAACGAGGTGTTTGTGGTGACAATGACCTCATTAACTGAATCTGAGAGGAAACAAAAATATTTGTAGTGGCAGTGAGAAACCCATATCTAACACAATACAGGAAGCTTAGATAAGGCTTCAGCTGGTAATCACTGCAGCTTACACAGTACCTTGAAAACTCCTGTGGAGCTCAAAAACATTTAATGTAGGTTCTGTTTTGACACACGGCTTTTCAGATTCTCTTTGTATCCAATCGCACTAACCTGGGGAGGTAGGGAAGCCCTGGACTGGCTGAAGAGTGTTGCCCTGCCGGAAGACCTCAGGCTGTGTCCTCTTCTCACATTCTGGTGGACAAACGGTCCAGATAGCGTCTCCTGCAGAACAGAAGTCCACATCACAGCGTCAGACTGAAATCATGGAGCAGGGTGTTATAGAAAGTAGTTAGAAATACTCCATATGGCCAAAAGTATGTGGACACCTGACTATCACACCCATGACAATGCCCATATGCACAAAGGTACTGGTTAATACATTCCAAAAAAAAAAAAAAAAAAAAAAGTGGTGGAAACAGCAATCAACAGTACTATCCTTTAAATATCGGGGGGGAGGGGGGAGGGGGTCGTTGATGCACAAAAACTATATTGTCAACTTTTTTTGACAGAAACATGCTACAATTATTATAGATTTAACGTAACAGTATTTTGTGCTGATGTATTTAATTGATTCAGTTAATTTAAATTATTTAATTTAGAGCAAAACTGTTAGTGTTGGTACTGTACAGCGATGTCAGAAACATAAGGCAGACTATGTGTTCAGCCAGCTGCTTAAAATGAAGCTGCAAAAAAATAAAATAATTCAGCTCTGAGCTTTAGGCTCTGCTGGTTCTCTGTGTGTAGGAGAGAACAACTCCTCCTTTTCCTCTAACTATAGCAATCATACCAGCTGTGCCCCATCAGAGCCTACATTAATGCCAATTAGACTCATTCTCAATTAATTATACAAAAATTCTTCTTCGAGTTCATACAAGGCAATGAGAGACTCAGAGAAACAGACTCGAGGGTCTGTAAAACTCTGTTTTGCCGGAGAGAAAGAGGGAAGCACAGAGAAACAGATCAAGGGTGTGAAGAAATCTTGAGATTACAGGGCATCAACTCGCATACCAAGGAGTTTAAATATCTTAAACTCGAAGCTGTCATCTCGTTAACTTTGCACAATAGACATGGGCTGTTTCCCCAGGTGTAATATATTTACAAGTTGGGAAATAATCATGCCAAGATACATATATTCAGGGTTGGAAAAAAAAAAATCACTAGCTGAGACACCCTATGCACGCAGATTTCATGTTCAAACTATGTTTTTTTTTTATTTGTAGTTGGTCAGAATGCAAGTAGGTTAGAGAAAGAAATTAAGCCCTCATAGAAACGCCATAGCCGAAAACATCCACCAACGACTGGTCAATGTCGCAAACACAATGTCCAACATTCGAAACTTTATAAGGAGGTAACGGTCCTCACCTCGCTGGGAATTCATATATCTCCAGAAATGCACTTAATTAGCTAACTAGCTGGTCGTATGTTATTAGATTACATTAGCTGGCCATTTTTTATCCTAGTCATTTAGGGTTCCAGGTAAACAAATCGTGGGACGGTTGGCTATCTAATGCATTTATTCACAGGAAATTATTTTTAAAGAAGAAGAAGCCGCCTTTATTTGTCACATGCACAGTGAAATTCTTTTTTTTTTGTTTTTTTTTTCAAAAAAACACCCTTCAGATCAGTAACCCAGAGCCATAACCGTTGAACCACCACTGCTCTTTGTTTGCACTTGCCCTTTCCCTTGGGGGGAAAAAAAAAAAAAAAAAAAAAGATTTACTGAGAACCAGCTATAATATTGATAACAATCTCCATTTGGCACACACATGCCAGCAGTGTCTTAAAGGTACTGTTGGTATGTTTTTAAAGTGTTTATAAATCTTTACAATCAATTAGTTTTAAAGCTGCTTGAAAAATCTGTGACTTGTTGAAATGCCAATCTATTGCCATGCAAGAGACTTGGGTAGTTTGTTCGTTGTATGCTTCTGTATACATGTTTTCCGGGCCTGTGCTATTCAGTTTTGCTGATTTTCCCTACAAGGCAAGTGGGTGGGTTTATTTGAGGACAGCAGAGAAACAAACCACTCCTTCAAGTGCTGGCAAAAGTCAAATTTCTATATTTCTTGGTCACGGCACATTTCAGCTGAAATGTTTTTCATCTTCCAGGACTTTTAGATCTAAATTCAATGGCATCCATTAAAGCCAACACATGAGCATGCTGCGGCTCTATATAATATATACAAAAGCCATCCAACCACCTACACATTCCTATACATGTGTGTTGAGGCAATGGAGGTAATGGAGCATAAAATGTAAACCTGTGTGGGTAGCCAGGGCTCAGATAGCAGCCTCCAATTAACCCAGTATTGAAGTTATTGTTTGTCATGGCTTGAGGTTTGCTGAACATGCTTTGTGATGATGCTTAACTACAATCACAAGAGCTATGTGACACAAGATTCTAATGAGCTCCCGCACCGGCAAATGTGCAAGCTTGCTGGTGGAGAACTGGTCCTTCAATGCCTTATCACTGTCACCATGCACTGGGTGTTATCCTGAAGTATTTCAGTTCTTTTACACAAGATCATAAGCCCCACTGCTAAATCCATCCCTTTAGAAATAAAACCATGTAGAAGCAAAAGAGCCCTCTGAAAAGCTGGATCATTGATGGCCATCGACATGTAAAAGTTCAGCTGCACTCGAGCGGCCGAGTGTCATTAAAGGCACAGGAAGATTTCCTTTTAATCAATCTCTCCTCCCAACAGGGACAGCCCAGTCTATTGCCAATGATTAGCTTGTCAGAGTGAATAAAGCGCCTGCTCCCCACAGATTAAAATGACAAACCAAAGGGCACCATTTTTTTTGCTGGTTTGGCGACAGCCGTTTTCCAGTCAACATGCCTCTTGAGGTCTACGTGATGTCCATCCAAATGTGTAGCTTCTGTTTCAAACTCCAAAGCTGGAATGTGCTACTGCATCAGAGGAGTTTCAAAACAGATTGACATTTTGTTCTGGATACAGTATCTCCATATTTATTTTTTAGATCTGAACAACATAGCAAATGTTACTTCCTATGAGCCTCCACGTTTTCTGAATTGTATAATTATATTAGCAATGAAAGTGAAGGCCTGTGTGGATTTTTATTGCTGATTTACAAGCAGTGATCTTAAGGTCTTACCAAAAACACATTTTTATAAGTTATTGGGGTCCAAGCACCAAAGATGCAGCAGCCCTTAATGACTGTACGTTTTCCTATTATTATACCTGACATGGGAATCTATGACAGTCCTTGTTAAGAAATTTGGCACACAGACTCAGAACACTTCCAAAATTTTCCAATGGGACACTTAAACCCTCTAGAGCCACCAACAGGCCAAATTTGGACACACATTTCTGTCCATAACTCTGGAAACTGCTTGCCATAGAATCATCATTACAATTACATTTGCCAGTGACTAAGTGGCTTCAATTCCTTAGATCAAGACACACGCACACATATGACTGTTTCAAGGTCTGCCATGTTGGAGTGACTGCCATCTTGAATTGTAACAATTTCCCCCCCTGGTTCTCCTACAAATTTGGTCCAATCGTTATCAAACCTAAATCAGCTGATCATAAGACTGGTCCTCACAGAAGCTACCAAAGGATCTTTGATTTTCGAAACCATTTGCCAATGACAGCCTAACGAAATTAATGGCGGAGACACCAGACAGGAAGTGACTGTGTATTTCAGCAATGCATTGTTGTATTGGCATGTGTGTGTAAGATGACTAGTAAGTGCCGGGTCATTTCACCATTAGGTGGTGCTACAATTAAAGAATGGACTAAAACGTTCATGGGAACAACTCCCTTACAAAATAAAGACTTTCACATCACCTTAATCTATAGTGCTTGGACCCCTTAATCGCTGCACGCGATACACACCATTAAGTGCACTAATCTTTATGAGGTCACTCTGTATTTCAGTCCTATTTGATTCTTTTTGAATAATTATTCAGACCTGTATGCAGCTTTTCCTTTAAGGACAGTCACTTTTCGAAACACACACACACACACACACACACACACACACACACACACACACACACACACACAGTCCTGGGAACTGGCATAACAAAAGCCAAACACATTTTAAAGAGAAAGTGTAACCGAGAAATTAATAAGTGATCTGCCTCATGAATTACCATGCTAAACAGCTGGTAATAAGACACCCTTTGTCACAAAGTTCTGAGCTAATGCGCCGCATTGCTAAATATAGTCACGACTAAAACAAACCGCAGGCCTGTTTGTGTGTGTGTGTGTGTGTGTGTGTATCCATGCAAGACAAACACATTTAACACAAGTCAGAGGGGACATACACTGCATCAACATAGGCACGGCATACTGGACGTCGAGGAGTTCGTTACGGATAATAACCACCACGTGTCACATGAGAGAGTGGTTTTTGCGGCTGTTGCATTCATAATGGTTTTCTCTGCATAGAATTCAGGATGTGGAAAAGATGACGCCGATTATGGTGTACGTATCCAGCGTGGAAGCGATCACTTCTCTGTTATCTAAAACAAAAAGCCAGAAACTAAGAGGTTAAATCTCAGCCATAGAACAGAAACCATAACAAATTTGAGGAAGAAGATTTCTTTCACACACTGTGGTTAGGAGGATGTAATAATGAAAGCCTGGGCCCATGGGAAGGTTGTTTGACCTCCTCGCCTCTAAGCTCTTCCACTTTTTTGAACCTGTCGTGTTTTTCTGTCTCTTAAAACTTCGTCTGACTTTTGTCTTTACTTTCCCCATC
Organism: Cranoglanis bouderius; assembly: GCA_023630585.1. NCBI lineage: Eukaryota > Metazoa > Chordata > Actinopteri > Siluriformes > Cranoglanididae > Cranoglanis > Cranoglanis bouderius. The sequence continues at coordinate 17,822,049 of CM042548.1, read as the reverse complement.
ACTGCTCTCTGCCTCCTTCCTACCGCACTGATGAAGAAGCAGAAACTGGTCTGAACTATTCTGTACACAGACACGCTCAAAGGTTTTGCTCGTGTGTCCCAAAGCTAAACGAGGAGAGAAAAATGTGAGAAGTGAAGACAATCTCTTCTTCTGATCTCTGCTGTTCTCTCTCTAGCTGTCTGCAGTGCAGTGTACACGCAATGAAAAGGGGATGGGGATTCCAGAACATTAAGCAACCTTTTACACAATATGAGCAAGAGACAGGGAGGCAGTAAGACGATGAGCGTGTGTGTGTTAAGAGTTAAGAAAGTTAAGATGCTGAGACTCGGACACTGCAGGCCTGAAAACAGGAAATCCCTGCACTTCTCTAACAATTAATACCTCATGGGCTCTAAGCTGCATGTCAATCAGATCCTTTTTAACAATATTTGCATAAATCTCTTTAAAACTGCACTCCACGTCACATTAATTTCCAAATCACTAACCCCAAACGGTCATTCAATATATATGCTCACTACATAACATAATAGTGTTGTAGAGTGTACATAGTGCACTATATGACCAAAAAACCTGCAATTGGATTTATACAAAAAAGAGTGACTCCTGTTGGAAAGTGCTAACTATGTTACAAATACTTTTACATTTAATTAAGCAAATCGAGCTTTTCCAGTACAGTTCCAGCACCAATCTGAATCCCTGTACCCTGGCCATTGCCTGTACACATTACCTGTGAAAGCAGGAGTTCTCTGGAGGTTGAAAAGTTTTTCTTTTGTACTCAACGAGAATGTTGTGCGACACTAGTACTGAAGCTTACTGCAATGTACACTATGGTCAAAAAGCAAATCTAGCTTGGGTTAATTCAAAATGGTGGACGTCTGACTTGACTGCCAAAGCATGAGGAGTGTTTGACAGTCAGTGATCTGCATTATTTCTAGCTCCACCCTTTCTGGTACTCCTGCTACCATAAGAAGGGTAACCAAATTTAGCACCAGTATTTAGCTAATAACGGTATGGCTCAATGGAAAAATGACAAAATGTAGAACAACAAATTACTTGCTGCTCAGTGAATTTTGTCCTTCAATTATATAAACACCATCTTTCTGTGATGACAATATATTCAGTGTTCAGAGGTGTTCAGAACAATATTCCATGATCATTTTAATTCTCTAAAATATTTGGAGCAGGTATATGTGAATGAAGAAATGTTTCTTAAATGTTCTCTGAATTGAGCTAGGGACAATCTATATCTAATTAACCCTTTACTGCATGGTGTTGCCATATGGCAACAATTAATTTATCTCCAATTTTTTGATAATAAATAATAATACAAAACTACTATTTTCCCCATGTCACATGGCATGGTGAAGGTCATCCTCAGACTCCTCAAATTTGATTAATTTTTCAATATTTAGGCAAAACTACTTAAAGGAAAAAAATTAAACACTATCAGAGATGGGTTTACATTTATTTTTTTGTCATTTTAACAAGTTTATATATTTTGAGTGTTTTGTTAAATGGTAAAATGTAATTGTTGCCATATGGCAACAACATGCGATAATGGAGCTATGGTATTTGCGTTCAGGAATTGAAACAGGCCTACACAGCAAAAAAAAAACAAACAAACAAACAAACAAAAAACCCACTAGGCTTCCCTAATAGTATATTTACATTTTTCACATTCAAAACTAGAAAAACTGTTGTAATTTCAGACATTTACTTTCTACAACTTACGTTCTAAATCCAGAAAAGGCCAAAATCTTTAGCACTTTAATCAGGCACTTGTAGCGCACCACGTATTCATGTTTCACAGTTGATACTAACACTTTCTATGAGTCTATCAGCTATAGAGCATTAATTGGTTTCCCCTCCAAGTGTGCCCGCATTTAATAAATCACTAGGATCTGAGAGAGACCAATTAATTATTCCCACGCATATTTAGGTTTCCTGATTTAACTGATATTCTGTGTTATTTTGTTTGGTACTTAGCAATAACAGGCATTAAAGTCCAGATGTTCTAAAACTTTTAACTGGTATTGTGTGTCAAGGACACAGTGTGGTGAGAGAGGTCTTGCACTGGCTATCTCGTGTGTGGTGATCCATCAGTGACACATCAGGACTGCCTGAGCTCAGCTGGACTCTCTCTCTCACACACACACACACACACACACACACACACACACACACACACACACACACACACACACACACACTCTCTCTCTCTCACACACACACACACACACACACACACACACACTCTCACTCTCACACACACACACACACACACACACACACACACTCACTCTCTCACACACACACACACACACACACTCTCTCTCTCACACACACACACACACACACACACACACACACACACACACACACACACACACACACACACACACTCTCTCTCTCTCTCTCACACACACACACACACACACACACACACACACACACACACACACACACACATACACTGGCTAGACGGGATCTAAACTTTAAAAAGATACCGACACATTCGGTCGTGCCAATGCAGAAGCTCATGTGTCAACTAGGGCACATTTGAAGCAGCATGGATGAATGACTGAGTTGCAACGCTTCTCCATTCATAAAACAAGAGCTGTATGAGACACGCAGAGTGACTGAGAGAGAGCAGACTGACACACAGCTAGAACTAAAAAGAGTGAAAGACAGACAGACAGAAAGAGAGAGATACAGCCATATTCCCTCTACACTCGGTGCAGTTTAATTAGAGTATGACTGCCGCTGCTAACAGAAACACAGCAAGAGGAAAAGCCTGTGAATTGTCATCTTGACAACATACTGCAGACAGACTTTATGACACGAAACCCATCGTCCCTCTGTGTCCATCTGTGACCCTTTCAGAGATGTGAAAAATAGCAAGAAAGTGTTAGTTCCTGTCTAGATCGTGTTAAGTATTTCCATATAGCAGTGTAACACATCAGACTTATTTTTACACACATCCATTAGGAAACTCGCATCTCACTGCATAACAGTCCGGCTGAAATAACAGGCTGTTTGATTTTTATTTTATTTTTTTTTTTTAATATATCCACTGGTTCCCTGGACAAGTACCGACTCTGGATCTGTCAGTAGAGTCAGTCGCAACCTAGTGCCAGAGCTGACACGCATCAGCTCCATAATCAGTGCTACATGACTTCTATGAGAGTTCTAATTACACTGATATTTATGGCATTTGGCAGACGCCCTTATCCAGAGCGACTTACATTTATGTCATTTTATACAACTGAGCAGTTGAGGGTTGCTCAAGGGCCAACAGTGACAGCTTGGCAGTGCTGGGGTTTGAACTCACAACCTTCTGATCAGTAGTCCAACATCTTAACCACTGAGCTACCACTGCCACTGCCGCTGCCATTACATGACACGGTCACTAGCATGACTTCATCAGTGCAGGGAATCCTGTGACCAGCACTGCACATCTCAAATGAAAATACGAGCTGTTATGTAACATCAACTTTATGCAACACATGCTGCCTCTTCAAGATGTGCGGGTAAACCCAGGAAAAATGCAAGGATCGAGGACGAGGATTGAGATACTGAACATGTGGTCTATTTTCACTTTGGTTAAAGGTTTCCTGCATTACTACTTGAAGTGAGCGATGCGGCGACACTTTAGTACTTTACTCTGCCCAGTTTTTTTTCCTCTGTACACTCTGCTCAAACAGGTCAGCTTCCAAAAGCTGCAACTTTCATGCCAATACCATCATCAACTCCAATGTCTGTCATCTCAGACTGCTAATTAGCAGAGCTGGGTTTCGGCTGGTGATTCGAGACGAACATTTGGTGTCTTCCCTACCTCCACATTAGATTTCTCATTAATGACACCGAACATCACTGGGAAATGTTGAGTGACAAAAGAAGCTCTTGTATCTGCACTAGCATGGTGATGTGAACGAACAAATTAGCACCAGAATCACAAAGAAAAATCACAAATATTTCAATATAAACATATTTAACATGTTTCCAGGTTTAATGCTCCGTTCGACTCGTGGTCGTGACTTGTTTATTCCCAACCTCCGTCCAGTAAAAGTAAAAGAAAACGCCCTCTCAACTTGAACTTCCAACTCGTCAACTTGGAGCAGTCTTCTCAACTACGAGTTCCTTCCCCGTTTATGGAGCGACGTCAAATCAACATGGCTGCGCACATCACAGTTATCTGGTTAGCTTGTTCATAACAAAACGTTGAGGTCTCCATGTTTATTTTCCGCTTCTCAAGTCGTTCGTGCCGAGGTGCAAATCAGCTCACAACACAGCAACAAATATTCTGGTGTTTTTGTTTTTTTCTATTAAAAAAAAAAAAAAAAACATTGGCACATGCTAAATTGTGATTCTGCATACCATTTCTGATCTCCTTAAACTCCTTAAAAGATGGCAAACTTCGAAGCAAAGTTCGCCTTAAATGCACCTCAGTTAAAGCGCAGCAACAAAAGGATGCTTCTTGGCGCTCTCTAGTTTGAAGAAAATGCAGAAAATACCTTGCAGGTCTCTTCTTTGAGGTGAATTGAAACGGCGTGGCTTTTACGCAGAATAATACGAGGGACGAATTAGTAAACAATACTGTTCAAACCGCTGTCCTTAACGTGGGAGGCCTGGCAACCGTAGAGAATGCACTTGAGCAGGTTAAATATTTTGAGAGAAAATAGCGTGAACAATGGGAGAGACCGAGTCAGTTACTCTGCACCAACTGCAAAGAGAGTGGAACTGTTTGCTTAAGATTGCATAATGCAGCGTAGGGAGGAGAGGATTGCCTCCGACAAAAGCATGGGTTTGGTTGGGTGCCACCGATAGTAGCGATGATAAAGCCATCAGTCACCGGGCTCTGATGAGATGGAGCGTCATCAGAGATTAATCATTAACCACAGTCGTCTCAGAGATCCTGTAGCAGGATACAACAGCAACGAAAGGAATAAATCCCAAGGCTAGCTGAGAAAAATGAACTCAACAAGCGTAACACAATGAGCAGAAATTCAAACTAGGGATGCATCAATACGATTCTCGAGTACTTAGTATCAATCAATCAGGGATGCCTCACACCTCCGGGGTTGGGGGTTCGATTCCTGCCTCTGCTCTGTGCGCTTCAGGCTTTTCCAAATTGTCCGTAGTGTGTGAATGTGTGCGTGATTGTGCCCTGCGATGGGTTGGCACTCCGTCCAGGGTGTCCCCTGCCTTGTGCCCCAAGCTCCCCGGGACAGGCTCCATGTGCAGGATAAGCGGTACAGAAAATGGATGGATGGATGTTTTTGTGGACTGTACACATGGTCATACACTTTGTCCACCAGGCTCGTTCTTTCTAACGTTAGCTAACTGCTTTTAAAAGAAGTGCATCAGCTAGCTACATTAGTTACCCTGAATGGAGTAGGGATGTTGCAAAGGAGTTTTATACAGCTGTAACACTACCTTCAAGTCCGGTCGGAGGACGGATGTCAACACAATGTCGTAATTATGAGCCCAGACTTTCCGAGTAAGGGGCGTGTCGACAACAAAAATGGCTGCCAATATGAATGTGACATCTACAGCAGGTGGTAAGATTTAAGTGATAGTTACGCATGTTCGGTTCTTCTTTGTCACTGACCATAAGATTTTTTTTTTTCCCCTCTCTTTTCTTCCAAACAAACCACTTGAACACACAGCACCGCCGAACTCCCATGCACAAACGTTCAAGGAGGACTTGAATGCAGCATAAGTAAAGTATGTTTCATTGGTTTCCTTACATCATTCATTACACTGTTACTTTCACTCACCTAGGGTTGTCCGTAGACATTTTTTTGTAGCCTGTTTTGATCTCCTCACACTGAGTTTTATGTCTAAGATGTTTTATCATGTTGTTTGTATTGTGGGAAGATGCTGTAGTTCCTCCTTTTGATATTTACTCTAAGCACACTTTAATGGTCATTATTACTTGTGTAATACATCCAACGTGTGTCGTCTGTTCATCAGAGCAACAAAGCACACTAGGCTTACATCTCATGGTGTTGGATGCTGGTATCGGAGCATTTTCATGGTTATAATTATGAGTAAATGAGCATGGTAGCGGGCCACTACTTTGTTTCGAAATAAGTACCCAATTACAGCATGATCAGAGTGAGAAATGTCTTTGCACGGAGCCGGCCACACAACGGGGCTGCGCAGGGACTTCCTCAGTGTCGCAGTGTTTCCACAGCAACTCCATGGCGACTGAGAGGAGGCGTGAGGTCAGAGATGTACTGTAAAAGCTTTCTCTTCACACGCACCTTGGATGGAAGACAACAAGCTGGCCTGACACACACACACTCACACACTCACGCCTTACTAAGCGCTGGAAAATAACAGTCCCGCTAAATTAGGTTGCAGTGCATTGCTTTTGGGTCTGAAAACGAGGTGCACGTTGTCCGAAATGACATTTTCTTCTCCTGTTTACTTGTACACTGTGCTCTTAAGTCTGTCCCTCTCGTTTTTTTTTTTTTTTGCTCTGTCTCTCTCAGTGAAGAGGGAAATCCCTCAGGACTGCCTGATGAAACTGAGCTTTAGACGTGTAGGCTTCGCTCTATAGATTTACCTCTCGCAGATACTTCGCTTCTTATTTCTCTCGCTCCGTCTCTCCAGCTCTCCTGTATCTCTTTCCTTTGCATGGGCTCTCGCAGCTCGTCCCAAAGCACAGGCAAGAGTAGGTGTGACAGACGAGTCAGTCTGAAAACGCTGTTCCTCAGAGCCTGGGAATGCAGCATCTATTTATTGACAGAGTTTCAGCAGATATAGACTTAAAGTAAATGTTTATGGGTAAAACAGTGCTTATGTTAAAAATGCCCTTTGTGAGAGCAGTGTTCCTTAGGTAGCGACTGCAGTAATGGTGCAGAAAGAGAAGAATACAAACGAACCGCCTCTGTCACCGCCGACTACCGTCAAGGCTAAACTCAATTAATTACGGTTAGGGGCCCTGACACACCAAGCAGATGTTGAAGAACTAGAAAACTTGCTCCAAACAAGGCTGACTGATTTTTTTTGTGTGTGTGTGTGCTCAAAAACTGCAAAGACTACAGCTGGCAGCCAACGTGCACACACATTCTGTACTGAGTGACAGGAAATAACTTTCCAAACCATAAGATGGGGTATACAGGGTTTTATGGTAACCGCCAGGTATGTGGGGTTACCGCAGCTACTAAGTTCAAACCCGTCAATCATCCCAGATTTATGGTTTTACTGACTCATTTGATGTATTTTTGAGTGCCAACTATTTAGCAGAGTACTCCGTCAGGTGAGCATGTCAGGTCTGGAATCAGAAAATTTTGTACCATGGAGTAAGTAAGTAAGTAAGGCTGTGTTCCAAATTGCCTACAAATAATATATTATGCATTAGAGTGGCTTACCTCACTATATTCACTATACTTTATCAAGTGCAGTAATGTATGGTTTGGGGCGAAGCCAAACAAACTAGCCTAGCTACCATTTCAACAACACTGACAATCTGGTGAAACTCTCTGGCTCAGCCATTTTGTTGCAAAGTTATAGCTGTCCACAGAAAATGAGCGGAAGTTGAGAAATGAGATGCTGTGTGTCAGCCCTCAACTTTTGCTCGATTTGCTCACTTCTATTTCTCTTCTGCGCCAATTTACAGCCAATCAGGGAACACTCTCTCAAGGTCCGCCGGTTCAACACTGTCAATCAACACTGATAACTGATGGCCAATGGCAAAAGGCCAGCTGCCGGCCAGTTTGGGGAGTCCTAATATTCTTAATCAGAGAATGGCGAATTGGGCCTACTGTTTAAAAGATCAACCGCCTCCAGTCGACATGTTGTGTGGGGTGCTGGAGTCTAAGCCTGTTCTTCTGGAGAAAGTAGGCTACTCAGCGTGAAGGTCTAAAAGCAGAGCTGTTTGTCAGGGTTAGTTGACCCAGTCACATGACCTCTACTGAGTCCTTACGGACCGTGCGAACACTGCAGCTCGGTACTCTGTGTTTCAAGGTCGGTGCGCTTGGCTAAATGCAAGCTGAATACAGTGCAGGTCCACCTTCACTTTTCCACATGTATACTCTGGAGCATGCATTAAGCATTGGAGCATGATATAGAGATGAATGTTAGGAATGCAAAATTATTGTTTTAGAAAGACAAGACAGGGCATGGAGATCAGTCTAGGTGGTTTGATGGTATAAATTATAAATCTTAAATAAGATGACTTGTTTAACCATTTAACAGAAACACAATTTAATGAAAAATCCACCCTGAATGACATGCAAGATTTCAACATTACCCACAATGTCATTTGCTACTTCCTGTTTGTGGCGCCAATGAGAGTTCATCTCTATTAAAGAGAGCGATGCAGCGGCACTTTAGTCCTTCAACGTTCATGCTAACACCAACAAGCTGCTCATACTTGTCATCTCATAGAGCACTAACTAGCTGTAACTCAGCACAACTGCACTGTATAGCTGCTTTGCTTCTGCTAGAACTTCGAGTCCAATGTTTGCTGCCTCCATTACTTGTCCTTTCATCTCCAACTGAATGCCGTTGTAACCGTGCTAGCAATGTCCTCGTGTGATTCACAACCACTAACTTCTCACAGGAATAACGACATTACAGTATCAGCCAACAAATGAGCACAAGAATCACTAAGGACATCATAAATATTTGAATATAAACATAGTTAATGTGTTTCAGGGTGGAGTTTTCTTGTACCCCCTGTACTGGCTCATACTTCCATTCCAAACAACATCAGTGACAGTCTGACAAGCTGAGACACAAAGGGTATGGGAGTGAAAGGTCTGTTCATGTGTGTGCGATGCTGTACTTGTATCACCCTGACAGCTCAGAGAAGGAGCCAGGCGGCATACACTTCCTGTTCCGCTGACATTCTGACAGATCAGTGCGGTGCAAACATCTCTCATCGAGTAGCCTCCTTCCCCCACAAGACCCACCCAGAAAAACAACAAAACGTTGCTTATTAACCCTGCAGCCGCCCAGGCGCCGCAAAGCCCCATGCGAGCCCCTGTCACAGCACGCCCCGCCCTAAAGCAACCTCTCCTACACACACACATACACTCCATTTTTATTTTTTCTCTGGATTACTGCAGTGACGCTGCCTCTTTAGTCGACAGCTAAGAGCAGTTCGGCAGCCGAGAGGGTGAACAGAGGGACTGAAGACTGCAGCAGACCCGCATGTGCTGACTGAAATCTGATCCTCATAGTAATTACAGAAATGGAGTGCCGTGGTGAGGAATGAGGAAGGAGGCGTGTGTTCGCAGCTACAGAGCTGAGCCACAACCCAGAGCACGAAGGAGTCGTCACGAGCTCATTCAAACGGCCAGTACAGACCCGCATAGGAAGAGATACAGTCATGTGAAAAAATAAGTACACCCTATGGAAATTGTTGGCTTTTTTGACATATTTGGACAAGCAAACATTTGATCCTATCTAATGTTTGATTCTACCCAAGTTGAGACTATCAAATGACACATAAAATTGACATTTTGTAGTACTTTTCACAATTTAAATGAACAAAAAAAAACAGATCAGTCACATGGAAAAAGTAAGTACACCCCTACATTTATCACACCTTCAAATCCATAAAATTAGAATCAGGTGTTTGATTGGGTGCCGGTGATTAGAACCTGCTTAGGGAGTGCAGGTGGAACGTGTCTTATTTATACCCCTCTCATATCTAGTGTCTGGTGTTCCCTTTGTTTTTGAGGTGTGTGGGGTCATCATGCCGAGATCTAAAGAGTTCTGTAAGGCCTTCAGAAAAAAGGTTGTGGATGCACATGAGTCTGGCAAGGGATTTTTTTTAAAAATCTCCAAATGATTTGAAATACATCATTCCACTGTAAGCAAAATAATCTACAAATGGCGCAGATTTCAAACGACTGCCAATTTGTCCAGCACTGGCCGTCCCAGCAAATTCAGCCCAAGAGCAGAGCGTCTGATGCTGTTGGTGTCAAAGTGCATGCTTCTACAATCAGAAAGAGATTGCACAACTCTGACCTACATGGGAGGCGTGCCACAGTGGTGGAAATGTTATGGTTTTGGGTTTCTTTGCTGCCTCAGGGACTGGACAGTTTGCATTCATTGATTCAACTATGAATTCTGCATCATATCAAAGAGTGCTTGAAGATAATGTGAGGCCATCTGTCCCAAAGTTGAAGTTGAACTGAAAGCGGACCTTTCAACAAGATTCAACATGATTCAGCACACTAGCAAATCCACTAAGGAATGGCTCAAAAAGAAGAAATGGAGGGTTATGGAATGGCCTAGTCAAAGCCCGGATTTGAATCCCATTGAAATGTTGTGGGGGGATTTGAAACGGGCAGTACATGCAAAAAAAACCCTCAGACATCTTGCAAGTGAAAGAATATTGCATGGAAGAGTGGTCAAAAATTCCAGCAAGCCCAGTGGACAATTATGCAAAACGCCTACAAGACGTTATTTCTGCTAAAGGGGGCAATACTAGTTTCTGAGGCCAAGGGTGTACTTATTTTTTGCACAGAAGAATATCACATCTATTGATATTTCTGTTGAATAAAGCAAAATCTACAATCGGCAGTTATTTTGTCATTAATAAATAAAAATACTGGTCACCACGATTAAGCATTATATAGTATTCCCGCCATTTTGAATCACATTGGCTTCCTGGGAGGGTTTTATGACGTAAAAGTTGCAAGTGTTAAAGCTCCCCTTGATGGCAATTCCACCATAACTCATGACTAGCTTGTCACAGCATTAAAAATATCAAACTATAACACTGCTACTGGCGAACAGCTTCACTGTGCTGAAATATATCTACCATAAATCTACATTCCAAAGTACTGCAAGCGTCGACTACTGAACTCTGAGTTGCACTGACAAAAAAAGACACAACTCATAACTCCAAAGCCATTGTGTGCCTAACTGCTCTGCTCCAGGTCTGTCCCGGTAACACATCTTATCAAATCATCTTATTCAGCTAACTGTGTGGAAAATATTCAACCATGTGGTGAAACGTGTTTACGGTCACTGGGAGTACCAGTTAACCATCACTGGGCACAGGCATACTCAAAAGATTTTTTTTTTTTTTTAATCCTGAGACTTGTGAGTATTCGTTCAGTCTTAATAAACCATCCCTGGTTCAGTCAAACAGGAGCCTCTAGAACTTTCTCCATCACACTCCCTCTCCATCACACTCCCTCTCTCTTTCCTTATCTCTTAATATCTCTTCCTATGCCTCAAACAGATTCACAGAGCAGACTTGTATCACACACACACACACACACACACACACGTATACAAATCCATCCCTCAGGGCAGATTTTAGCTGAGCTGTGAAGCTGGGTTGGCCTTTCTTGGCATGGAACGCAAGGTGAGCGATGGATCACGCTAATCAAGTCCCGCCGATGCTGATAGAGCCAATTAGCATTGCGCTACACAGGTGTCATGTACAGATGAGTCCAGATAACAGCGAACGCTAATCTGAGGACACTCAGCTTCAATCAGAGTATAGTGTGAATGTGTATGATAGAGCCATCCCTTATCACAGCAACGAGAAAATGGTAAGACCTGCACTCCATGAACAACATGATTAAAAAAATGAAAGCAGCTTGGCCTCACATATTCTGAGATGATGATGATATTATTATTTATTATTATTATTATTATTGTTATTCCATCCATCCATTTTTCATACCACTTATCCTACACGGGGGAGCCTGGAGCCTATCCCAGGGAATTCGGGGCACAACACGGGGGACACCCTGGACAACCCATCGCAGGGCACAATCACACACACATTCACACACCCATCCACACACTACGGACAATTTGGAAATGCCAATCAGGCTACAGCGCACTTGAACTGAGGGAGGAAACTGGAGTACCCGGAGGAAACCCTTGAAGCACGGGGTGAACATGCAAACTCTGCACACACATGGACTCGAACCCCCAACCCCGACTCCACTTGATACACTCTGAACTCCATTCGGCTGCTATTTCTACCTCCACAAACACCAAGGAAAATTGGATACATGTACATGTATATGGCGAATCAAATGATTCTGGTTCTGATTAATCACCTCATTGTGGCGAGTCAAACGGGCTAAAAACTATAAGAACTCAAGAATAAATATAATAACTTTGATCATGCTGGATTGTGATTTCCTGTAACAGACCCCCACCTCTGCTATGCTTCATGGATCACACTTTGCTATAAACCATGGCAACATCTCCCTGACGACTGTGAGGCAGAATGGCCTAGTTACAATAACAAAGCATCACAATGGTGAGACGAATTACATAAGAAAATTACTCAGCAGACGTGGACCGCTTAGGTGAGTGGGGCCCACGTTCCATTTAATGTTTATTACTCATGTAATACGTACATAAATCCTCAGAACTGTCTAGCCCTTTAACATCCAACTGGCCAAATAGAGAGAAAGAGAAAGTGCAGCAGGTAACAACTCTGATTTGTTACACCAATTTCCTTTCCCTAACCCATGAAAAAGAATCCTCTTTTCCCATCATTTCCAGTACCTCTCCACTACTGGTAGATGATGTGCGAGTAATTATATTGATTTCCTGTTGGGATGCAGGCGTTAAGTGTGTGAGAGTATCCTCTCATCCTGATTCTCTGCTCTGTAGCTTCATAGTGGGAGTGAGTTTCTGGCTAAGCAGGGTAAATGGAACGAGACAGGCTGGCTGCGTCCTTGGGACTTTCAGGTCACCCACACACACACAAACACACACACACACACACACACACAGCAATGGCAAACCCAAGGGGGACACCGCACCACATGCGTGTGTGATATTTCCAGGTGGCAAGGCTAGTGCAGGTGATCAGGTTTACACAAAACACAAGCGATGTTAGGCAGGTATCCATAGAGCCAGCTCGAATACAGGCCAGCTTTCTCTCGTACAGTTGTTCTGGCAACTGATTCCAACGGAAACACAGATGTCAAGACACTGACTAGAGCCTATTTGGATTGGACTAGGTTTACATAGAATGGTGGGGTAATGTATTGTATCTCCGGGATTTCTGTCTCGTCCGAATCCGTCATGTCAGTACTTTTTAACGGACTGCGCATGCAAGTTTCTGGAGATTTACCAGTAACCAGCAGTAATAACTCAGCAAAAAACTCACTCATGCCTTTTGTCTCCAAAACAAACCCAAGTTTACAAAGCAGAATAAAATATAGACAAAGGACTTGTTTCCGAGGTACATCCTACAGACATGTTATGGTCATGTGACGTACTAAATATCAAGAGCAATGTGCACTACAAGAAGTGTCGATGCTAAAAGTCAAAACAAAGTGTGTGTATTAAAATGAGGTGTATGTAGTACGCGTGGAATTTTAAGTGTGACAGCCCTGCTTACATCACGAAGACACTATGGAATTAAATTTGTGCCAAAAGTATTGAATGTAACTTTTCAAGAAATGAACAAAAATATACAATGAGGAAGAAGAAAAACAAACTGAAACAGCATTCTTTATTAACAGTTTTCTAAGCTTCCTTTTCGCTAATCATGGTTTACGAATGTGCCCCCCGAGTTTTCGTTTACACTTTCAAACTTTCCGTTTACGCTCCACAAGTTTACATTTGCTATTCTGGCACAAACCTCTTGTGTGGGTGGGGCTTAAAAGCGATTTACACTCATTGGCTAGTGAGATTTTGATCGACAGCTCGAGTGTCCAGCTGAGGAGGAGGATGATGACGTCGATTATGGCGATGATGCCGCTCCGTACTCAAATATTAATTATGAACTAATATACTGACTAAGTAAGTAAGCAATTTCCACTATAAAGTACAAACAATATTACTATACAGAGAACCGCATCCAGTCTCTACTTCCTGGTCAGGGAGCTGTCGAGCCAAATCTCACTAGCCAGTTAGAGTAAATCGCTGTTAAGCCCCGCCCACACGAGAAGTTTGTGCCAGAATAGCAAATGTAAACTTGCAGAGCGTAAACAAAAATGAAAGCGTAAACAAAAAAGAATGCTGTTTATTTGAAGACCATGTTAAATTTTTGCCACCGAGTTCACTGGTTCAGTTTGAGAGCGTTTTTCTTCTTTCTCATTGTACATTATTTGTTTGTTTCTTGAAAAGTTACGTTCAATACTTTTGGCACAAATTTAATTCCATAAGACAATCCCATCTCTGTGGCCTTCAGTCGTGCAAAAACCACATTTCTTACAAAACGTAACCCGTCTGAACAGTACAAAGGATGCGGACTGTCTGTTCGTTGGTTGGTTCTGATTTAAACCGCTATTTTATGCACACTTTTGGAGGAATGAATGGTCGTCTTCTTGATGGTCGGCAATTATCATCTTCGGAAAAAAAGATGAGAATAAATCTGGGAATAAAACCAAAAACAACGGTTAGAAACAAACGAGTGTAGCAGCGAGTGTGAGGCAGGAACACACTCTGGATGGGACGCATGGCACATTCACACGTAGTATAGCCAATCCAGCTACCAGTATGTTCCTGGGACATGGGAGGAAAGAGGAGAACCCAGAGACATTGACATGTGGAGAACATGCGACACTCCCCAGTGACCTGAGCTCAGATGACCCTTGAGCTGTGAGGTGGCTATGGCTGTGCTTGAGAGAACCTGATGTTTTCGTGCTTTTACTGTTCAGCTTGCGTGAAAGTAACTTAGTAACGAAGCACTTTTAGCAACATCAAACGTACGATTTCTTCATGCTGCATTTCAGCGTATCGCTTCCCTCCACGGTGGTCATGTACATGTTTAGTGTCTTGTATGTACTGTGACGATCCGCTGCACATAATCGCTTTTAACCCCCAGCACCCTATGAACACAATAGGAAAGGGCGTTGAGTGTTTTATGTGAGTTGCCATGCACTTGGCTCCTTAACTCCCAAGCACAAAACCTAAATGCTAGAAGCGTCACGGTATTAGCTGTAAGTCCTACACACGCCCCAGAACGGCTCATTGTTATGCGAAAGCGCGTAGAACACAATGGTGTTTGGTGTTAAACCTGTTGTAGTGGAAGTGCAGCTTGTCTAGCTAATACATAAGCAATATTGTGCGGGAACATAAACACGCTTGTGAGATTGCCCATCAATGAAAAGAATATGCGTGTGTGTGTGTGTGTGTGTAAAGATATCTCCGCTTGAATCTCTTGAACGTGCAACACCACAGAAAATCTGATTATTGAGCGGAAGCCAAAGTACCAGGAAGTGGTTAAGTGTGAAAGTCGGTGAAAGTCAAAATCCCAGGAAGAGTCCATTGCTGTAATTCTCTGTCTGTACTGCGAGAGATGGAAGAGAGCAGTTTTCTTCTAATGCCACATCATTATAGATTCCCCGTACAGGTGGTTAAAACGATGACGATTTTTAAATTTAATTACGCCACAGCGCTATTGAATTCTCAAATCTGAAGGTGTTAATTCATTTTCTAGAGCAGCAGCTAGTAATTTGTTTGGATTAATGCGCTCGTTTTTAATGTTATCATTTCTATAGCTCAGAAACGCATCACACCACCCAGGCGTGGATGATTTTCCTCTAAAAGCACACCCCCGTCACGGTTTATTCCTTACGTGAAGCGGCGATCGGCTAGTTCTATATACACAAGGACAAGCCTTGTGCAACAATCGATCGGCGCAGTGTCACAGACACATGATCGCGCCGGTGAACACAAAAAACGCTGGACACGGGGGCAAACAGACCTGCTTACAAGCATGCAATCATGCAAACACTCTCACCCACATACTCAATCAGCAAGCCACAATTCACAGCCAGCTATCATCTCGAACTCATTCAACGCAGAGATGAGCAAGGTAACCTTCCTGTCAGAGTCGAAATTAGCAAGCCTATTTAGATCTTCAGTCGCTAAAGGAAGACTGGTTGTTTTCTCATCAAGCACAATCCGGTGGCATATCTAAACCGCGCGGCCCGACGCAGGCTGGCCACATTAGCATCGTCGGACCAAGAGGATGCTTCAAGAGATCCATAAACGCTTTGCAGTCGCTGGTCTCCACTAACAGCGATGAGCTGCAGCGAGAGGCAGAGAGCCCAGAGTGATGAGCTTTCGCTTGGCTCAATTACACTGGAGGTGATCATCATGACCCCCCACCTGCTCTGTCCTCCTACAGCGGCCAGCTCTGCCCTCCAAATGGTTACACATCAGGCAGTAAAATCTCAAATTTAAATATTTCCTGGGAAAAAAATGTCTAATTAAAATGGTGGTCTTAAATAATTTCTTTCTTCTTCCTGCGTCAGGGTCGTGGTGGATATATCTGGAACACTGGGTGTGGGGTGGGAATACAGCCTGGATTGGAGATCTCACACACACACACACACACACACACACACACACACACACACACACACACACACACACACACACACACACACACACACACACACTCATTTACAAACAGGGCCAGTTAAGCAAAGCCTAAGTGCCTGATTACGCTATACTGAATGGAGTGCATGGACTACCATCTTTGTGAAAGAATCTAAACCAGTGGTCACCAACCTTCTTCCTTGAGATCTACCTTCCTACAGGTTTCATCTCCAACCAAAATCTAACACACCTGTTTTAGTTGATTAAGAACTTCTTAAGGCAATGATTAGATGGTCAGCTGGGCAAGATTATGGTTGGAGCTAAAGTCTTAAGAAGGTAGATCTCCAGGCACCAGGTTGGTGACCACTGATATAAAGGATGAGTAGAAATATGGAGCTCGTGTGGGCAGAAAGTGAGACAGAAAAAGAATCTTTCTTCCATGATTTTTCCATTCCAGTTCACTTACATACATGATAATGTCCAAAAGTTTGTGGACACCTGACCATTACACCCAGATGCGCTTGTTGGACATCCCATTCCAGATGTAGTTTCTCCATGTGGTTATAATAACCTCCACTCTTTTTGGAAGGCTTTCTAGATTTTGGAGCATGGCTGTGGGGATTTGAGGTCAGGACTCTATGCGGGACACTTAAGATCTTCCACTCCACTTGCAAACCATGTCTTCATGGAGCTCGCTTTGTGCACAGTGCTGAAACAGATTTGCGCCTCTTAGTTCTAGTGAAGGGAAATTTTAATATTACAGCATACTAAGACATTCTAGACAACTGTGTGCTTCCAACAATGTGGCAGCAGTTTGGGGAAGAACAACATATGGGTGTGATGGTCAGGTGTCCACATACTTTTGGCCATAGAATGTATGTGCACATGAAAAAGTCAGTGCTCTTTAAAGGCATACTGGAAGCTGAATGATAACCTTTTGTTTTGTTTTTTTAAACCTTATTCACTGAAAGCACATCCATAGTTACTTAATGTGACTTGGTAGCTGCTCTAATCTTATGTCTTCAACATAAAGCCAAACATAATTTCCACACACACACATCATCATCCAAAATCTTAAACCGAATTCTATCGCAGAGCAACTTTTGATGAATAGCTAATTAATAAATTGCTTAAGGATGATTTCAGCATGGAAATTCCCCGTCCAATGAAGATAAGGTCCCAGACCTCAAGATTGTAATACCAAAAGCTTCAGCCAGCTTTAATATCTCAGCAAATCTTATTAGCAATCTAATTAAAGGCCACGCACAAATAATCTTTTTATTAACATCATTAATATTCGTGAGGCTCATAACTCCTGCTGAACTCATGAGAATGAGGTACGACAGCAAGTGTTATTCTGAACACTTTACTCATTTCAGTTCCTCATTTAGTACTGTTTTGGAGGCCACAATCCAGACCGTATACATCCTCCGCTGCCTAATCGTGAAGAAAAGTCGGGAAATATGAAGCAGACTACATAGTTGTTATTATTTCTCTAACAGCATAACAGAAATTTACCATACACCAACCTTATAAAAAAAAAATTAAAAAAAATAGTCAACTCATTCATCATAACTATAATATATATATATATATATATATATATATATATATATAAAATCATACTGTTCAATTCTCAATTCTGATTGGCAATGATGTGTCAATTCAATCACAGGTTTATATTAATGTGCTTGGTTCTAATACATTACTGTTTCCATAGTAACAGCTCATTCACATGGACTTGTATAGAAGAACTGCACAAAATCTAAGCCTGATGGTAAACAGATTTTGTTAAACAAAGAAATTAGGAATAGAACACTTCAGGCTGTGCTGTTATTGGAAAATAATCACACCACTCCATCGTTGATTATTTTCTAATGTCCTATGCTAAATTGCCTCCAAGTATGAATGTGTGTGAGTGCGTATGGTGCACTGCGAGGGACTGGCGTCCCATTCCGTGTGGGTCCCTTCCTCGCGCCCAGTGTCCACAGGTTACGCGCCAAGCGTCTGCCCAGGATAAAGCACTTACTGAAGATGAGAGAAAGAGTGAATTACGTTTTCATTTACGAAAACATTTATCCCACAGACTGCTACTGCATCAGCCAATCACTGTCGATATACATTCATGAAACACGCCATGGTCCGAAGCAACGAGGTCGACCCGGCCGTTACGTTTAGGGATTCCTGAGTCTCAGAAGTTTCATGATTTTTTTTTTTTTAAAGGAGAAACTCTTACATAGGAACATTTAGCTCCCTAGTTCTGTGGTCAGGGCACTGACCAGGGAGTCGGCCATTTTAAGGGCTGTCTCAATCGCAAAATCCTTCCAGTGCACTGGAAAGTACGCTCCTAAAATGCATAGCAAAATCCAGGGAGCATCAATGATCATTATGTTCCCTTACTGGAAACGACATCATATTTTCTGAAGCTTCTCAGCTCATAAACATGGCGGATGAACTCTCAGCCAACTTCAAGTATCTTTAATCGTTGCTGTCGCTTTTAAAAGTTATTTTAAATTTTATTTGACGTTCTATGTACGGTTTGTTTGAGTCTAATGACTTTTAAGCGTTTCATGATTTTAGGATCTAGGATCATGCTTGAAATACCATGAGGGAAACGCATGTGATTAAGCTAACCAATTTATATGACGTATAATGTCAAAAAGATATCGGTCCTGCCTGTTGCTGATAAACGCCAGTGGTGATGTTTTAAAACGCGAGTACATAGTCATGTCACCGTAAATTGAGTCGTCAGTGTCCCAGTGTGTAGTCAGCCAGGGTACTTACCAGTACCTGAACTCGTGTACACGATATACTGAGTCACCACCTAGGGAGCTGATTGAGCTACGGAGCACCCTAAATTTACACAGGGTCCTGGGGTAATTTCTTATTTTACATTTGCTATTCTGTGATTTGCTTTCCTTCCTGATCGGCCAGGACACTTCCGTAACTGCGAAACAACTAATTAATGCTTTAGAAGAGCCACTCAACCGTATACATGGTGTGGTTGGAACTAACTGGGAAACCAGCATCTCTTCTTTACTCCAGTGGATCTTTGACCACTTGGACGCCATGTCGTTAATGGAGCGTGATCATATGACCGCGCAAACATTCGGGTTCGTAGAAAATACAAACCGCTGGAAACTGGTCATTTGTTGCTGTGCAGATATGAGAGTTTTAACACTGAGGCGACATGTAAAAAATGTATTACAGACATCCCGCTGATAAACT
The DNA here is from genome assembly GCA_023630585.1 of Cranoglanis bouderius. Classification (NCBI taxonomy): domain Eukaryota; kingdom Metazoa; phylum Chordata; class Actinopteri; order Siluriformes; family Cranoglanididae; genus Cranoglanis; species Cranoglanis bouderius. The sequence goes on along the minus strand of CM042548.1, from coordinate 17,802,537 downwards.
AATCCAATCTGAATAAGAATATAGAAGAACTCTTAGTGGTTAGATAAAATTCTTTGCAAATGAGGCACCTGAAAGCCAGTGTGAGATTACGAGCCAAGTCGAGTAGGTTGGTGCTGATTGGTTGGACATCATTTATTTTCACTCCTGTTTGCAGAGGTCTGAGCTCCACAGAGACCAGAGTCTGTCCTTTAAGCATACATTGTGTTGGCCGCTGCAGCAACGAAAGTAGAACCTCGCCAAATATTACGAAACGTATTCCGACTTGCGCTCCTTATCCTGATCAGTTTTGATCGGCCACTCTATATAAAAGGTGGGGTCAATGATTTTTAAGCGTCACTATCGAATTTATTCAGCCAGCTAAACGTTGCACTGAATGCTTGTAAGCACATTTTACCTGGGGCGCCTCGGTTATTACCGATGTGGTGCTTACAACCTGTGAAAATAAGGAGCAATGAAAAAATGTTAAAAATAATAATAATAATAATAATAATAATAATAATAATAATAATAATAATAAAGGCCCTTTGAGCCTTTAAACTTCCCATAAAAGAGCATCCTGTGAGCTGATTAGAGCCTTCTGATCTCAAAGTCCAGCATAATAAAGCTGTTTAAACAGTGGGTGCAATCTATGCAGGATAATAAAAATCAGGGTAATCATCACATTTTCAGTCAAGCAGTGGAGTACTCTCATGGGCCATTTTAATAGGAACACATGTACGCCTGATCATTCATGGAATTATCCAAACAGCCAATCATGTGGCAGCAGCACAATGCATAAAAGCATGCAAATACAGGTCTTCATTAATGCTTCACACACAACAGTCTCTAGAATTTACAAAGAATGGTGCAAAAAAAAAAATATATATATATATATATATATATATACACACACACACAGGGAGTGGCAGTTCTGTGAACAGAAACACCTTGTTAATGAGAGAAGTCAGAGGAGAATGGCCAGACTGGTTCGAGCTGACTGACAGACTAATGTAACTCAAATAGCTACTCTTTACAATCATGGTGAGCAGAAAAGAATGTCAAACATCGAGACAGAACAGAAGTAGACCACATTGGGTTCCAATCCTGTCAGCCAAGAACAGCAATCGGAGGCTACAGTGGGCACTGGGTGACCGAAACTGAACTTGGAAAAAGACTCTGTGAGATACTGGTGATTATATAAGGTGTCCCAAAAGTTTCCAAACATAGGGGAGTACTGCATGTACGCCAGCACCACGTCGGTTGTGCCTTCGTCGGTGGATGTTCGTGGACGGCCACTTCTTGGTTGGTCTGCAACACTTCCAGTCTTTTTGAATTTGTAAATAAGTCTGGTAACAGTGTCGTATGTGATGTGTTTGCCATGTTTCCTATTAAACTCCATCGCAACCTTGGGACAACTTTCCGACCCAGCCTTGAGAATGATAACAATACGTTCTTTTGTCAAAGGCATTCTTAAAGGCTATCTAAAAAAAATAATAATAATAATTTTATTTATATATATATATATATATATATATATATATATATATATATATATATATAAAAATTAAATATGAAAATTTTCTCCTATGAATGGAGACTTGTGTATATATATATATATATATATATATATATATATATATTGTATATTGTATATAATAAGGCAATGATTAGATGGTCAGATGGGCACGATTATAGTTGGAGCGAAAGTCTTCAGGAAGGTAGATCTCCAGGAACAAGGTTAGTAACCACTGCTGTAGAGTATTTATGTATGTACTTCATTCATTCAGCATCACCAATGACAAAGGCAGCCTTTCAGTCCAGGACTTGAAATGTCAAAAAGCAGACGCACCATAAATGCTACATGAAATCAATGTGTCACTTTTTGGTTTGCAGGTCTATCGACCACTTGAGTGGGACGGGGTGACATGTTCAGTGGTGTTCTTTCACTGTAAAGAGCTGCTACTTTCTTTCTGTGCTAATCCAGATCACCACAGCTTCTCAGTCAATCAGAGTAGCAGGGGTTAATTAACTTATTCTAATCCTGATTGGATTAATGTGCCGTAAGGTTGTCGGGGGATCACCGTGCCTGTCTGGTTCCTTCACACAGAAAACAGAATGACTTCAGGCATGGCATTGTTCTTAATCGATCACACAGAAAGGTGGAGTGAACCGAATTTCATCAAGACAGTATAATGGATAGAACTGTGCTGAGCCCACACCCACATCATGATTTATGGCAGGTAGCTTTGTGGCCATTTTTTTTACTCCCCCAAAATGGGGGCACCTTTATAGGGCAGCCACATAAATACATAGCCAGAGCAGGTTAAGTGTCTCTCTCTGAGGTCTAATACGAGTGTCAAGAGTAGGATCAGAGCCCTAAGTACAGATTATAGATCTGGGGAATTTGTGTGCTCTGTCATATTTCCCATGATGCTTCTGCAGATGAAGATGTGTAAATTGAAGCCCTGACTCTGTACTGACTCTTCTGGATTGGATTAGACCACCTGAGAGCAAAAATGTCATTTGTGTGAGCTCCACCAAACTGCTCAACCTTCCGTCTTGCCAGGTGAGTACTACACTGACACAAGAGTCACTGCTACGGACATCCATCATAAAACTCTTCACTGCGCTTTCATTTCGTGCTGCACAGACAGCGAAAACCCGAGCTCTGCCGTCACTGCACGGTCATATGCTTCCAGGCTCCTGTAAAGCTTTACGTCAGCTCCCCTTACGAGAAACCCCTGCAAAGACAGACAGGGCCAAAAATACCACATGCGTGACGTGTAATAAAAGCTTTGATATACGAAGCTACAGATGGATTCATGGTCAAACTGGGGTTCGTTCCAAGTAGTGGAGAGATGAGATACGGTGTCAGCACACGCAGTAAGGATACTTGGTAATGATTTGGCAGGAAAAGACAGGCACGCTTAAACAAATTGGGCCGGTTAGTCCCTTACGTTTCTGCTAGAAATCACCGGATGCTGATAATGTCGGTGGGTGGATCCGTGCACCTTGCCTCGTGGATGGATGGATGGAGCACAAAGCACAAGCTCAGAAACGGAAATCCACTCCGAACGGAAAAACCCAGGAAGGCGTGAAGGGAAACCCGGAACAGAGAGTCAATCATGTGTTAGTTATATAGGAGAATAAATACACGTCGAGGGGGAGGAGGGGGTGTAGTGGGTGCGTGAGTGAACGAGAACGAGAGAGAGAGAGAGAGAGAGATGGATTGCTTGAGGGTCATTGAAGAGTTCTGCGGCACCATCTCCATTCCCTCTCTCACACACACACACACACACACACACACACACACACACACACTGCAGAGGCTCAGGAAACACACTGCTCACTTTACCCGATTAACAGGTTAAACAAAATCAGTGCCACGTAATTGTCACTACTAGCAGGGAGTGCTCTGGATAACCTCAATAGACCGGAGCAATGACAGCGTGAGTGTTTTTGGGGACCAGATGTCCACACAAGGACCTTATGGGGACATCTGCCTGGTCCTCATGAGGAAAACTGTTGGGGTTGTTTTTACAGAACAAATTAAAATAGCCAAAATGCTTTTGTTTACCAAGGTTAAGGTTAGAATTTTAGGGGTATCCATTGAACTATTTCAGTGGAAGGTCCTCACAAAGATAGTTGGACAAATGTGTGTGCACAAACGTGTGTGTGTGTGTGTGTGCCCTTCTTCCATTCAAATAAAGTTGAGCTCCAGTGTGCACCGACACTGTTGCATTCAAGGTTATCCCGGAAAAGGACCCTACATTTCCTCATCATAACGGAGTTTACTGTGATCACCTTAACCCTTAACACGGAAACGTGACAGGAATGTAAAATGTACAGCATCTGCGTTAGCTTCAACCTCCTAGCTGTATGTACGATACACGCCAAAACACACTCGCGAGCAAATATTGCAGTGTCACAAACTGAATACTGCTGAATGCTCACTACAAACCGTCATCTATCTACTTATAAACAACAATAACAGTGTATACTCAAATAAGTCGTTAGCTCGCTACTTCCTTATCGACAGGACGGTACTGTACCAGAAGAATCCACCCCGCATATATATATATATATATCCTCTCCTTCCTTATCCCACTCCCTCCCTTTCCCCCCCTTCGTTTCGTTTCGTCTCGTCCACACACTCCTTACCGCTCCTGAGTGCTGGTGTTGCCGATGTGAGGAGACACCGAACGCGGGAAAAGGAGACACTACGGCGACGCTGCTCCGGGACAGCAGGAGTCTGCACACTTTCGCGGCCATGTCTGGAAGAGAAACCGAGGAGCCGGACAGCAACTGCTGCGGGGTGAACTGAGGGAGACCGTCGAGGGAAGGGAAGGGAGGGGGAACAGGGCGGGCTGCTTGGGCTGGGCTGCTACACACACACACACACAGAGAGAGCGAGAGAGAGAGAGAGAGGGGGGAAGATAATTTTAGTACAGAAATGCGGAACAAACTGCAGCTCTTCTCCTTCGACTGAAAATACTTCAGTCATTTGCTAAATTTGGGCCTGACTATGCGTTACCATAACAACTAAAAAAACGGGGATTTTTTTTTGTTTTGTTTTTTTATTCGTAGCCGTTTATTTTATTTTATTTATTTATTTATTTATTTTTACGTTTAAACCGAAGTATGGAAAGTAACGATTTGATTGGTCAGGACGGTTACCTGCTGGCCGGGCACGAGCGCGAGTACTTTTGTTTTTGTCCAATGAAAAGAGGCGCGTGCCTCAGTTTGACAACTTCAAATAGGCGGTGCTTGCGGACCGCGCAGCCAATCAGAGCACGCGGGACGCTTGTCGACTCTGTAATCAGAGGGAAGTCCTTCAAGCAATTTTAGCACTGACGGAAAGAACTCACAGAGCTAGTTTACTTACATCTTAATCATCTTGTAATTTTTTTTTTCTTCTTCTTTCAGTCATGTAATGATAACACTCATTTTTAAATATTATCAGAGCCATTTATTCATCCATCATGTCGTGTCTCTATAACAGGAGTCATGTCACCCTGAGGCACTGCTGTCCTTCTGTGTTGGCAGCAGTTCTGTCCTTTCCATCATATTATTACTTTTCTATTATTAGATTATCCTTCAGTCTGCTCTGTAGGGGAAAGTATGTGCTTGATTCGATTGATCAGACAAACCACTTACATCACTCTCCTCACACGTGCACACAACAGGCTAATGTAAAAATATTGAGCCCCATGCTTACAGTTTATCAATATGATGATTTATTAGTGTATCTGGACCAGTTAATGAGTCCTTCTGTAGCTTGACTAATGACTGAAGTGAAGAATAGGCTACCAGAGCTGTGCTCAAGCTAAACTCTTATTAAAGAAATGGTTGAAGGGGAAAAATAAAATCTAATTTAAACAACTGCTTGGGTGTCTTCCTTTTTCAGTTTTGCACTGGTGCTATGAGAGTTGTATTACTTGTTAACCAAGTTAGCCTCATATTGCCAGAGCAAAACTGAAGAAGAAAAATCTGAATACCAACATACTTCAGCTAAACTGCTACATTTGATTTGAGTGGAGAATATTTTAAATATGAATTCTCTTTGTACTATATGGTGTCACAAGATAAGGTACAATTATTTATTTATCTCACAGTTCCAAGTCAGTTTGATCCTGAGCTCTTGTTGCTCTGTGTGCGGAGTATCGCATGTTCTCCCATGTCCGTGGGTTTTCTCCAGGTTCTCTGGTGTCCTCCCAATTGTCAAAATCATGTATGCAGTTGGATTGGCTATGATAAATTGTACCTAGGTATGAATGAATGTGTGTGTGCATGCTACCCTCATATGTCCAGATGTCCCATCCAGGATGTGTTCCCGTCTTACACCCAGTGTTATCAGTGCATCCTTAATTGGGTACAGACCAGAAATGTTGCTCCTAGACAATTGTTGATCCACATCTTTCCAGCTTGATCAAGGGTCCGGGTGGGAAATGACAAGCTTGTACCTGTGTGTAACTCAAGTGGCTCTCACTGCTTGTCTTGCCCCTGCTGTCCAGGTCTCATCCTCTCCCAGGTGCAATGTGCTGCAGTGCAGGGGTGATGCAATTTAAATGCAAATCAGGTGGAAGAGACAGGGACCATGTTGAAGGCCACAGTGGAACTGGTCATCCCCAGAGAGAAAGGTGGTGGACTGAGTTTTTACCCAGTTCCCTATAGCATGTGAGAACTAGTATTCATGTGGGTAAAACATGCGATCAATGAGACATATTACATAAACCTTCTGTGTATAATCTAATAGATCCTCCCAAATCATACATATAATGTTTCTTTCATATTCTTGTTTAGAAAAACTACACTACTGTATAGAGTGATTTCCAATTTAGTGAGTATACCAGTCTTGTAACTAACAAGTTCCTAGCTCAGTGTATCTTTTATCACATTTCTGTCTCTATGGACTATCAGCCCACTGGAGATAACGTGTGGTGTTTGTTAGCACCAAACTGCAGATAACTGCTTTATCATGCAGTCTGATTATGCTGTTAATAAAATTGCATCAGAATTATGCATTTTGTTCTGTTTTCTTCCCTTTTTAAATTTAAGAATCAATAAATAGCAAACATGTGAAAACTGCTGGAATTGCCGAGGGAATCGTTGTATTTTCAGGTAATCAATACACAATTCACAAAGAGCACAATGAGCAAATGAAATGAGCTGAGAATGGACTGTTGTGTGTGCAGTAGACCATGGCACATCTAATAAAGTCTAAAATGTTTTTTTATTGCTCTTGCCCTGTAGAGCAGCCAAATCATGCCATTTCACCACAGGAAGACATTAACATGGCCTATCCCTTGCCTCAGTGTATTATCTTTAATTTATATCTGAATTATAAATATAAATCACACGGGGAACTTGACTTGCTAAATTGAATTTCTATGTTGATAAACAAATATGGCGATATCTGTTTCTTAAAAAACCTATACTGTATGTAGTTTTCCTCACAAAGAGCCATGCTGAATGTGGATTGAGTTGAATAATATATAAATACATATTACTATTAATGAGAGGAGCAGCTTTAACACAAGTGCTCATTGTTTCTAAACAGTCACATTGTTTCTGCCTCACACCTGTTGCTCAGCACATAAGGCCCCTGCCTAACAACAGAAGGAACTACATACATTGCTGGCACTTTGGCCACGTTGCCTCCAAGTTATTGCCATGGGTGATTTTCACACTCATCAAAATACACCGCCAATATTTACACTGGTGATGTGGAAAATTTGGACAAAGAAGATTTGGACCAGCAGGGTGCGAATTGGGGGGGGGGGGGGTGGTATGGAGGGGGTAAATAAGGCTTAATCCCCCCTGAAGGATGTCAAAACAAGATGGGGGGGGGGGGGGGGGTCTTGAAATTTGCACATACAGTTCACATTGCTCAGTCTATCTGAAAAGAAAATGTCAGTATAAATTTGACCACCTCTAAAATGGGTCATACTGTACTATTTTCAATGCATTAGGCTAAATCCGGGGAAATACCACGCAACCGTACACTCAATTGGCCGAAAATAAATGTCATAATCTAAATAAAGTTGCATCTCCAGCATAAATTTCCTGCACAGTTTATCAAAATGAAATGTTTATGGTGGAATGATCATGACGAAGTTTACCTGTTGTCTTGAGTTCAGTTTAAGTTTTCAGTGTGAATGAAGCAAGCTGATAAAATACTGTTAATTAAAATAGCATACGAATCATTTATGACCACAGAAATGTAATTCACAGTGTGTATTTTAACTAGCGCCTATGCTCGCGCATGAAAGTTACGTCCTTTACGATAGTAACAGTAAGCTATGTGTGTGCGCGTGTTCTCTCATGATCATCCATTCAGTGGTGAAATCGTTAGGAATCACTTAACTATCATTCTGACATACTGAGATGGTGTATCATACAAAAAACTGGCGTTTTTAAACATATTCTTTTTGTTCTTCTTTTCTAAATTGTTCGATGCCAATACCATACCATTGCATAAGATGCAAAATTTTAGTCACGACTCACGGATGTCCGTGTATAGTTTAGGTTGGTAATAAATAACATGTAAATAACAGAGGCCTTTTTTTTACACTCAGATTTCATTTAACACTGGTGATGTCATGAGTAAGAGAAAGGGAACAGACATAAGACGAGTAAGTTGAGGAGTAGCTCAGAAAATACATACTACTATAAGCCATCCATGGCACTATTCATCACATAAAGCTGAACAGCACTGTATGAATGATAGCATTTAAAGTGTTGTGTTCGTGTGCTGTTTTAAGGATATAGCACAGTGGTTCACTGAAGCATGCATCTACATTACATGAACTAGTTAATCTGGAAAAAACTGACCCCCCTGAAAGTCAATGTATAATTCACTCACTGGATACAAGCATACAACTTTAAGAAAAATTAAAGGCCGCGTCTAATTCGGAAGGTTTTAATGATCTGGCATTGACACGTGAGTCTATGGGCAGTGAGATTAACTGATAAGCTAAATTAAAGATTCAGAGAAGATAATCACTCTCATCCTACACCCCCTCCCTTTCTCTCACACTGTTTTTCAGTCTTTTTACACGGATACAAACACAAGCACAGGCCCATGAGAAACAGCAAACAGAAAAGACCAGCCATGCTTTGTCTCCTGAACTTTCCATGACGCAGTCTTTTTGCACGGCCACACCTTATAGTCAGAATTCAGGAATGCACTACAGCTAAAAGCAGCACCTGGCAGGCGTGGTTGCCCAACAGGGAAAGCAGACGACATATCTCACTTAGCCCACATGAAATATTCATCATACTAAAGCGCAAACAAAGCAAGACTCCATCTATTATACAGGGTTGTTGTAATTATACACCCTCTGCACCTAGTCCACACCTGACTACCTGGACACCTTCAGTAGTGAAACAGGGACACACATTTGTACATGCACTCTAATACATGACAGTTTATTTTGTCCTCTAAGGAAATATGGACAGAATATGGTCTGTTACATGGTGTTACATTTGTAATAACGTGTACAGTACTTTTAGCTGAAACAGATATTTGCCATGTTAAAACATTGTCATTTTTTTGATAATCGATCAACTGTTTGCTGACAGGGGCAGAAAAACGAAGGCTTTCAGAAAAAATCAAGGGTGTGTGCACGGTGTCAGAGTCCAAGCGAGATAAGTGGACACTTAAACCTGCACTACTTGTTTACCTCTGCAAACACACACACCCGCACATCACAGGTCGCGTGGTATGTGTAACTTGAGGGCTGTTGTAGTTTTCCATGCTTCACCTGTGTGCAAAAACAGTGTTCCTATTTTCACTGTAAATTTTACTGCTGCAATATTGTTTGCCGTATTCATTACTGTGCATTGAAAGCTTTCTTAAACAAGCCAGTCCCAGTGTATACTAGCAAGCCCTTGGGAGGGTGATGCATACCACATTTACACCTACTTGCAGCATGCTAGAGTGATTTGCCATTGGTGTGACAGGGCAGATAGACAGATCTGGTGTGGTGTTAATCAGCTGTGCATCATTACTTAAGACTGCAAAAGCCTTTGATCATGGCACAAAGTATTTTACTGTCAGGTTTTCTTCAGCTCTTTCAAGAGAAATAGAGTCATGCATATTGGGGGTGTAATGCGATGCCACTATCTGTATCTGTTAGGCATTGCAAATATCCTTGTTTGTATTCGGATGTAACCCTGAACTGGAAGTTCCATCCATCCATTTCCCATGCCACTTATCCTACACAGATAGGAGTCTGGAGCCTATCCCTATCCCCAGCACACACACATTCATGTACCCATTCACACTCTACAGTTTATTTTGAGATGCCAATCTCCACAACGTGAGTCTTTGGACTGGGGAAGGAAACCGGAGTACCCGGAGGAAACTCCCGAAGCACGAGGAGAACATGCGCACACAGGCTGAAGGCTAGATTCAAACCCCCAACCCCAGAAGTGCAAGGCAAGTGTGCTAACCACTAAGCCCCCATGCCCCACTAAACAGGAAGTTTTTTGTTTTTTTTTACACCATGTTTGCATGATGTGTGAATTCTGGCTTTGACAGTTCCTCAACCTCAGCTACATCACTCAAGTTCATAATTGGTCTCAAATTGGCCCTAGTCGTGACCTGCTCATGATATTTTCGAAGGAATTTAGCAAAATCGAAACAAACTAGTAGCCTTTTTTTTATCACACAATGGCTCACGTTCATGTTAATGGTCTTTGCTTGTCCCGTGAATTTTTCTTTTCTTTTTTTTTTTTGCAGAATCCCAATTCCAATCCACACGTCTGGTCTCAACCAGGTCCCCTGTGAACCTTTCTGGCAAGCTTTATTTAAAAAAAAAAAATGAATAGTGCACCTCTTATTTGTATCTGAATTTGTGTTCATTTAGAGCACATTGTCTGTTCATTCCGAATGCTGCATTTGTATTTGTATTTGTAGCCTGATTTGGATACCAACCAATCATTGTCTTCTCTCACACTATGTCTGTCCCATGCCCAGTTCTTTCTGGAGTGAAATTTTACCAAATCTAGGCTATATTCAAATCCAATTCAAAACTGGAGTCTCTATAATTTCACTTGTTCAAGTCCACTGCATGTCTTACACTCAGAGCTTGTTAAGGCTATAGCATGGAAGGACAGAAAAGCATGCTTCAATGTAGGAGGATCCTGTTTCGTACTTGGTTAATCAGCAAACAAATGTGCTGAAGAGATCCTAATTTTACTCAGAGTGTGTGATAACACCACCCTACAAATTACATCTCAGTGCAGAGGACTGAGGGAAAGAGAACAGAGACTGGTGGAGATAATGGCAATTTTCTGCACCCTGGTCTCACTTTTGGCAATCTGTGAATATGCACGGATGGCTCTAGTCTGTGCGCTCACAGTGTGCGATGTTTTGATAACAGTTTGATACATTTAGGAAGGTTTTCATTCATCCAGGTCAGCAAATTGTCCATAGTTATAATAAAAAACAGGACTTGGTATTATCTTGAAGACGGTTATCCAGTCACTGGAGGGATTTCCGTAGTTGGAGCTCTATTACTTTCGACTGAATGATGAGAAATTACCCAGCAATTTGACTCCCACCAGCGGGTGATTTCCACCAGTGTTGTATTGATTTTTTTCTGGGTCATAATTAAGACTAGTGGTTGTTCCCCTTCAAACAGGATTCGGATGCCCTCAGAACATTGTAAAAGGACACTCAGGGAAAGGACCTGTAGTAGCTGGATAGTAGTGAAAGTGTACAGAAGTTTTGTGTCTGCTGATGAAGACACTTTAAAGCAAACTGAAACTACAATGTCATGGTCCAGGAGTTACAAGGTTAAAAAAAAAAATTGAACAGGATTTGGTGTACATTGTTATTATTTTGTCTACTGGGAAACATGTAAATATCTTATGTAGCTTCTGAAAGGCAGTACTAAATGAAAAAAACAAGATCTTTAAACAAAATAATAACAATTTGAACCGATCATCCTGTTCAAAAGTTTACATCCCCCCGGTTCTTAATGTATCATGTTGCCTTCTTGAGCATCAGTGAATGTTTTCACCTTTTGTAATAGTTGTGTACGAGTCCCTCGGCTGTCCTCAGTGTGAAAAGATGGATCTCAACAACATATGGCCGCTGTCGGAAAGGGGTCAAATATCCAGAAGGTGCTGGAAAAGCAAAGAATGTGCAGGACCTGGAGGATTTTTCTGAAGAACAATGGGCACTTTAACTGTTCAGGACAAACAAGGGACTCATGAACAACTATCACAAAACTGTGAACTGGTTCATTTGTGTAAAATTCAGTTATTATTATGTCTTGTGGACTATATGTAAACATCTGTTATGTGAAATAGCTTATTCAGGACAGCTCTACATAGAAAACAAAATGCAATTTTATTTTATTATTATTATTTTAATTATTAACATTTTGCAGATTTTGCAGTGTATAAGTAAACTTATGATCTCAACTGCATACAGGTACAGTAGAATGAAATTCATTTCCTTCTTGTAAGGAAGCACTCAAGTCAGAACTCAAGGTCAGTTGTGATACAGTAGCCCTGGAGTAGTTCACTGCTAAAGGCTTTGCTCAAAGGCCCAAACAAGGATTCAGTTGGGATACATTTGGGAAGCTATGACCAAGCCAGCATCAACAGTTATAACTATGAATTATTACAGTGAGACAATACATCACAACACGTACAGGTGTTATCCCTTCCCAATACATGTATACAGTGTGATGAAATATTGAACCTCCAAGACCACAATGCATCATACAAGACAATACAAAGCAATGCACTTGACAATATATAGCTGCACAGGACAGTTCAGGATGAAAACATCCACACTAGCTACACAGTATAGAATAAGGGAAATGGCATAACTGTGCCAAGGTAAGTAGAGTGACAGGAATTCACTGATTTTGTGTATATTGAGAAGTATCCGGTGTCCTATAAGAAGCTGAGCCTTGATCTGATAAATTAGGCCTTCCGTAGTGAATCATGCAGATTTTGCATAATGTTAAAAACACTAAAGTGACTGGATCTTAAGTCAACACACATCACAGAGAAAAGTGGAGAGAATGCTGTTGAGTTTGCATTTCAGGCCTGGTCAATAATTCATGATAATGGCTGTATAAGATACCGGAAAACAATACTGTGAGTGTTTGAGAAGGTAAGAGAGACTTCCTGTCAATCTTGCTTTGAACCAAACACCTGTGGATTACAGATCAGTTCAGGAGGGAGTGTGTGTGTGATTTATACACGGGCCACATTTGTGAATCAAATTGAATTTTATTTAATTTACAAGTATATAGGCTAAAACAAATGCTTTCAGGAGGCTTATACTTGTAGGGCTAGGTAAAATAATGATATAATAGTGATATTCTGATAAATTATGTCACCATTCACTTTTCTGAGATATCGTAGGTATCATTTTTGACAAAAATGTTTGAATTTTTTTATTTTTTAATTAATTAATCAATTTATTTATTTATTTATTTTACAAAAAAAGAAAAGTAGCTATTTTGATGGTACCATTTTATAATAGAATCTTTAAAATTGTAGAATGTTTACATTTTTATCTGAGAATTTTAATTTATGGTATTAAATAGAGTAATTTTAAAATCTTGTAAATAAAAACTATTCAAAAACTATTTATTGTTTAAATATTTTTGCTGGCAGTTTGTTAGCAAACGTGTATCTTATGATACATATGTATCATAGAAATGTCTTCAAGTATTGTGATATGATATTCTTGTCAGATTGCCCACCCCTATGTACATAAACCACTTTTATTTATTACATTTAATTTCATTAATTTAATTTAAGAATAAATTAAGGCTATGCAAATCACCTTTAGGAGGTGCACCACATTAGAAGTTCACAAAAATTCACAAAAATACTCTGCTTTCATGGATGTCAAACAATTGCAAACAAAACAGGTTTATCACAAAAAAATATTGTTTTTTTGTTAAATATAGGTGTGCAACAATTATTGGCACCCTTTTAGTTAATACTTTGTGCTACCTCCCTTTGCCAAGATAACAGCTCTGAGTCTTCTCCTATAATGCCTGATGAGGTTGGAGAATACATGGCAAGGAATCTGAGACCATTCCTTCATACAGAATCTCTCCAGATCCTTCAAATTACAACGTCCACACTGGTGGACTCTCCTCTTCAGTTCACCCCACAGGTTTTCTATGGATTTCAAGTCAGGGGACTGGGATGGCCATTACAGGACCTTGATTTTGTGGTCAATAAACCATTTTTGTGTTGATTTTGATGTATGTTTTGGATCATTGTCCTGCTGGAAGATCCAACCACGGCCCATTTTAAGCTTTCTGGCAGAAGCAGTCAGGTTTTCATTTAATATCTGTTGATATTTGATAGAGTCCATGATGCCATGTATCCTAACAAAATGCCCAGGTCATCTGGCAGAAAAACAGCCCCAAAACATTAAAGAGCCACCACCATATTTAACCGTGGGCATGAGGTAATTTTCCATATGGATACCTCTCTGTGTGCTCCAAAACCACCTCTGGTGTTTATTGCCAAAAAGCTCTATTTTGGTTTCATCTGACCATAGAACCTGATCCCATTTGAAGTTCCAGTAGTGTCTGGCAAACTGAAGACGCTTGAGTTTGTTTTTGAATGAGTGTAGAGGCTTTTTTCTTGAAACCCTTCCAAACAACTTGTGGTGATGTAGGTGACTTCGGATTGTAGTTTTGGAGACTTTCTGACCCCAAGACACAACTAACTTCTACAATTCTCCAGCTGTGATCCTTGGAGATTTTCTGGCCACTCGAACCATCCTCTTCACAGTGCGCTGAGACAATATAGACACACGTCCAATTCCAGGTCAATTCATAACATTTCCAGTTGACAGGAACTTCTTAATTATTGCCCTGATGGGGCATTTTCAATGCTTTTGCTATTTTCTTATAGCCACTTCCCATTTTGTGAAGCTCAACAACCTTTTGCCGCACATCACAACTATATTCCTTGGTCTTACCCATTGTTATGAATGACCCATTGTTATGAATGTTATGAAGGGAATTTGGCCTATGTGTTACCTCATATTTATACCCCTGTGAAACAGGAAGCCATGGTTGAACAATTTCCTCTTCCTAGTCACCCAGGTGTACTAAAAAAAAATTAAATATCAATGGGAACATACTTCAAATATATTTTTCTCATTTGAATTAATAGGGGTGCCAATAATTGTTGCACACCTATATTTAACAAAGATATATATTTTTTGATAAACCTGTGTTTTATTTACAATTGTTTGATATCCATGAGAGCAGAGTATTTTTGTGAATTCTTTTAACAAAAGATCAAAAGGTTAAACAATAAAGACAAATTTTCACAGCCTTCTTTGCTCATATTTACCAAGGGTGCCAATATTAGTAGAGGGCACTGTATAGTCTATAGGAGATATATACATGTACCACATTTATTTATAATATATAATTTTATTTAATTTGCAAGTATATAGACTGTATATAGTATATGTGAGATATATACATGCAGCATATTTATTTATAATAATTATTTTAATGCATTAAATTTAATTTACAAGCATATAGACTATATATAGTATACAGAAGATATATACATGCACCACATTTATTCATAATATTTAATTTTATTTAATTTACAAGTATATAGACTATATATAGTAAATATGAGATATATACATGCACCACATTTATTTATAATATTTAATTTAAAGAATGTCACTTAATTTCAGTTCATTTCATCATCCAATACTTGGACCATTGAGTCCCTGCTCTAGTTACACCCCAAAGCACACTACCGTACTAAACAGTATGTGAAAGTAGTACGCTACAGAAGCTGAGAGCGTACTGATTAGTAGAGTAGTGTGCGGTCTCGAGCGCGGAGGAGGATCTTCACGTTTATTTTGCGGCTCTTCTATGGACGCACAACTTCTCGTTTCCCCAAAGGAAGTAAACACAGACCGACACTGAAGGGATTAGCCAAGCGAAGTTAAACTCTTTCTTCCATAAGCCAGCAGAGCCCGGCTATTTTTTTTCCCCCACCTGCTTTTCCCGAGGCTTCTTCGGAGCAAAGTGAGTAAACAATGCGTAAAGAAGTGTCAGCTAGCTGAGCTTGGTAGTGTAGCTAGGACGGCTAGCTAGCAAGCTCGCTTTCGTTCGTGTCAGTACGTGTATGAATATGCTGTTAGCAAAGTGAAGAGTCGTCTAGCGATAAAAGTGAAGAATACATCTTGTTAGCCGGGGATAATATGCTTTCAAGCATGTGAGGTAGCTTATACAGTCTGTCAGGTTTGCATTTCAGTGTTAGCCACCTAGCTAGCTGTCAGCTCAGATGAATGTTCCAGGTGGATGGATGTTTCTTTAGCTAGCTTGCTGTCCTGCTCTTCTGAGCTGATGTGTTCAGGTTGTTGTGTTAGAACAGAAAAAAACAAACAAAACAACAACAACACTGTAAGGATCACCACAGGAGTCGTTTCTTTATCTAATAATCTAAATGAAAATGTTTTCCATCCGAGTCACTGGAGTTACTCTGGACTGGATTTACCACTTTTCTCTGCTGATCCAGTTCATGAAGTATGATGTGATCAGATTGTGGGAGAAAACAGTTTTCCCATGAATGCACAGTAAAATTGATGCTTAAATTCAGAATATCTGGACTAATAAATGCTATTTAGTCTTAAAATTGGTAGGGCTATCCACACAGAGTCTGGACAAACAGTAGTATTTCTGAAACAAGGTAGAAATTGTCCATGTCTCTGCAAACAAAAGGGAATTTACTTTCCTCCTATTGATGATGTACAAGCTTTATGAAAAATAGAAATATCTGAAGATCTGTAGCTAAAGGAAAATTTAGATAAAGGTTTCCGTCACTTCATCATGGAGAGCACATGTGTCACCTTTTTCCTTTTATGAACTGCGTTTCAGGAATTATTGTTTTTGTTTTATGATTAATTTAACAGCTATTACTAAAGGCATACTGTGCCTTTATAGGAGAATGTGGATTAATTTCCACCAACACCATGCCCTGAAGTGTTTTATTCCTCTTATACAACAGTGTAAGATGCTTTTTAACCTGTTATATTTACAATTGATACCATGGGACGTCCTCAAGACATCTTAGTGCCTGTTATCACTTACGTTATTGCAGTCGTTTCCTCATTCATTTCTTGTGTCCTCTTTCTTGAAGTTAAAAAAAAAAAAATTAACACAGCTTGTCATGTTACAGAGAAACCGGAAAGTGCAAAACACCCTGAAGACTTTCCCTTGGTGGAAAACTTACTCACCGTTACCAAACTCTGACACTGGAGACTCCTTCCATAAATGTCAAATAAGCACCTCGTAACAGAAAACTTTGGCACATCAACTTTGTTAAATAACAGTACCTTTTTAAAATCTGTTTGTTATTCAATTTATATTATGTAAAGCGTCTACCGTACATGAATGAGCTGTTACTGTAGCACGATAATGTGTTAGAACGAGAGCATTAATCTAAACCCTATAATCCACACTTTCTGGCCAATCAGATTTGAAAATTTAGTTGTTTTTTTTTATTGTAATATAACAATGTGAAGTGGATTGTGATCTCATTTCTGAGGTTACTACACATGCTTCTGCCTATGAGCCAATAACCGCTGATATTAATTCACGACACACTCCATCATGCGTAGCAACGGGGTCGATCCCGCCCTTAGCTTGAGACTTGTTACGAGTCTTTCTTTTGTAATTGATTTTAAAAACAAACTCTCAGCTGGGTCTTGTGTACGTTCGACTGCTCTCAGACAGACACTTGACCAATCCCACTCCCACAGCAATTCCATCCATTCATCCATATTCCATACCACTTATCCTACACAGGGTCGCAGGGGAACCCGGAGCCTATTCCAGGGGCCTCGGGAGACACCCTGGATGGGGTGCCAACTCATCGCAGGGCACAATCGCGCACACATTCGCACACTACGGACAGTTTGGAAATGCCAGTCAGCCTACAGTGCATGTCTTTGGACTGGGGAGGAATCCGGAGTACTCGGAAGAAACCCCTGAAGCACGCGAAGAACATGCAAACTCTGCACACGCAGGGTGGAGGCGGGAATCGAACCTCCAACCCCAGAGGTGCGAGGCAAACGTGCTCCCTTCCCACAGTAATTTTACCTGCACATGATATTTTCTAATGCAGCGCATCTCAAACCGTTTGTGTATACGAAGTGTCATTGCTCCTCTCCAACCTCCTCTTTCTCCATAGATATATCATCCCTGCATAAACAAAAGCCATGGCACTGTATTAATGATATTCCACTCCAGGAAGGAGCAGAACGGCCATGAGTTGTGATTGGTTGGCATACGTTTGAGTATAGTGATGTCTAACATTTGTAAACATGTACCACTCTTTGGGATTTGGCCAAAGCAGATTGAATAACTTGACTAAATGTAAAAACCTAAGGATACGACCTTGGAGAGATTTTTATGCAGCCCCAAGCTTGAGAACCACCGTTCTAAAGAGCTAAAGACCAAATTAAGGCCTTCCCCCCTCCATACCTCCACCCACTTGGCATGAGAGTAGTCCCAGTCCTACAGATTCCCAGTCCTGATGCACACCTCTAGTGCAAGGGATTGCATTATATGACTTTTAGTATGTAATAACAGATTATTCACAGAAAGTGCATCTAACACTTATTTTGTATTTTTTTTTGCTGACTGAAAAATTGGAGAGAACGCATAGTAAATAACTGCGAATCGCACCTGAAACAACTGTAGAAATATAAGAGAGAAAAAGTTTGAAATACATCTGTGGTATTCATTCGGTTCATTTAATCTCTTGTGGAATCATGCGGCTTAGACGTGACCTGTGTGAAGGTTCAGTATATTGTGTGACAGACTGCGTGACACATTACTGCGTGACATTTCATTACTCTTCATTTCATTTACTTACCCAGCTCCACTTCAAGCTTGATTAAAGACCTAATAATATGTCTCTTTCAAATTATATATGACATAAAATATTTATTAAAACAAACCATCTAGGAACGATGACATGAGAGTTCAAGAGGGAAGAAAACTGCATACTGTGTCTTAGGTAAAGAACAAACAGTCAGCACAAACATGAACTCCAGATTAATCCAGGATCTGCTCCATGACAAACAGTTGGGACACTGTGTAAAATGTAAATAAAAACAGAATGCAATGATTTGCAAATCGCATAAACCCATATGTTATTCACAATAGAACATAGAAAACATATCAAATGTTTAAACTGAGGTAATGTACCATTTTAAGAAAAAAAAAAAAAAAAGGTAATTTTGAATTTGATGGCTGCAACACGTCTCAGAAAAGTTGGGACGGGGGCAACAACAGGCTGGAAAAGTAAGTGTTACTAAAAAGAAACTGCTGGAGGAATATTTTGCAACTAATTAGGTTAATTCACAACAGATCAGT
Source organism: Cranoglanis bouderius (assembly GCA_023630585.1). Taxonomy (NCBI): domain Eukaryota; kingdom Metazoa; phylum Chordata; class Actinopteri; order Siluriformes; family Cranoglanididae; genus Cranoglanis; species Cranoglanis bouderius. The sequence goes on along the minus strand of CM042548.1, from coordinate 17,783,641 downwards.
AACATGATTGTGTATAAAAAGAGTATCTTAGAGAGGCAGAGTCTCTCAGAAGTAAAGATGGGCAGAGGTTCACCAATCTGTGAAAAACTGTGTCTACAATTTGTGGAACAATTTCAGAATAATAAAATTGTGAAGACTAAGAATATCTCATCATCTACAGTACATAGATCATCAAAAGAGTCAGAGAATCTGGAGAAATCTCTGCGCAAGGGACAAGGGTGAAAATCAATATTGCATGCCCGTGATCTTCGGGCCCTCAGGCGACACTGCATTAAAATCAGGCATGATTCTGAAATGGAAATCACTGCATGGGCTCAGAAACACCTCCAGAACTCATTGTCTGTGAACACAGTTCGCCTTGCCATCCACAAATGCTGGTTACAGCTCTATCATACAAAGAAGAAGCCATATATGAACGTGATCCAGACACGCCACCGTCTTCTCTGGGCCAAAACTCATTTAAAATGGACTGAGGTGGAAGACTGTTCAACATATGCTTCCGTCCAGACGACATCTTTTTCAGGGAAGGCCTTGCATATTTCAGCAAGACAATGCTAAACCACATACTGTATACAGGTGCATCTCGATAAATTAGAATGTCGTGGAAAAGTTAATTTATTTCAGTAATTCAACTCAAATTGTGAAACTCGTGTATTAAATAAATTCAGTGCACACAGACTGAAGTAGTTTAAGTCTTTGGTTCTTTTAATTGTGATGATTTTGGCTCACATTTAACAAAAACCCACCAATTCACTATCTCAACAAATTAGAATACTTCATAAGACCAATAAAAAAAAAACATTTTTAGTGAATTGTTGGCCTTCTGGAAAGTATGTTCATTTACTGTACATGCACTCAATACTTGGTAGGGGCTCCTTTTGCTTTAATTACTGCCTCAATTCGGCGTGGCATGGAGGTGATCAGTTTGTGGCACTGCTGAGGTGGTATGGAAGCCCAGGTTTCTTTGACAGTGGCCTTCAGCTCATCTGCATTTTTTGGTCTCTTGTTTCTCATTTTCCTCTTGACAATACCCCATAGATTCTCTATGGGGTTCAGGTGTGGTGAGTTTGCTGGCCAGTCAAGCACACCAACACCATGGTCATTTAACCAACTTTTGGTGCTTTTGGCAGTGTGGGCAGGTGCCAAATCCTGCTGGAAAATGAAATCAGCATCTTCAAAAAGCTGGTCAGCAGAAGGAAGCATGAAGTGCCCCAAAATTTCTTGGTAAACGGGTGCAGTGACTTTGGTTTTCAAAAAACACAATGGACCAACACCAGCAGATGACATTGCACCCCAAATCATCACAGACTGTGGAAACTTAACACTGGACTTCAAGCAACTTGGGCTATGAGCTTCTCCACCCTTCCTCCAGACTCTAGGACCTTGGTTTCCAAATGAAATACAAAACTTGCTCTCATCTGAAAAGAGGACTTTGGACCACTGGGCAACAGTCCAGTTCTTCTTCTCCTTAGCCCAGGTAAGATGCCTCTGACGTTGTCTGTGGTTCAGGAGTGGCTTAACAAGAGGAATACGACAACTGTAGCCAAATTCCTTGACACGTCTGTGTGTGGTGGCTCTTGATGCCTTGACCCCAGCCTCAGTCCATTCCTTGTGAAGTTCACTCAAATTCTTGAATCGATTTTGCTTGACAATCCTCATAAGGCTGCGGTTCTCTCGGTTGGTTGTGCATCTTTTTCTTCCACACTTTTTCCTTCCACTCAACTTTCTGTTAACATGCTTGGATACAGCACTCTGTGAACAGCCAGCTTCTTTGGCAATGAATGTTTGTGGCTTACCTAGTGAACCAAACTGAGAGACCATTTTGAAGGCTCAGGAAACCTTTGCAGGTGTTTTGAGTTGATTAGCTGATTGGCAGGTCACCATATTCTAATTTGTTGAGATGCACCTGTATATTACAACAGCATGGCTTCGTAGTAGAAGAGTCCGGGTGCTGAACTGGCCTGCCTGCAGTCCAGACCTTTCATCAATTTAAAACATTTGGCGCATCATGAAACAAAAAATACGACAAAGTAGACCCAGGACTGTTGAGCAGCTAGAATCCTGTATCAGACACGAATGGGACAACATTCCTCTCCCCAAAACTCCAGCAACTGGTCTCCTCAGTTCCCAGATGTATACGGACAGTTGTTAAAAGAAGAGGGGATGCTACACAGTGGTAAACATGGCCCTGTCCCAACTTTTTTGAGACGTGTTGCTGCCATCAAATGCAAAATTACCTTATTTTTTCCTTAAAATGGTACATTTCCTCAGTTTAAACATTTGATATGTTCTACTGTGAATAAAATATGGGTTTATGAGATTTGCAAATCATTGCATTCTGCTTTTATTTATATTTTACACAGCGTCCCACCTTTTTTGGAATTGGGGTTGTAGAATAGTAGCATCAGGTAACCATGGTAACATTATCAAACACCACTGTACAGCAACATATGTTGTGCCATGGTATAATCATTTAAACAATGTAAAATTCAGTAACTACAACAGATGGGTTACAACAGCTTAACTGACAATAACATGGTGGGGGTGTGGTGTTGGAGCGTGTGAGTCAGACACAGCAGCATTTCAGGGATTTTTGAACACCCTAATGCCATTAATGTCACTACCAGGGTGGAGAATAATCGATAGTTAAGCAAGGAATAAAATATGAAGGAATGTGCTGTTATGGGCAGCTAATCAACATCAGGGTGGTGTTAAACAGCCTGACACATTGTTACCACCCTAGTTTTCCAGTAAGGTCTAGTAAACTACAGTTGTTTGTGGTTAGATAAAAGACACGCCTTTTGTCACGCCTTCTACATAGTTTGTTGACGTGAAGGTGGTGTCTAAGTGTAGATTTGGAGATTTTGGTGACAACAAAATGGCATCATCATATGCAAATCTCTAACCGTGATCCATCCTTCTCCCAATTTATGGGGCTGAAATACACTAGCGTCCTCTTCCAGGCGGATACTTTACAGCTTCATTTCTTTTAAACCCCTTTTTCTTTTAAAAGTGGCAGTGGATATGGGCACTGATAGTAGTGATACCTACTAAAATAAAATTAGGTAACAAAATTACACGCAATAGTTTTGAATACTTTTTAAGACTCGTTTTTTTTAAGTGGAATTTTCTCAATCAAATCAAGAAAAATGGCCCAAAATGAATGAGTCTATGACACATAATCAACTAAAAAAAGTTCAAATTACTTCAGAATACTTAAATTATGAAATACTTCAGTGCATGGCATGGTTTCTTTTCAATGCAATTATATTGCATAACTTTATTTTTTTATGATCGTTTCCATTCAGAGCACTCATACACGAGTACAGACGCTCTCTGTTTAGGTCACAACCAATTTGCAGAAGCTATAAGCCAAATCTACAGAAAATGATAGTGTTAATGAGCTTAGGAAAGCTTGTATCCCACTGTTAATCAGGACATTGCATCAACCGGTCATTTTCTCAAAACTTATTACAAGCATGTTTAATTACAAATGCAAGCTTTACTTCGGTTACGGTTTTAAATTTTAAGACAGCTGATGAATTATAACCAGCTTTGCAACCGATGAATTTAGATAACGTGTAAGTGAAGCTAACTGAGATTCATGAGATAATACACAAGGCCTGAACAAGTTTTGATGTACTGATAATCATTTAAAAATGATATGAACTCGTATTATAGGAATGAAATTTACTATATAATGAAATTCACTATATAAATAATATTAAGGCTTACCTTCAAGCAACAATGCAATGCGAGAGGAGCCGTCCGCCATGCAGTCCGCCAAAAACGTTGGTGAAATTGTTCAGGTTTGAAATGAATTCTCTAACGCAAACGGCAAAAATTGCCCTAATTTAATTTTATCTGTTAAACTGGTGACTTTAAATTAAAACGCAAAATTGCACAAATTTACTTCTCCCTCAATTTTATTGGTTGAATATACAAAATATCTTCTTTACAACGTTGAGCCGTTATTTTATAGATGAAATATGCACACTATTTTTTTTTACACGGCCCACCATTAATTTTTTACAGTGTAGCTGTTTTGTCTGATTTACAGAACAGGGTTCGTACGGTCATGAAAGACCTGGTAAAGTCATGAAATTTTAAAATAGCGATTTCCAGGCCTGGAGAAGTTTTGGAAAAATAAATAAACACAAAGTTTTGGAGAAGTCATGGAAATTTGCTTCACAAATACCTGTGTAATAGAATACATGTGTAATTGTTAATATGATTAAACAATACTAAATGTTTAGGCGATCAGTCGCGTCACTCTGTGTGGGGTTATGTCTGGCACAGTTGCAGCTTGTATTTTGAATCAGGGCTGTAACCACCATAGACGCTGTAAACGTAATGTAATGAATGTGGTTACCTGGCTTTCCTCGTAGCCTTTCAGAAAATTCACTTATCTAAGAAAATGTTTCATAAAACTCAAGATAGTAGAGTTATAATCCTCAGACTTAAACTAGAACATGATAAAACGTGTGGCTTTGACTCGTGTGTTTTTAGGTTGTGGTTACGACAGAGCCATTTATTAAAATAAAATATTTGCAATTGTAGTTTTTAACTATTTTCTTTATTCCTTTAATTCTCTTTTTTGGACAATAAACCCCCAAGTGTTTGCAACCACTGTATTTTGATACTAGTCTGTAGGGTTGTCAAAAGTACCGGTACTACTAACTGATGCGCTGTGTGACAGGTAGTCAGTCGGGATCTTTTCATAGTCGCACCGTGCAATTATGGTAGCGGTTGCATTATGGATGTTGTAGCATAGTTTAATTCAAATGTAGGATTCCAAAAAACATCCTCATTTTTTCTTACTTGATGGTTAGCATACAGGCGTGTAACACTAACACGGTCATGTTTCCTTATTAACCATTTAATTCTTTTAAAAACATCCGCAGACCTCCGTGTTGTTGAGTGTAAAACTATGCTATGTACACAGCTGCTGTGTTTACGTAGATACTCATGTGATATATCTTTGGAAAGCTAAGATTCATGTGCTTCGATTGATATAAACCAACACTTATAAAACTGAGGCAACTCACCTATGAAGCCTCATATTAGTCCACTGGTCCATAAAATCCCGACAAAAACAGTCTTGTTACACTTGCGAAGATTCAAACGATCCAATTAAGTAAAAATATTTAGTCCAAAACACATTATTACATCAATAAATACCCACAGACTATTGCTGAGTCATTTCAAATTATAGGCAGATGTGCCTAATCTTTCACGTTTTCTCTGTTATAACTCCGGTTCACTTTTAGCACTTCAATTTAAAAGTCCGTGTGTAAAGATGCCTAACGAGTGGCGAGTGTTTCGTTTCAGAAACTTTTTTACATAGTCTGTATTTTTTGCTTGTAATTTATTTAGTTATTATTTACTTGAAAGGAAAAAAACCTAAAGGCCAAAACTTAAAGCATTTTTCAGAAATACTTGAAATATACATATACATTAGTTTTAATTTATTTTAATATATAACTTTATAAATAAGAAGTGTGTGTTGTTCAATTATGGCATATTTTTGTGTTTTGCTTGCTTGTAATTTTTTTGGTTATTTATTTTTATACCTTTAATTACTTGTGGAAAGAAAAACTTGAAACACTTTGAAATACTTGAAGTATACAGAATGGCATTTTTTAAAAAAAAACAAACATTTTATATTGATATTTAACTTTATCAATAAAATAGTGTTTTGCTTTGGTACCGAATTTGGCAGAGTACCGTGGAATTTTACTGGTATTAGTATCGAATACTGAAATTTTGGTACCGTGACAAGCCTATTGTGTCATATGGACTGCTATTATAGCTGTGTAAACATTCTTCAATACACGCTGACCTTAATGTAGTTATTTTGGTTTTGGTTTAATTTTAGTTAAGATACGCTGTGGTAAATTTTTGATATAAATGTTTATTCTTATTTTACATGTATACATAGACATTTCAGGGACTGTATGGTCATGACAATTTGCCTCAAAAGTCATGGAAATTTATTGGTAAAAATGTGTATGAACCCTGAATGAAGATCAACACACTTTCGTTTGATTTCATTTGCGTGTTCTCTAAGCTTCCCCATGTTCATGAATGTTCATGAATAAGGGAGTTTGGCACCTCATATTTGTACTCTAGTGAAACAGGAAGTCATGAATAACTGCTTAATGTACGACTCGAGTAAACTTAAAAAAATCTATATACACTGATCAGCCATAAAATTAAAACCACCTGCTTAATATTGTGTAGGTCCCCCTTGTGCCGCCGAAGCAGTTCTGACCCGTCGAGGCATGGGCTCAACAAGAAATCTCAAGGTGTACTGTGGTATCTGCACCAAGACGTTAGCAGCAGCTCCTTTAAGTGCTGTAAGTTGCGAGGTGGAGCCTCCATGGATCGGACTTGTTTGTCCAGCACATCCCACAAATGCGCGATCGGATTGAGATCTGGGGAGTTAACACCTTGAACTCTTTGTCATGTTCCTCAAACCATTCCTAAACTATTTTTCAGTGTGGCAGGGCACATTAACCTGCTGAAAGAGGCCACTGCCATTAGGGAATACCGTTGTCATGAACGGGTGTACTTGGTCTGCAACAGTGTTTAGGTAGGTGGTACGTGTCAAGGTAACTTCCACATGAATGCCAAGACCCAAGGTTTCCCAGCAGAACATTGCCCAGAGCATCACACTGCCTCAGCCAGCTTGCCTTCTTCCCATAGTGCATCCTGGTGCCATCTCTGCCCCAGGTAAGCGATGCACACGTACCCCGCTGTCCACATGATGCAAAAGAAAACGTGATTAATCAGACCAGGCCACCTTCTTCCATTGCTCCATGGTCCAGTTCTGATGCTCACGTGCCCATTGTAGGTTCTTTCGGCAGTGGACAGGGGTGCTACAGTAGCTCGGATCAGACGGGCTAACCATCGCTCCCCACGCGCATCAATGAGCCTTGGGCACCCATGAGCCTGTCGCTGGTTGTGTTTCTTTGGGCCACCTTTGGTAGGTACTAACCACTGCATACCGGTAACACCCCACAAGACCTGCTGTTTTGGAGATGCTCTGACCTAGTCATCAAACCATCACAATTTGGCCCTTGTCAAAGTCGCTCAGATCCTTACGCTTGCCCATTCTTCCTGCTTTCTTGGTTTTGTTACAAATGTATATTTCTGGAAAAAGCTGTTTAAAAATCTCTTGGCATATATTCACTTTTCTCAATTATAAGTCAGTTCGGTTAAGAAGTGTCAGCTAAATGAACAAATGTGAGCAAATGTAAATGTAAAAAGCTGACTGAAAAAGCTGTTCTGGAGCTGACTGCATCTCTAAACTCGGCTTTCGCCAAGTTTTTTTTTTGCTACTCACAGGGGGTCCTCCTGCTCCTCCAGCTGGCGTGTAGTAATTGGTTGTGTTCTCTCTCCAGCCAAACGTGATGAAAATCAGCTTTCATGACTGCAAAGTGTTTGATAATGTAACCATTAACTTCCTCTTCTCTGCGCCTGTGTGTTTCCTTTTCTTCTGAAATCACATCTCTGGAGGTGCTGGATTGAGGAGACTGGCTCTGCTACAGCGTTGTGTAAGATTCGTGCTGAACAGACGCGATGTGATCCAGCAGTCGTTGGGTTTCTGCTCTGATCAGAGGATTGACGGAGACTTTTAATGTTCAGCTCTGAGCTTTCAGCCTCGCGTTAAGCTAGCTTACCTTCCTTTGGAGTGAAGAAATCTGTGCAACACTTTCAAAATCGGTGCAATAGTTGCTATAATCTTCTTTGACAATCACTGAAACTTTTTACTTTTGGATAAATATAGTGCTGCAATATAAATGGTTAAATTTGATGTATGGTGCATTAAAGGTACATCAGATAAGATTAGTCAAAAATTTTTTTTCAACATTAGGTCTCTAATAGTTACATAGGTGGTTAATTTGGTAAACCTTTTTTTTTTCTCTCCTTCAGCCCACCCCAGATTCCCATCCATGTTCAAGAAAGCCCGTAAGTGTCTATAAAATGACTGACAGGAGGCAAATCCAAGCACAAACAAGCAGTCCAGACAGTCCAGGAAGTCAGTTTTCCAAACGGGTTTTCTCAGTCACTTAGTACACTTGTGCTGACGTCATGGCTTCTACATATCTTTCAGGTTATTTGTACAAGTAAAAAATTTTTTTAAAAATCGACTATTGCACCTTTAATCATGATTTTACATAGGTAACTAGTGTTGCATCATGCTGTTGTATTTTTTTGTGGTTATTTCAAACTTTACAGAATATTTAATATAACAGAAGTTTGTATCATTTATACCACAGCTTGAATCAGTCTTTGTTAGTGATTTGTATTTGAGCTGATAATCATCCAATTAACGTTGCGGCCATAAACTAAACAGCAGAAATCTTTTAACTGCTGCTTTTTGCTCTGTGCTTTTTCAGCTGAACGAGAGATTCATTTCCTAGTTGACACGTTCCCAAAGCCCAAGTGCGCTTCCCTCACTTTGTGGACTGCGTGCTACTGGCAGGACATCAGTGAGCTAAAAAGCTTCCACGTGTCTGTGTAATTGTTTGAACAGCATGCTTGCCCCGTCTTTCTTCAAGCGATTAATCAGCGCCTAGCAGCAGGCTGGTGTCTTAATATGGTCAATTCACTTTACACACTGTCCAGTTTATTTCTGTACAGGTAATCAACGTTTAAGTTTAAGTTCGGCTTTCTGTTTTCACCGTAATAAGCAGGTGTTTTGGTAGTGTAGGTGTTTTGGTGTGTCACTGCGGAGCCGACCTATAGTAACTGTTACTCTGTTAAACAATTTTATTCAGTATCGTAAATTATAATGACTTATAGTGACTTATATGCAGAACCAGTATGAGGGCCGTGGTAGCTTTCTTTCCCGGGGATGAAGCTTGTTTTATTCCCACGCTGTAAAAAAAAAAAAAAAAGATTATCAATCCCACACTAAATAAGTTCTTTCAAATGTACAATTAGCCTAATGGTGAGGGATTTAATGGAACGCTATAAATTAAAAAAAAAAATGTTAATGGATAAACAGAGGAGATTTTAAAATCCTGTTTCTACCACGTTAGTGAAAAATGGCAAAGGCAGCTGATAAATTTGTTGTCATTGTTTTTGTCTTGTTGCAAAACTGGTGTATACATTTACTTTGCTTTCCTGAATGCAGCATACAGATCCAAGGACACGTACGCTTCTGCTGAAGCAAAACGCATCCAAATGGACTTTTAAACAGTGCCAACAAAAATGAACACTCCCAGAAATGAAATCGTTATTTATTATGCATTTCAGGCTTTTCACCTCAAAAAGTTTATTAGCTTGACAAAAATGAGCTTAGCAACGATGCTGCTTTCAGTGCATTGGGGAATGTTTATTACAGCAGAGCTGGTTATAACGCTTCAGCTGGCTTTCAATCCTTAAAGCTTCATCTTTTAACACAAAAACAAAGATGTAAATTGCAAGGCCATTGCTATCTGTTACAAATGAGAGTCATATAAGGTTCTACTGTATTGCTCCACAATATGGTGCTTTTCAACTGAACAAGAGTTGATAGTAGGCATGGTACAAGCTCCTGCACCCCTACATGCACACTTTATGAAAGGAAAAAAAGACCCATTTGAGAGGAGACCCTGCCGAAACCTGTTATTCCCCAAGAGAATATCTCCATAATCCTTCATAGTCACGCGCCGCAGCTCGCTCCAATTAACACTGGGTCCCTTCCGTCGGTCCCTCCTGCTGAATCAGGCGCTGGGATTGGGCCGAGGCAATCAGTAAGAGAGTATTGACAGGTGGCTGTTGCAGACCCCTCCTTTAATTACTGTTCCACGTCCCGTGACAAAATGCTGACTTCAGTGACTCGGCAAATGAAATTTAGAGATTAGTGATAATAGTAAAGTAACACAGAGCATCTGTTTGTTATTCTCATGTTTATTCTCAGGATTATGTAGAATATTGCTTCTAACCAATGAGTCACATGATTAAGGAATGACGTATTTCTTTGGGAATAAAATCAATTGACGAAACTGGGGCAAGTGTGAGTTAATGTGTTTTTTTTTTTTTGGTTGCTGGTTATTAATTAGTTTTGTAAGAACGGAGGCTAAGAGACTTGCGATGCAGTGCAAACACTCGCTGCTCCTTCAGCTCCCAACATACACAGTCTGAATTCTACTAGAATGTATAATCTAAGTCTATCCTTGCTTTAAGATTACCTTTTCGTGTCCAAAGTATTTAGAGAAAAGGTCAAGTATTATTGTCCTGTGTGCAAATTTGTGTAATAAATGAGCATATATTACCACACCATTACAATGTACTATTTAATGAAGGTCATTACAGTGTCAGTGGCAGTAAAAATAAATGATGAAAATCCTGTAATGCACTCTGGTTCCATTCAAGGTTTCTTCCTCGTGTCTTCTCAGGGAGTTTTTCCTTGCCACTCTCGCCTCTGGCTTGCTAATTAGGGATCTAAATCTACATATAAACAGTATCTTCTGGATTTCACGATTTTGCAATCGCAGAAATTAATGCCAAATCAAGCAAACTCCCCAATATTTGGAGGAGCTTGCAATTTATTAATATTACCGCAGATTTTTCACAGATCATCATGACGCACATTCAGCCAGGGCTCTCTACGATACACGTGCGTCGAACATGATTGCAGCTAAAAGGTCTCATTTATCAATAAACACGACTGCGAAAGACAATTTTGTACAATTGCGATGTCGCCAATTTAAGTAAAAAAACAAAAAATATAAAAAGCTCCCCAAGTTGCATCGCAAATTTTGAAAAAAGCTGCAACAAACACAAAATGACCTCTGCGAAATCCTGTATGGACTGCATAAAGCTGCTAAAATGCGGCATACAAATGAAACTGAATTGAATGTGCATTGTGTGGAAATTAGCAAATGTCCTTTTGGGCTACATGAGTATTCTGTCGTAATATCGGTATTCTGTTAATGTGATAGTATACCAGTCCCTCCAGGATTTTGCGATCACAGAAATTAATGCAGAATCAAGCAAACGCCACATTATCTGGAGGACCTTGCGATTTATTAAAATTACAGCAGATTTTCCACAGATTTGGGCCAAGAGGCATCATGTGACGTCATCACAACGCGCAATCAGTCAAAGCCCTCTCCGATTCACGTGCGTCGAACATGAGTACAGCTAAAAGGTCTCATTTACCAACAGACATCACTGCAAAAGACCGTGCAAAACAGTTTTGCGATTTTGCGAATTCAGGTAGTTTTCCACAAGAAAAGTATGAAAAGCTCCGCAAATTGCGTCACAAATTTTTAAACAAGCCGCAGCAAAATCCAGCATTTTTGGCCGACAATAATAAAAATAAAACGCCGTACAGACCGTATAAAGCTGCTTTGTGGCAATGTCTATTGTAAAATCCGGTATAGTACAAATAAAATTGAATTGAATGTGCATTGTGGGTAAATAAGCAAATGTCCTTTTGGGCTGCATGAGTAGAATTCAGCTATGCTGATTATGTGACAGGATACTATGCTGAGGAAATCTCAATTAATTAAGCTGTACTGTTATCATACAGTATGTATTGATATACAAGACATGGTAGGCAACTTAAAAAAAAATGTTTATATAGCAGTCTTGATATAATAATTTACTGCTGCTGCAACGTGTCTTTTAGTGTCATCTTTTTTGAAAAAGCATCTTGGAAGTCATAAGCTGGGATGTACTTAAAAGCTGTAAAATTTGGCTGTAGCTGCAGTTGGCATGCTGTGAATTTTTATGATTCCGCTAATGTTGGCATTTCTCCCACTGCCCCTATCTCTGTTTGACAGCATGTACCGCGTGCGGGCGTTGACGGCAGTCTCAGTCGGGATGGTGCAGTGTTCACGCCGCATGCACAGTGGCAGCGCGCGCTCTCCTCAGCACCGCAGACTGCTGCTGGCCGCTCTAGCAGGAGTGACAGGCATCTCTGCAACTACAGGACTCCTCTGGACAAAGTAACAACACGTTATCATTTCTCATGTTCTTTATTTCCACTGCCACTACCTCACACACACACACACACACACACACACACACATACATATACACACACACACAGCGTGCTCGATGTAGTAACTAAACAGACACATTCTGTGCAAATGCAGGATGAAAATTTGACTTTGCAAATTGTTTGTATACCAAAGGTAGTGAATAATCATTTTCCTTTTGTGAGCTGTTATTTCCTGAGCAAGAGCCACAATAACCTGTCCTACTTTTGGAACAGGTTTTCTTCTTCCTATATATGCCTGTGTTATCATATAATATACACGCCGTCAGTTTTCCACTGTTGACAGATGTACGTGCAGGAACATATTGCCAGCGAGCTAAGAGGTCATCAGTTTGTTGATCTTATTTAGAAACAGTTTGGTAGAGAGAAATAGTCTATAGAGTAGCACCACACCAGAAGGGAGGCACCCAACTGAGAAGTAACAGCTGCTTGTGTTGCAGCTATTTGTCCAGCCGCATTTTAATTAAGTTTATAGTATTAGTGTCTTACACTTCAGTACTTCTGGTTTTGTCAGTAAATCCAAAGTAATGAGGTTGTGTGTGTATGATGTCCAATTCTAGGTGGGATTTTGATACTTATACAAGAATCACATTTCACATTTAAAAGCCTTTAATGCATTGTTTTTCCATATCAGTGCAGTCATACAGTGGTGCTTGAAAGTTTGTGAATTTTGTATATATCTGCATAAATATGATCTAAAACATCATCAAATTTTCACACAAGTCCTAAAAGTAGACAAAGAGAACCCAGTTAAACAAATGAGACAAAAAATATTATACTTGGTCATTTATTTATTTATTGAGGAAAATCCAATATTACATATCTGTGAGTGGCAAATTATGCGAACCCCTAGTATTAGCAGTTAATTTAATTTCATTCAATAGGATGACAATCAGGTGTGAGTGAGCGCCCTGTTTTATTTAAAGAACAGGGATCTATTGAAGTCTGATTTTCACAACACATGTTTGTGGAATTGTTCCATGGCACGAACAACGGGGATTTCTGAGCACCTCCGAAAAAGCATTGTTGATGCTCATCAGGCCGGAAAAGGTTACGAAACCATCTCTAAAGAGCTTGGACTCCACCAATCCACAGTCAGACAGATGGAGGGAACTCAAGACCATTGTTGCCCTCCCCAGGAGTGGTCGACCAACAAAGATCACCCCAAGAGCAAGACGTGTAATAGTCTGCTAGGTCACAATGGAGCCAGGGTAACTTCTAAGCAACTAAAGTCCCTCTTACATTGGCTAATGTTAATGTTCATGAATTCACCATCAGGAGAACACTGAACAACAATGGTGTGCATGGCAGGGTTTCAAGGAGAAATATTAGAATATTAGAATAGAAATGTTGTGGAAGGACCTGAAGCAAGCAGTTCATGTGAGGAAACCCACCAACATCCCAGAGTTGAAGCTGATCTGTATGTGAGCTGTAATATTGGATAATTTTCCTCAATAAATAAATAATATATTTGTCTCTTAATATATTATAATAATTATATATTATTATTATTATTATTAATATATTATAATTAATAATATATTGTGTTCTCTTTGTCTACTTTTAGGACTTGTGTGAAAATCAGATGATGTTTTAGGTCATATTTATGCAGATATATAGAAGGTTCACAAACTTTCAAGCACCACTGTATCTTCCATCATTTTATCCCATGTTGGGGAACTGCGTTCAGCTCTTCATAAAACTAGTATGTAAACCATGCAGTGTAAGCTATAGCTAGTTTTTGGGTGACTCTGGTTTCTGTCTTTTTTTTTTTTGTAAATTGAACATCCAGTGTGCGCATCATTATTTCAAGAGCATTTCTGTTGTCAAGATTTGTTTCCCGATTGGCAGGGCGTATGCCGAGGCAGCATCATCTGTCAAGCTCGAGGAGGAGCTGCGTGAGGAGGAAGCACAGAAAGACACGGAAGCAGAGTCAGACAGCGTGGTGGAGTCCGGCAGTAGTGATGAGGAAGACGAGGAGGGCGAGAGCTCGGAGGGCAAGAAGAAGAAACAGAGAGTTGGTTTCCGTGACCGTAAGGTAATTAATGATGTGACCAGTAAGTGACCCCTTCACCTCCTCCGGTTCGACCAATAATGACAGGAGGCAAGGCAAATCTACATTCGTAACACTAAAGTGATTATACCCTGCTGTTTAAATGTAATCGCTAAATAAAGGCATAAAGGCTAATGTAAAAGCAGCAAGGCTTGTTGCTGTTAAACAGTGATCAATGTAAGGTCAGTGCTAAACACGATTTAAAGTTAGTAGCTCGGAGAAAAGGTCACATTTTGTGACCTTTTTTTGGTTACTTGATTAAAGCACTGTTGAATGGAAGTTATAGGTGGACTGGAATAGCATGCATAATGTAAGACTGAAAGTGTGAATGTTGAAGAAACACCTGTATTGGTTCAATCATGATTGCCTACCAACATTTGCCTTATACATGCTGTTTGAAAGGTGCATCTGCAGTCTAAGTATGCAGTGCCCTGATTCAAAACATCGTGTATCAGGCAAAGGTTGTGGGGCAAAGTGTAATATTACATTTTCATCAGCGCAGTGTGTTTCTTTCTTGCTCTCATTCTCCTTTCCCTTCCGTGTTTCTCTGCACGTGACAGTCTCCGTGAATGAAGCGTGGTTTCCCACTCTTCAAAGCAAAACCTAGAACTATCTGCCTATTAATGATTCCTGTCATATCGCGTGGTATTGTACCGGATTATATTTTATGGACACAGATGTAAATTGTCTATGGCTTCAAACGTATCGCCTCATTGACCACGAATTGGGATGCACATCATCTCGAAAGGAGAGGTCTTTTCAATAATTATGTTTTTATTTAACATGTACGAAAATTATTTATTAGAACATTCAGTAAACATTCTGCACAAAAATAGATTTTAATATCCGATTAGTTACAGTGAAAATTGCTTTGGTCAGTGTTATAAAAATACCGACAATACACATAAGTGTCAGATTGGTGATCTGGCCAATTGTTCTTAGGCTACAGTGTAATGGGATGTTTCTCTAGTTTCACAAGAACCATATTAAGTAATATTTGTACCAAACAATAAGTAAATAGGAAAAATACCAAAATTACCCCACCCCCAAATCTGTCCTGTTTAGGTGAGCTAGGCCTGTTCTTAGTTGACATGAGTAGAACCTGATGTGTTCTTCTGCTGTTGTAGCTCATCCGCCTGAAGTTCCGACATTCTGAGATGCTTTTCTGCTCACCCCGGATGTAAAGAGTGGTTATTTGCCCTCCTGTCAGCTCGAACCAGTCTGGCCGTTCTCCTCTAACTTCTCTCGGCCACGAGACGTTTCCGTCTGTAGTCATTATTGTTTTTCGTTTTCATTTTTTTTTGCACCATTCTGACTAAACTCTACTGTTGTGTGTGACAATTCCAGGAGATCAGCACTTTCTGAAATACTTTAACCAGCCCATCCGGTATCACGGTCAAATTCACTGAGATCACAGTTTTTTCCTTTCTAAGGTTTGATGTGAACATTAACTGAAGCTCTTGACACGTATCTGATTCGATAATTGCATGAAGGAGCAGGGGTACGTGTGTTCCTAATAAAGTGGCTGGTGAGTGTATGTATAGTGAATATAAAACATGTATACAATCTAAACAAGCTAGAACAGTTTTACAGCTAAAAAGGGGAAAAAAATATAGAATGCCTTACATTATATTAAATGATTCAACATATATACTCCACGTTTTGAGACTGTATTGGAAACAGGCAAGGAAAAAAAAAAAGAAGTCTTAAATTGTGGAGTAAATATGGTGAATACCTCTGCAGCAGCAGATTTGTAAATATGTGTCAATTTATAATTCATGCTTAGCAGATTTAAGTCTGTGCTATCTGGCAAAAAAAATTCAGCAGTCATTCACACAAACACACACATCGTTACAAATGTGTTGCTGCGTGCGGCTCCAGCAGGACGTTGAATGGGTAGACGTATTGACTCGAGCACCCTTTCTATTGACTGGTGGGCTCAGGATTATAGCGGGGTACTTCATCA
Source organism: Cranoglanis bouderius (assembly GCA_023630585.1). Classification (NCBI taxonomy): domain Eukaryota; kingdom Metazoa; phylum Chordata; class Actinopteri; order Siluriformes; family Cranoglanididae; genus Cranoglanis; species Cranoglanis bouderius. The sequence continues at coordinate 17,767,621 of CM042548.1, read as the reverse complement.
TTCTTTCTTATCCATTTAAAATGAGGACAAGTCCTGGAGTAAAATGACTGGAGAGGATCTCAGTGAAGATGATAGTGCATTTATGTTTGTGCAAGAGGAGGATTTAGGGCGACATGCAATTCCGCAGGCTTCTTTTGGACACCATCATTTGCCATTCACGATACATTGTACAGCTCACACGCACTCGTCATTGCTTGCAGGCTGATGCATGGCACTCGTCAGTCAGAGACAGGCTGTTGGCAGTATTTAACATCATGCTGTGCAATCTGAATTCCATTAATACGCTATTGGTCCTAGATTTACAAGGTTCAAAGTGACATCTATAATTTAGAGCTGAATAAATACAATCTGGGAAAACGGAGCAGCTGCGAAATGAAACTAAGTGATGGACAGCTGCCCTAAAACAAGCATGAGGAAAGAGTCGTTACTTTTTATGCTTGCTCTCCCAAGCTCAAAGTTTACAGACGCTAAAACCAATGCATTGACAGATTCTGCAATAAAACATACACACCCAGTTCCTCTCCAGCCTGGCCCCTCCAACAACAATCCCCTCAAAGCAAAGCTGTAAAGATGCTAGCTATACATATACATATATAAACTCACCGGCTACTTTAATAGGAACATATGTACACCTGTTCATTCATGCAGTGATTCCTATCAGCCAGTCATGTTGCAGCAATGCATTGCATAGAATCATGCAGATACAGGTCAAGAGCTTCAGGTGATGTTCACATCAGACATCAGAATGGGGGGAAAATGTGATCTCAGTGACTTTGACCATGGCATGGTTGTTGGTGCCAGACGGGATGGTGTGAGTGTTTCAGAAATTGTTGATCTCATGGGATTTTTGCTAATCCCAGTTTACACAGAATGGTGCAAAAAAACAAAAAACATCCTGTGAGCAGAAATGCCTTGTTGATGAGAGAGGTCAGAGGAGAATGACCAGACTTGTTCAAGTTAACAGGAAGGCTATGGTAACTTCAAATAACAAATGTAAATAGTTTTACATCCATGGTGAGCAGAAAAACATCTCAGGATGCACAACGTCAAAGTGGGCCAAGGGTCACCGAAACTGGACAGTTGATGCACAGTTTTATTATTTTTATTATTATATAACCGAGTTATTTATTTCTGTTGTTAACAGTGTAGCCTAAAAAGCATTGAAACTGGAAATTTAATTTCTAGCCTCTGTAGGACTGGTAATTGAAGTGCAGTTGGACATTTTACTTCCTGTTGTTTATCAGCATTACCTGCATTAACAAAATAGCCAGAAATACCACTGTCTTGGACCGATTTTGTCTAACTATGCTTAGTATGACTAGTTGACCACTGTTTGGAATTACTGGTCAACTAATAAAACTAGTAAGTGCACCCTGTTCACATGTAACGTCATACCACTGATGGAAATGACACACCTTTATCACCCAAACGTTTGTCCTCACTGTGTCACACATTTCAAACTCTGAACTCTTAGCTAGCAAAAAGAGAGTCTTCAAAATTGGATGTATTCTTTAAAGAGACGACATTTCACAGTTCATGTTGTTCTGTTTATGAAGTCCTTTGATATCAGAATATTATTTGAGCTGTGCAAAATGTGATTTTTAGTAGTGCTGATATACTGTAGGATTAGTGGTGTAGGGCATCATAAATTTCTTCAGCGCTGCCAATATTAATGAAAAGGAATCACTCATCTTTATGCTGCGGAGAGAGACTTTTCATTGCTTGATTATCAATAAACTCTGCATTCTGAAGGTGTTTTTTTTTTTTTTTTTTGGTAAGTTGAATACTTGTATATGCAAGACTATAATGCAGCGTTGCTCATGGTAATGCTTGTGGTTTTATAGCCAGAGAGTTTAATTCCCAGTAAATGTTGGACATGTCCAGAAGGGTGACTAATTCACTTGCTATTAAAATACTGATTAAAGCATTAAGCGCTTAACACAATCCAGACTTTTAATTGGTAAAATACTCACTTGCTACTTGAAGCTTTATTTATTTATTTATTTATTTGTTTGTTTGTTTGTTTATTTTTAATTGAAAATTATTAAGTACTAGTTCAGTTAGAGTTTGCTAGTTTAGCAACACCTTTCATTTACCCGTTTGCTATGCTTGTGTGTTATATTGTTCCAACAGGCTGTGTAGAGAAGCTTAGATACTTGTGTGTGTGTGTGTGTGTGTGTGCATGTCCATGTATTCCTGTATGTTCTTCTTTGTGGCATCAGCATGCTCTAGTAGCAGATGGAATCAGTGCCATGATGGCATCCTGTCTGAGTGTGTTCCAGTACCTTTTCCCTGTAGATCAAAACAGTGACAGACACACACACGCTGTTCTGATCCCACTTTCTGACTAGCACATCTGTCTCTTGAATGCCTATTAATGGAATGTGTGAGCCTGCGGGTTAATATCTATCCTCCTTGTCATTGACAGCTACCTACTCATTTGTGACACATTTTTCGCAACTGAAACTGTAACTGAAAGCGTGGAACACGTATAGTCTATGTTGGGTTTTACAGTAGGCACTGGGGGGGGAGGCTGTCTGTTTTAGTTAAAACGTATAAAATAGTTTATTAATTGCTATATCTAATGGAGTAAAACCAAAAAATGTCTATGGAGTGTGTCAGCATTGCTCTTGTAAAACATTACATGGCAAAAGGTCATTTTGCAGTTGGCTAAATTTTACCCATGAAGACTGGGATTAGTTTACCGACAGAGGTGTAGTGTCGTATAACCTTGTTCCTGGTGCAGGTGATGGAGTACGAGAACCGTATCCGAGCCTACTCCACCCCTGACAAGATCTTCCGCTACTTTGCCACACTGAAGATCATCAGCGAGCACGGAGACGCCGAGGTGTACATGACGCCGCAGGACTTCATCCGCTCCATCACACCTAATGAGAAGCAGCCAGAGAGTGAGTCTTCACGTTGTCTCTCCTAATCTCTAGAAGTGCTTCAGTGAAAAGCTATGCTCTGTTGCTATATCTGTGAGTGGTTATGAAGCATGGCAAGCTTATAAATACCACTTTAGGCGTCTCTCTCTCGCACTGATTAATGTCCTCCTCTTTGGCACTTTGCCCCTTTATGACTGTAACCCAAATACCTCATTTAAGAATGAACAGATGTATTCTTACCAGCAGCCTTCTAGGGTTTCCTCCTGCTGTATCTAGTATCTAATAAATGGGGGCCAGGTCAACTTGACCATCCTTAACCTCGTGTAACCCCTTCACACCCTTTATATGGTTGACAGGATGAGTGACAGCAAACAGCTGCTTTCCGCAAAGTACTGCTGCCTCAGTCAGATGATTCCTCAGATGGCGTGACAGGCTGACCCGACTAACTGAGAGTGGCTGGTGTGGCAGGACGTAAGGGTGACTCGCTATTAAGCAGTGGGCAAACAAATTATCAGTTCTAAACGAGTCAGACTCTCATATATCTCCTTAGCTGATGACAGAGATTTGATCTCCAGCCCGCACGAGAAAATGATTCTGTGAATTCATACAGCCAGGGTTACTTTTATTTTATTTTATTTTTTTATAACTTCATGCCTCATAATAAAATTCCCAGTCAAATTAATTTATACGTGATTCATAAAAGTGACTACACACATGGAAGACTGACTGAATTATCCCTTCAGTCGTTTTGGCACAGAGATCCTATCTTATCTTTCTCTCTTACTTAAATTAAATAATACGGGGATCCGTTGGTCTGAGGATTTAACACCAACTGTCAGTGAGAAAAACGCAGAGAGAGAGAGAGAGAGATAGGGAGTGTGTTAGTGTGGAATGCATGAACGCTTCTGCCTTTTTTTTTTTTTCTGGTAAAGCCCCGTCAGTGCAATTACCCAACACCAGCCTTGCTGTCATTATTACACTTCAGAGCCTCACCATGGTGCACAGTGGAAGCCTTTTTACTACCGACAAACTCTCCATTTCTCCAAGACATTTTAATCTGATTGAATAAACGATGAAGCTGTTTGCATTTTAAGTTTTTTATTTTTTTATTTTTATGAAGGACAGTCCACAGGGCAGACACTCAAAGCCACTCGTATTATGCTGACTGCTCACTTCCGAGTTGTGCACAGGTTGGCACAGATGAGTGGTATTGCTTTTAATGTATTGATCCCCGCCCAGGTCTATCAAAGATCGCTTGCCAGTGAGATTTTGCCTGCAGTCTGTGCTCTTTAATCTTTAATTCAATTAACTGGGCCAAGGAGATTTGGTCATTCGGTACTTATCTGCAGCGTGCCACTGATATCGGGAGCTGTCATGCTAGTGCTGATGGGTGTTCCACACTCATCATGTGACCTTGGACTAAATACTGTTCAGGCGTTGTCCTTTTCACATTTACTTTTAGAGAGCTGAGCCAAAATGGGGACAGCATTAATGTAGAGAGGAAAAATTTAAATATTCCTGGAGTCACAAGCTTTATGGTTCAGTATTTTCATGGGAAATGTAATGTAAGGTGACCGGGGATAAATCAGTCAATCCAAAATGCAAGAATTATGTCCAGGTGCAGATGTGATCTTTTACTATGCAGTGCTGTGAAGAAGGCCTACTTTACTTTATTGATATGACTCATTAACTCACTCGAACAATGATGGAGTCGCTTAAGGCAGGCATTCAGTCGCGCATTCATCAGAAACGCATCTGTCGAGAGCAAGGACACGTTTTGAGGACACACGCACACACCTCAGACAATAGTCTGTTTCCAAATCTCTAAAATGTATTCCTTCACTCTCAAATCCATCCATCCATTTTCCATACTGCTTATCCTACACAGGGTCACGTGGAGACTGGAGCCTATCCCAGGGAACTTGGGGGCACCAGGTGGGAAACACTCTGGACAGGGAGCCAACCGATCACACATTCACACACTACGGACAATTTAGAGATTGCCAATCAGCCTACAGCGCATGTCTTTGGACTGGGGGAGGAAACCGGAGTACCCAGAGGAAACCTCCGAAGCACAGGGAGAACCTGCAAACCGTGCATACAGGATGGAGGTGCGATTCGAACCCCCAACCCCGGAGATCCAAGGCAAACGTGTTAACCATTAAGCCACCCTGCCCTACTGTCGAAAATCTATTTGAATTAACAACAAAATAATTAGAAGATGTAAAATATGACTATGAAATATATTTATACCATGATGCAGTTGTGTCCTCGAATCTGATTGGTCAGAAGCTGTTTTCTAAAACAGCAGCTCTGACAGTAATCTCAACTGGGATTCAAATCTCAGGTTTATATTAATGTGTCCGAATACGTTATTGTTTCTATACAAACAGCTCATTCACACGGACTTGTATGGCAGACGCTCCACATAATCATAAGGCCAATGATGAAAGGTTTGAGAAGATTTGGTGTCCAGTGACAGCGCTTTGTAACAGCCAGTAAGTGGGAGAGTCTTCAGGGCTTAGGACTTAGTGTTTTGAAAATCATAGCATTCTCTGGATTAACACTAGAGAACTAGAAAGTTCTTCAGATAAAGAGGAAATTATGTCCTTGCAGGGGACAATCTGTTTCACTTTTTCACTGTCATTCAAGCCGCTTATTTATATGGATGGACAGGTATTTAAAAAAAAAAAAAAAGAAAAGAAAAGAAAGAAAGTAGGACTAATGGTGAACATAAACATGCAATTCATTATTCATTGGACTGCCAGAAAAGCTGCTCCATAATTCATCTTCTTTACCCAGCAGAATTGCATTGATCTCTTCAGTTTTGGCCCTTCAGCATTGTCCTCCTTTTTTTCTCCAAACCGCTCACGCTTGGCTTTTCCGGTACCATCTTTGGCCTGACCTATTATATCAATCATCTGCGGCAGAATAAAAAGCACCTTGAAGAAGAGGAGGAATAAATATCACAGTGAGGAGTGAGGAAATGAGGGCTTCAGTGTGTGTGGGGTTACACGAGTTAAGGGCATTTCTTTTTCTTTGTTTTCTTAATCACCACTGTGTATCTCTGCTGTCCAACTTTACTGATGATTAATGAAGAAGTGAATAAATTAATCAAAGGCGTTATCATGCACTTTCAGAAATCTGATCATGTTCCTTTGACCATGTTTAAGAGACAGGTATGCAACAGGGATGTATAAGCCAGACCTCCAGGGCTAGTATGACTCACATTGTGCTGGGATCTCGGGTCCAATCTGTACAATGTGATCACATCAGTCTGACTTTACTGATATTACATTCAGTGATTAAATTAAATGTAGGCTGTATTCAAATAAACTAATGTTTGTTTACAGTGCATACAAAATGCAGAGACTAAGAATATAATATAAATATCATATAAATTGATTGCATTTATATTAATGCAAAAAAAAAAAGATTAACAATTAATTTATTTGGAAGCATAGGAAAATGGAAATTGTACCATATTAATCAATGTTTACTATTAAAACACTGATTACTGCAGAGAGCTGTAGGATGTGTGCTGATGGGAATATATGTACCTTAAATTCATTAACATCTCTTCATCTGTCTCTCTTTCTGTCTCTTAGACCTAGGTCTGGATCAGTTTGTGGTGAAGCGCTATGATGGAAAGGTAAGCTGTGGGTTGTGTGTGCATGTGTGTGTGGGCGAGTGGGTGGAAGGAGAGAGGTTACCTAGCTATTGTTCTGCCCAGCACGATGTTGCCAGAGAACGTGTGTTTCAAAAGATGCTTCTCATAAAGCCATTATTCTCTCTCTTCAGAAGGACCGAAGCCTTGGAACCCTCATGACGTCTTAATCTTGCTTTCTCTCTGCTTTGGTCGTTGAGTCACAGAAAATAGTTGTTTTTGTGTGTGTGTATAACTACCTAACCAAATTCTATGGCCTTTGTAAGAAAGCAAACCAATTGAAGACAGAAGAAGTGTGTACTTTCTCTCTCTCTCTCTCTCTCTCTCTCTCTCTCTCTCTCTCTCTCTCTCTCTCTCTCTCTCTCTCTCTCTCTCTCTCTCTCTCTCTCATTTGTAACACCTAAAGCACTGTTGCTGATCTGTGGCAGTGTTGAGCTGGACACATCGGTGTTTATAGTAGGGTCGTATGTCAATTCTCTATACCATGCTGTTGTCCGAATCTTAATCTGTTTTGCTTCTTGTATAATGTGAATATTAATGGATGACTTATAATGATGACACACCCAGCCATCTACCACAGATCTGTAATAGCTGGGTTTTTTTTGTTTTTCTTTTGCCTCTAAATTGTTCCAAAACTACTTTTATCGTTATGGTTGAACATTTGGAATTGACTCTTCATAATAGCTAACAGGAACACAGAGCTGTGAGTGAAAGCATAATATCCACAACACAGAGTGCGAGAGTTTGAGATGAAGCACCTTGTTTTTGTCTGGTCTCCGAACGTCCTCAAGCTCACACAATGAAGAGTAATACGAGGCTTAGCCTCGCTGGTCTCCTCTCTCCAGCCATTAGTGCCATTATCTGTAGGAGGCATGCAGTGCAGTAACAAGTGCAAATGGAGTGGCTCTTTATGAACTGAACCTTGGACAACGCACTCGTCTTTGGCCCGAGCCCGGGCATGTCTCAGCCACCCACACGCTGATTACCCCACTCGAGAGATATGATAAAAAAAACACAAATCAGAACTGTTAAATCATAATTCTGCCTCGGAGGAACATTTTCACAACATTTTACTGTTCTTTAGCAAATGTGTAGAGTTTTGCTTGATGAAAACAGAACTTATCATATTTTAATGAATGCTTATTTTTTTATTTTGTTGGGCAGTCAGCGTTCACCAGCTCAACATGCTCACATCTATTCAAACGGATCTCACTCTCTCCTTCCTTCTTACACTTTAATTTTTCTCTATGTATCTTTATGTATCAATTTCTGTTGTTGTACAGCTTCTGCCCTTAGACTCTTAAAAACCATTCCACAGTGGTACTCGTGTGAACAGACCTCTTGTTTTCCAGTTGTCCGACGTGCGTGCACACAGCTGCTACGTGAGCAGCGTTATTTATATAGTCGCCTGCGTACCTTTTGTACATTATATTGCTTCTGAAATCAAAGCTGGCTTTCAAAATCTTTTAGTCTGCCCTTTCCAAGGAAACAATTTTCATAACTCCTTTTGTGCTAGTCTTGTTATGTCCAGTTAAATAGGACGTACATGACACCCCCCCCCCGTACTGTCTGTAGGACGTGCAACACAGGTACAACAGTACAAATGACTTTGGAATGGTACTTTTTGCCTTTTCCCCTAATTACCTTAAGTACAAAACCAAATACATTAAGAATACACAGTAAGAAAAGCACATAGTTTAAACTGGCAGAGCTGGTCTGATGGCATGGACACAAATATCTCTCTTTCTTTCACACACACACACACACACACACACACACACACACACACACACAATTCAATTATCCTGGGGAGCTCGTCTTGGATTTCTGACCTCCCAGCTCTGGCAAATATCTGCATCCTCTGGGGTTAATTATCTCCCTTCCAAATTTTCCTTTCACAGCGTTTTTGCATAGGATTCTCTGTTTCTCTCTCTGTCCCACTCCTTCCCTTCCCAGTGCATATTTGGCAATTGGCTCGAGCTGCGGAGATGGTGATCTTTATTTTCATCCATCCATGTGCCTCATTAGGTTTTCCCAGCCTTTTGGCTCTTTGTCCATTCAATCCACCTTCCCCCGTTTATTCCGTCTCTCTTTTTGTGTAACCCATCTTATCCCAGTATAATAGGACACTGTAATGGATTTGGCCCGACTGTAGGGGATTTGTAGTGCTCTAATGAGCCGTGCTTTATGGATGCACAACAGTTTTGTCCTAACCTTTTATATTTTTCCTTAACAGAATTTTATAGCTTCGCAGGTGCTGTGCTCGGCTGCCTGATAACACCAGATTACAGCATTTGTTCAGGTGCATGTTAGGTGTGTGGGGTGCTCACCAGGGAAAAGTGCTTTTTGCTGTCTCCACAGTGTAACTGTACTGACATCTCTCTCTCTCTCTCTCTCTCTCTCTCTCTCTCTCTCTCTCTCTCTCTCTCTCTCTCTCTCTCTCTTTTTTTTTTTTTTAAAAAGCAAAATTCCTATTGGCTTCTGAGTGTTTTATCCTATATGTTGTTTTGATCCTATATCCTACAGTTGTGCTGTATCCTAACATAACCTCACATATAATTTAATTGTCTTGTTGTGCTGGATATATCTTGTGCTCTAGCAGCTGTCTCGCACCTTCTTCTCCACTCATGTAACCAATAAAACCTCCCATTCTCTCTCCTCCCTGTCTCTCCATCCTTTCTTCCCTCCATTTCACCCATCCACCCTCCATCCTTCCACTCTTTCCCATCCATCACATATGCCCGTCCCTCTGTGTAGGACTTCTGGCAGGTATGGGGACGATACTGAGCTGCATGAGCGTGCGCACGAGTGTGTGTGTGTGTGTGCTTGTGTGTGTATATGCAATTGAGAGCCTTTGCACCAAAAAAAAAACCCCAACAACTCTTCCTTCTGCCTCTCTCTCTCTCTCTCTCTCTCTCTCTCTCTCTCTCTCTCTCTCTCTCTCTCTCTCTCTCTCTCAGTTTTTCTGTTCAGAGTTGTCAGAGCTTCAACAGATGCTGGTCTCTCTTTGCCTGAGCAAGCCTTTCAACCTAAACCGTAGTCCTCAATTACACCACACAGGAGCGCAGCCAAGCAATGCATTACAGCTATATACATTTCATTAATAATCATTGGTTTGGGAATATAGCGTGGTGGCAAGCAGAAAGTGAGAATTTTGCCTTCAGCAGAAATGAGAAGGGAATAATTACTGACAGTGCATCTTTCCCATAATGGTATGTTAGTGAGACAGACTGACATCGACAGATAGATGGGACTCAACTTTCCATAACAAACGCTTATGTGGAAATTGAGAGGCGAAATGTGCTGTGGTCAGAATCCCACAGTGTTAGTGCTGGAGTTTTTATAACTGCCATATCATGATCTTTTATCCGGTTGATTATTGTTGATTATTATTATTATTATTATTATTATTAAATACATTGTTTAAATGAGCTTGTTTTATTTTGTCAGACCTCTCTAAACTGTAATTACAATGAAAAAAAAAATTGACCAGGCAAACCAACCCAACTCTCTCTGTTAAAAATGTTAGAAAACGTAAACGGAAGCCTGAAACAAATAAACCAACCAGTTTTACTGATGTGTCTCTTGAAATTATTGGTTTAGAAAGAGTTTTAAACAGTACAAACTGCACCTTAAATAAATAAATAAATATGTGTGTGTGTGTGTGTGTGTGTGTGTGTGTGTGTGTGTGTGTATATATATATATATATATATATATATATATATATATACACACACACACACACACACACACACAGTACTGTGCAAAAATTGTAGCCACCCTATTTTTTTTAGTACAAACTTAGATAGATTAGATAGATTTTTTTATTTTATGACTTCTACATGATCAAGTCAGTACAAAAAACATTTTAGATTCCCAAACATTAGTTTTCTAGCACAAAAATAAATGTTACAGAAGTGTTTGTATGTCATGAAAGAAAACAGCATATTACGTAAGAGATCAGAAAACACAAAGAAGGCTGCTGGGTTTTGCTGCAAAAATAAGAAGCGAGTGTGAAAGTCAAAGTGTCCAGAAGAACTGTGTCTGGTTCTGCAAGATGCTCAATAAAACTTACCAGCTCATTTCCTTATAAAACTGCACTATTTGTACCGGAGACTACTATTTTTATTTTTCTGTCATCCCAAATATTGACTTTGTTTCATTTACTAATGTTTACTGCTCTTTATGGTATTTTCTCTTAATGTAGAAACATTTAATTTCATTATTTTGAAGGCATCTTTGCTCTACAGCATTTCTTTGCATGTGCCTAAAACTTTTGCACAGTACTGTGTATATATATTTACATTTTCATGCAATGATTGCTCAGGCAAATAATGTCTTTATTTTATTGACAGATACACCCTTATTACACAGTGTTTCTAATATCCAATATTAATGCCTGTTAGTATAGTATGCACTGTGTTGTCATTGCTGCTGCTTTCAGTAAAAACAGTTCTTGGTGGTGGATTCTGCTTTTAGGCATAGAACACGTACTCAAACACACAAAACTAAACAGACAACATAAAAGGAAAGGGCAGCAGTTCTAAGATCTGTACAGGTGTTCCAGTGAACACACACACACACACACACATACACCTGAAACACAGCTGACGCTTGCATAAACGAGCTTTCTGTGGTGGAACAATGCAACTGACCATCGCTTCTGAATTATTAACCATGCATACATGTACACATCCTGTTTGTATGAAAGGTTGTGTGTGTGTGTGTGTGTATGTATGTATGTATGGAATATGTAATAATATAATATATAATCCAGTAGTAGATCTGTTCAGGTTTTCTAAACATTAGATATGAGTAGGCTTCCCTCAGGCTGGAGAAATCTTGTACCTGATCTTGGACAACTCTGAATTGTTTTCTTTCTTTCTCTCTACCTCACTCTCACTCTCTCTCTGAACCAGAGGTCTTTGCCTGTGTCGCTGTATCATCTCTCTCTCTCTCTCTATTTGTGTGTGCATGCCCTGCTGAATGTCTGCAGGACGGCCACTGCGAGCTGGGAGTGGGTAGTAGAGTTGCCTGTTGCGCCCCCTGTCTGCACTCTGTGGCACCACAGTTTGCCCCGACCTCGGGAAGCTCAGTCTTCCCTCTGAAGTGTGGAAACGAAACGTATGAGATCACATTCTTTAGCATGCTTTGGAAGCGTAGTTTTGGGTTTTGGTGAAAAGGGAATACACTACACTCTGCATCATCCTTGTGGTCGGAGGGCACTGTGATGTCACATCCTCTGCCTAGTGTCAGGTGACCTAGGTAGACAGGCGGGGTGGGGGGAGTGTAGTGATGAGTGATGAGCCTGTGGCATGCTAATAGAGCTGCTGCCAGTGGAAAATGGTGTGATGGCTTGTGGCTGAATTTGTTGACCTTATTTTGGGTTTTCAGTCTCGGCGGGAGGCGTTTCGATGACAATTGGGGGTGCCATACATACATACGCACACGTACACACACGCACATACACACACGCGCACACACACACACATACATGCAAGTACTCCCCTCTCAATCTGTAAGTTGATGGTAATTGGTGTATATGACAACCTAATATCTTGAATACTGTTGAACACCTGCTCTGAGATTTCTTCAGACGCAGACACACAAACATATACGCACACACTAAGGATCTACAGAAACACCATTTGCAATTCATTTGTTCCCAAATGGCATTAAGATGAAAGATGAAATGAGTTTTGTGAAAGCAAGCTGTGTGTGTGTGTGTGTGTGTGTGTGTGTGTGTGTGTGTGTGTGTGTGACTTTGATAATAAAAGAGGACCTTTTCTAAAGCCCCTGATGAATGATGTGAGATATTGATTGGTGTTTGAGATTGCGCATGGCTTATATGCCTTCTCAGGACGGCTCCTTTTTCATTCTGTCTTGCATTTTTTTTTTTTTTTTATATTTCCTTTTTTTTTCTTGCTTTTGTTCATGCCTTGTTGCTGGCTTTATTGTTTATTCAATTTTTTATGGATATAAACATTGTCGTAAAACAGCTTTGTAGAAATGAATTTCCAGCCCAGTGATGGGCAAATGGGTGGCTGAGGAAAAATCCCTGTAAGAAAGAAGCTTGAGAAGATCCAGGACTAGAATGGGAATGCACCTTCCACTGGCCGTCACTTTCTCTTTTTGTCTCTTTCATTATCCTTCACATTTTCATCAGCTCTAGTCTCTTAACCCATAGTACGTACACTGGGAATTTCTACTTTGGCACAATTATAGTGTTCAGCGAGAGAAGCCAGACACACATGTTGATGGTTGTACATGTTAGGTCTTCTTGATTGATTGATTGATTTACTCACACTTGCACACAACACTGTGTCTTTCTCTGTTACGAATCTGTCCATCAGTAGTACTAATAAAGTGAACCCTCGCAGCACTGCTAGTGAATCAACAGGAACCTCTCCCAAGTTCACAAACACAGGCCCTCAAACACATACTCGGTAAACAAAGGGCCAGTGCTCAGTCTAAGGGCTTCTCCTTATGTCTAGCAATATCAACTTCCCAAACGACAGGAAGCCCTGAAGCAAGGCCAATCAAAAAGAGAAAGAAATGAGAGAGAAGCAGGAATCCCCCCCCAGCATTCCCTCAGTCCAGTGCACACTGTTCCTCCACTGTGCTTCATTCTTAACACACCACTTTCTTTACCAGAGCTCAGCTTCAGGGCTCGCAGCTTTTCATAACAGATGCCCTGCTTTTGACAGGCTTCATTTTGCTTTTCACAACTCCTTTTGAACTTTTCTGCCCCCCCACCTCCAAATTCCTCCAAAATTCTACTGCTGGTATTCATGTTGGATTAGGCAGCCAGCTACCCATTTACACTTAGCTAAATGGTTACGTAATCAGATGTGGGAGTTACCTTAGTCACAGTGTAAAAATAATAACAACTGTGGAGCATTTTACAAGAGAACATCTAAAGTGCCAATACACAGCAAACAATATACTGTCATAGACAGTGATTATGCGCAGGTCAACAGAGTTTTGTTTTTTATTGCATATAGCTATTTGAGTGTGTAGCTACTTCCAATAATCTTCAGCCTCTGAGCATTGTTCTTATTTTACTGGCAGTTATGAAAAATGTGCCACGAGTCATTGTTACTCTACAAATATATATGAAGTCTTTTATAATGAGCTGACGTGCTGCCATCTCATGTTATAGACTCCATACTGTCTCACTTCTGTCTCCATACTGTCTCAGCTTTGTCCATACTGTCTCGGCTGTGTCTCAGTGCTGTCTCCATACTGTCTCAGTGCTGTCTTCATACTGTCTCGGCTGTGTCTCAGTGCTGTGTCCTTACTGTCTCTGCTGTGTCTCAGTGCTGTCTCCATACTGTCTCAGTGCTGTCTTCATACTGTCTCGGCTGTGTCTCAGTGCTGTCTCCATACTGTCTCCATACTGTCTCCATACTGTCTCCATACTGTCTCGGCTGTGTCTCAGTGCTGTCTCTGCTGTGTCTCAGTGCTGTCTTCATACTGTCTCAGTGCTGTCTCCATACTGTCTCAGTGCTGTCTCCATACTGTCTTGGCTGTGTCTCAGTGCTGTCTCCATACTGTCTCCATACTGTCTCGGCTGTGTCTCAGTGCTGTCTCCATACTGTCTCGGCTGTGTCTCAGTGCTGTCTCCATACTGTCTCGGCTGTGTCTCAGTGCTGCCTCCATTCTGTCTCTGCTGTGTCTCAGTGCTGTCTCCAAATGGTCTCGGCTGTGTCTCAGTGCTGTCTCCATACTGTCTCGGCTGTGTCTCAGTGCTGTCTCGGCTGTGTCTCAGTGCTGCCTCCATACTGTCTCGGCTGTGTCTCAGTGCTGCCTCCATACTGTCTCGGCTGTGTCTCAGTGCTGCCTCCATACTGTCTCGGCTGTGTCTCAGTGCTGTCTCCATACTGTCTCGGCTGTGTCTCAGTGCTGTCTCCATACTGTCTCGGCTGTGTCTCAGTGCTGTCTCCATACTGTCTCAGCTGTGTCTCAGTGCTATCTCCATATTTTCTTGGCTGTGTCTCAGTGCTGCCTCCATACTGTCTCAGCTGTGTCTCAGTGCTATCTCCATATTTTCTTGGCTGTGTCTCAGTGCTATCTCCATATTTTCTTGGCTGTGTCTCAGTGCTGCCTCCATTCCGTCTCTGCTGTGTCTCAGTGCTGTCTCCAAACGGTCTCGGCTGTGTCTCAGTGCTGTCTCCATACTGTCTCGGCTGTGTCTCAGTACTCCGTACATGTCGTCCACTGTGCCTCAATGCCGTCTACAGTCTTTGTGCTGTGTTTCAGCTTGGAGGCTCCAGGCCATGTGGTGCTGAACAGAGCAGCAGCCATTAGACATACAAGTCCAGCTGTCAGTTTCTCATTCTCTCCCTTCTCTTGCTTTTCCCTTTCTCTGTGAGGCTTTGAACACTTTCTGTCTTGCAGTTGTGTGTGTGAGAGATGTGTGCGTGTGTGTGTGGTTATGTGTATGGGCACTGGTTTGCCAGCTTTGCTCCTCTTTTGTGTTAATTTGTAGCCTGCTGAGTGTTGTTTGTGTGTTCCTGGCTGCGAAAGGTGCTGCATGTTCTTTGAGGATCTCTGAAGGTGACTGCAGGGACATGTGGTACCTAGAGCGTTCACGCACACACACACACACACACACACACACACACACACACACACACAGCAATAGCTACTACCCAGACTTTCCTGTCTGCTATAAAAATAACTTGCACTCTCCTGGTATTTCAACACAAAATACACACTCACACAAACACCATCTTCAGCCTTGCACTTAGACTTAATTATTCCAGCATCACTCCCCTGAGCAGAGGAGTTGTGTCCTCAATAAGTGTTTTGGGGTAAATCTCATAGCTCTATATTTATAGCACAGTGACGTCGCCCTAAGTGAGTATAGGCTCTGAAAAATAAAGGTGTAGTGCAGAATTAATATATGTGAAATAGGTTTATGCTGTCTAACAATGTCGTCGTCCTTACATGACCAGTGACGCTGACTCAGATTATATTAAAGGAAACCACCATGAAACGCAATATCCTGGTAACGATTCTGGTGTTAATTTGTTAGTTGATGCTGTATTTCTTTGTTCCTGTGACAAGGCAGAGGTTGTCTGCCACTCTGCTGTCACAAGGGGAGAGGCTCGGCTCGGCTGGTTAGCGGTCTACAAGATGACGACGGTATTAGCTTAAAAGTTGAAGCTTTGGAAGCTGATCTGTTTGAGCAAAGTGTACAGATGAGGTGAGAGAGCTGGACAGACTAAATGATTAAAGCGCTGCTCCATCGCTCTCTAAGTAGAGATGAAGAAAGCGCTAAATTTCACTGAAAGCTCTATCAGCAAGTAATGAAATGGCAATGTAGAAAACCGTTAACCCGAAATGAAAGTGGTCAAACATGTTTGAAATTCCATTATAAAACAAAATTTGGACACCACTGAAGATGATGTTAATTATTTAAAAAAAAAATAAATAAATAAAATTAATATGCACGTCATTTCAAGCTGGATTTTTCCTTCAAGTGGGCAAATTTTCCATGGAATTCCACTTTTCATCTGTTTCAATGGTAAACATGCATAATACTTTGAACCCATCTGTTGTGACAATAATTGACAGTCCATCAACATTGCTACCTGTTCTGGAAGGGTGATGAACCAGTTTCCTGTAATATCTAAAATAACGCTTACAGCGCACAACCGCATTATAACGAGTGTTCAGCACAACAAGGACTATTTTTCCTCCGAGTAAAATATAGGTCGGCTGTTGCTTATGAGGGCATTTGAATAATGCAGCTGTGTAGTCTATAAGGCTCAACAAAGTTTTTTTGTCGAGTATGTTTATTTTTTTCCGCTGAGTAGACTACAGGATAAATAGCATATATACATTCGTTTTTGTCAGAACAATGCAGATGCGGATGTTTTGTTTAAAAAAAGTTGTGCTTTTACAGAATTGTGTTATGACTGTTCAAAAAAAAAAAAAACTATCTTTGATATAAGTGTTTATATGTACACCAACCGGACATTGGATATATATTTTTATTATTATTTAATGTCTTTATCTGTCCTAGTTAAATAAATGATTAAATTAGAATCAGGTAAAAAAAATCATCACCCAAGCTTATAGTGAACGAGTGTGTGTGTGTGTGTGTGATGTAGTCGTCCATAATAAAGTCAGTAATGGTGAGATGGTTGTTGCTGTGTTTTTTTTTTTAACCCCTTCTCTCTCCCTCCTTGACACTCTGATGGGATCTCCAGCAGACGGAGGTAACACACAGACTGAACTCTGGCATGATGTGTGTGTGTGTGTGTGTGTGTGTGTGTGAGAGAGAGAGAGAGAGACACAGATGCACTACAGTGTGTGTGTGGAAATTGTTATTCAATCACTGTGTGAGAAAATGAATGCAGGACAGACCACTTCTCACTGTGTCTGTGTGACTTTTGTGTAGTCTTTTGTTTGAGTGTATGTGTATAATACTGTGGTAGTGTTTCACATTAGACTGTTGTACACTGATTTATGTGCCACTGTGGTGGTGATGATGATGATGATGATGATGATAATGATAATAATATGTTCTCTTCATGTTCCCTCTTCCCTCTGCCGTGTCTGCCTGAATGAGTATGCTGCACTTGCATGGTCGGTGGATGTCGTGTACTGTGTGTGTATTAGCATGCAAGTGTGTTGTGTGTCTGTTGTTTAAATGACTGTAGAGTTCATACTGCAGCAAGTTGTTATGCGTTGTACCCAAATGCAGATGTGCAGCTAACACACTATCCATCTTTCTCTCTCGGGACCAACAGAAGATTTCTCAAGATCGGGAGAAGTTTGCCGATGAGGACAGCATCTTCTATACACTCGGGGAGTGCGGCCTCATCTCCTTCTCCGACTACATATTCCTCACCACCGTTCTCTCCAGTGAGTGTGTGTGTGTTTGTTCAGTCCCTTTAACCATCTGGGATTTGCACGTTCTGAAGGAGTTGCTAAGGGAACATAACAAAGCAGTATGATGTTGTTGTAAAAACATCTGCTTCTCATAGCACATTTATACAGAATTTGCTCTGGATGTGACATACAGTTGAGGTCATAAGTTTACATACGCCTTGCAGAATCTGCAAAATGTTAATCATTTTAAAAAAAAAAGAAGAAAAAAAAGAGGGCTCATAAAAATTGCATTTTGTTTTTTTATTTAGTTCTGACCTGAATAAGCTGTTTCACATAACAGATGTTTACATATAGTCCACAAGACACAATAATAATAACTGAATTTACACGAATGAACCAGTTCAAAAGTTTGCATGCGCTAGATTCTTAATACTGTGTGTTGTTACCTGGATGATCAACAACTGTTTTTATGTTTTGTGATGGTTGTTCATGAGTCCCTTGTTTGTCCTGAACAGTTAAACTGCCCACTGTTCTTCAGAAAAAATCCTCCAGGTCCTGCACATTCTTTGCTTCTCCAGCATCTTCTGCATATTTGACCCCTTTTCAACAGTGGGCTATATGATGTTGACTATTACAAAAGGTGCAAACATTCACTGATGCTCAAGAAGGCAACACGGTATATTAAGAGCCAGGGGGGTGTAAACTTTTGAACAGGATGATCGTAGACATTATTTTGTTTAAAGATCTATGTCCACGATCATCCTGTTCAAAAGTTTACACCCCCCTGGTTTTTAATGTGTCGTGTCGCCTTCTCGAGCGTCAGTGAACGTTTGCACCTTTTGTAATAGTTGTGTACGAGTCCCTCGGCTGTCCTCAGTGTGAAAAGATGGATCTCAACATCACTAGTTCGCTAAGCTTCTGTCAAGTTTTTTAGATTTGGCAGGGGTGTGGAGTATCTCAAACATTGTTGGCTGTAAATCAGTCACACACTTCAACACAGTGGACTTTTGAAGGTGACTTTACAGATGTTATATTAGACATTGGGACACTGAATAACTTGCTCATTTGAAGCGTAGTGACCAATACAACTGACAGGTGGAAACTGGAAATAGAGGCCAGAGTGTGTGTGTGTGGTGTCATTTCAATGATGGATATGTTGCATTAATTGTTGTGCTGCACTCAAGAGCTGGGATCGCTAGTAATGATCCAAGTAATGATCCGCAATTAATTTCAGTCTGTTCCTTGACTGTGCACGCTGAACTGCTAACACGGCTAACAAAAAATAAAAGCTGCAGGGTTTTATATAATCTGCTCAAGTTTGTATAATGCTAACAAATCCATGCTAGCTTTTATTTCATTATTGGCAATGCATATGTTCGTTATTAGTACGGAGATAAACAGTTATTACTCTGCGCTTTTGCTTCCAGCGCCTCAGAGAAACTTTGAGATCGCCTTCAAGATGTTTGACTTAAACGGGGATGGCGAGGTGGACCTGGAGGAGTTTGAGCAGGTAAAAAGACACACACACACACACACACACACACACACACACACACAGAGCACTGAATCAATTCGCTTTGAAGACATTGTATTCTTTCTTAAACTAGAGATTTTAAACACACTCAGCAGTGTAGATCCTCATCATCAGCTGCTATAAAAAAAAATTTTTTTTAGACCATTTACTACTGCAGAGAAGCAGATAGAAAGCAGCCTGACATTTCACAAAGCTTTTATTTCAAGTGTGACTTCTTAATGGTCACATTACACATGAGCAGGCATGTTTGGGGTTAACGGAGCAGAACTGCTGCTGTATAAATCAGAATAACAATCTGTTTAAATTCTATTAAATAAAAATATAATCTGGTATGCTCTTAAACCGATATCCAGGGATCTCATTTATCAAAGTGTGCTTTAATTCTGTGCGTAAGAACAGCCAGTATGCAGTGGAACAGCCAGTACGCATTAGGAAATTGGCGGTGTACATGTTGAACAGTGATAAATCCCTCACATCGTAAATTGCTCTACTCGTTCTTTACATAAAGAAACTCCCCCAATTTGCCATATATGGTAAACAACTTGCCTTTAAGAGTGATTTCATGGCTGCATGTGTGCAGTCTCCAATTACATTTGGAAAAGCTACAGTGGTGTGAAAATCCCTCATTGTTCTCTTTTCCTCTGTTGTATTTAAAAATGCGATGCGAGTGGTGTGAATGCAGGTAAGAAGTGTCATTATTCATAGTTGGATGGGAAATGCCCAACCCGTCTCCAGTTACTCTGACACTTGAGTATGCCTGGTGATGCCATTGCTGCAGTTGCTTGTGGGCAGGGATTAACCAAAATTGCAATAGGCAAACGAAATCCACTAATGAGCCACCCATCCCTCTCAGCAAAGAGCCATTTATCTGCGTCACCCCATTCAATCTTTAGATTAATTAGACTTTCAGTAACTGAGATCAGTTTACCCTCTATTACACTTTCCTGCCACTAGGGCTTTCTACATAATCAAGTTCAGGAGCAGTTCTAAATATACCTGCATCATCAAACACAAAAATAACTTGATAAATCACACCCTGTGTATGTACGATAAACCTCAAATCCAGCCTGACTGAATTTAATGAACGATGTCAGCCAGTTACTCATGAGCAAATATTCACATTTTTGTCCCAGCTGCTATGCGAAAGGATATAGAGCATTAATCAAAGCTGGATAGACCACAGCAGTGTTCCCTACGTGCTCATAAGCGTACGTCTGCTCTTGATCAGACGGCCCATGTGGCTCCACTCAAAGCCCTGTATTCTTCTAGTCAGGCTGTTGAAGTGTGAATTGGACTTTAAACATTCTCTTCGGGTTGAATATGAACTCTAAAGGTTTACGTTGAGTCATTCTGATAGGATTTCGGCTCAAAACCAGGCCCCGTGTTTTGTGAGATCGCAACACCGCACCAGCTCAAAATATTTCTTTGTATGTGTGTATCGCAGGTGCAGAGCATAATCCGTTCTCAGACCAGCATGGGCATGAGGCACAGGGATCGCTCCACCACGGGCAACACACTGAGGACCACTGGCTGCAGCTCGGCTCTCACGACCTACTTCTTCGGGGCCGACCTGAAGGGCAAACTCACCATCGGCAGCTTCCTGGAATTCCAGAGGAAACTGCAGCACGATGTTCTCAAGCTTGAGGTGCAGCAATCTGAGAGCAGTTAGAGAAATTCTGAGGACGTGAAGTGGCATGCTCGTTGTTGGTGATACTGTTTAGTGAACTTCAGATATTGAGGGTGGGGAAAAAAACAAAAAAACAAGGCCTCTCTGATTCCGTTTCATAAACTCAACTATTTTGTTATGCTTGCTACTGTTATATAAATAACTTCTCAAATGTCATATCGGAGGGATACTTGTGAGTGAGACGTACTAGCCAGTCGTAGCACATAAGGCAGAAAAAAAGACAGGAGAAAATAGAATATGTCACAAATATTTTAGAACTATAATTGAAATAACTATAACTATAAACATGAAAGACTACATGAATGCATTGTCAGACCCGCCAATCTTCACGCATTTTCCATTGGAGCTCCACATTTTAACGTCCGATTACACTGCTACGAGTTATCACTCAAAAATATGGCTGTTTTATTTCTTACTCCCTATAAAAACAACAGCTGTGCCAATCGACTTGTGAATCTGGAATGATTATACGCAGTTGTACAGGTGTCCCGATATTAGCCGTCACTACCTGGAAGCCCCACCCCCTTCTTTCTATCTCACATTAATAATTTTGGTGCTTGAAAGATGCACTGAAATGGAGAATGTTTTGAGGTCAGTCATGTTAACTAATATCTATCAATGTATGTTCAACAAGTATATAGTCCACATCAGTTGACTGTATTTTTTAAGGGTGTTCCAGAAGTTTGCCACAGAAACTTTTCAGCACAAAATGGTCATTTTCGGTTTTCACAACAGTGAAAATGTTGACCATGTGGAGCCATTTCACAGTTTCAACGTGGGGCATCAGACAAGTGATTTGTGAAAGAACTATATCAAAAATTTACTGTATGTTTTGGGGCATAAATGACAGCTTTTGTGGTTGTACACTGCAGTATTCATCTCAGCCGTTGTTCTGTTAACTTATAGTGACTGCCTGTTTTACATTTCTTAGTAGTAAAATATGGAAAGCCATTCAAATCTGCTACGGCATCATAGATGCATATCATTTACACTAAAAGGCTGAGCAGTCATGAGCTTATCTAGTCTTCCTCTAAACCAGTACCAAAACATGCACCTACTATCTCCTGTGCACTGAATCTCTACAATTCTAAACTAATTGTAAGATTGAATTTTACCCATTATAATCGGCAATCTTTGAGGTTATACTGTTGAATGTAAAACCCAATGCATTGGATTGCCATAAATATGGAAAGAGAGGATGGGGGTGGTAAGAGAGCAATTGGAAAAAGGAATGGATTGTCTCTATGATGGCAGCACAAAGTCAGCACGTGCCATAGTTTCAGGTTGGCTCTGTCACTAAGAGCTGTTTCTCATTCTTTCACTCCTTTAAGTGCTGAGGCGGCAGGTCTGACTTTCCTTTAACTTGCTGTCCAGTGTGTTATGATGCAGTCATTTCCACTATCTCCCACCCGTTATTTCCGTTTCCTGTCTCTCTTTGGCCTCTCTCTGGCGCCAGAGTCCATTTGATGGACATTCTCACTTGAGGGGATTGAGTTGAGGCTCAGAGAGAGAGAGAGAGAGAGAGAGAGAGACAGAGTAAGAGAGAGAAACAGCTCTGGCTGCTTATCTGTGGTGCAGTGGGAAGCAACTCGAGTCACAGGACTTGTGAGGATTTGTGAGTGTGATGATATTGTGATAATATGGGACTTGATTTGGTTTGACGTTTTTTTTCCTCAGTAAAACGATAAGATGTTGGGCTGAATTTTTAATACACCGCTCAGAATAGATTTTAGATTTATGAAGATTAGCCTCATAAATCCTAAGTTTATGTTCATTCAAGTTCACGTCTCGCACTTTTCCAGTTAGTCGACTCAGACCATGGTAGATGGAGCTATTCCTCATGTCTGGATGTCTTAACAGTGGGAAAGAAATGCAGAGTTTTACAGATAAGTTACATTTAGGTAATGCAACCCAAATCCATAATGTTGATTTTGTAATCAGAAAAATAAAGCACGCAGAATCATGCTGTATACTTCATGTCACTAATCGTAGGGTTGGCGGTTCGATTCCCGGCCCATGTGTCTCCACATGCCGAAGTATCTTTGGGCAAGACACTGAATCCCAAGTTGCTCCCAATAGTGCCTTGTATGGCAGCTCTGCAGCCATCAGGGTGTGTGTGTGCGTGAATGGGTGAATGAGAAACTTTTTTCTTTGCTTTGTAGAACTGCTAAGGTTAAAAAAAACGCTATATAAGTGCAGGTCATCTGATTAATGGTCCTTGCTTTAAGAATGGCGAGCTGCATGTGTGTGATTTCAGTGCTTTTTAAGCATACAGTATGTACGAACAGACCAGTCCCAGTGTTGCTCTGCTGTCTAGATGATGCATGACTGTGCTAGCTCATACCTCATCACACAGCACAAAGGAGATTTACATACAGATAGGGTGGAGATTTCAGAGAAAGAGAGTGCAAGAGAAAGAAAAGCTTTAACAGGCTGTTGTTGTTTTTTCAGGATGTTTTTGTCCAGTACCGAAAATATATAATGGACATACCAAAGAGTTAGCTAAGCATGTGATTAAACTCCGCAGTCTTACTTATCCTGTGTGTGTTTGTGTGTGCAGTTTGAGAGGAACGACCCAGTGGATGGCAGGATCACAGAGAGGCAGTTTGGGGGCATGCTGCTGGCCTACAGCGGTGTTCAGTCGCGCAAACTCAAACAGATGCAAAAAGGCCTGAAGAAGATGTTCAAAGACGCGCAGGTAAACCTGATAAGTGTCGAGAGAGGACGAAATCATAACGGAGCATTCAGGGTAAAATGCATCATTAGCTTTTTGCTTTTTTCTGTATGACCGAATGGATACGTACATCTTTCTCTCCTTCACATGCTCCCTCTATACCTCTCCGAATCATTACCCATCTATGCCTCATGACTCGCGTCTTACCACCAAATTAGCTTTCAAGTTCTCGTTGTCAGGGCTGTAATGCATTACTGTTTACTCAAGCAGCTGAGCTTAAAGGTGAGTACAAGGTAATTTTTTTTTGTTTCTTTTGTGGTATGCACTCTCAAAAACAGCCTAATATTACGAATATGAGGTTTCCACATGACTAGTTCCACTACTTTCCATTGATGAGCTTATGAGTTGCTTTGGCAGGACGTTCTGGTTCATTGACTTGCTGAGTGATTAAACACTACTGGAGATCTGGAGATGTGGAGGCGTTAGCTGGCTAATAGGCAGACAATGGAAAGCTCCACATTTGTAACTGCGAGCCAGCTTGTAATCGCTTTGTGTTTTATATAGATAACTCTACGTTTAAATATCATAGAACAGTATTTATACTTGTAGCGAGTGATTTATACATGTATTCGGCTTTAGCATTTTATGGGTCTTCTCATCACAGTTTTTTCACAAAATAAAATGTATCTAAAATCCTTTCAAACAGTTGCAGTGGTATTAATTCATATTTTCATATAGTGTCAGTTTTGATATTTCATTTATTTCTTCTTTACCTGACAATGACATTTTCTTTGATAGTTTTAGGTTTTTTGGGTTTTTTTTTTTTGTCAGAATGGTAGATTACAGGAAGCTCTTCACGCCAGCACAGCCAAAAGTGATTCCACCTTAGGAAAAGATTGATGTATTTATTTTGTCTGGGAGACCTGACATTAAAATGAAATCAAATATGCGCTTTTATGAATCAGAATGAGGTGAATTGGGCATTGAGGAATAGGAAATGTGCCTAACTCGATTTCAGGTCTTCTCCTTTGGGTAAAGTGCACTTTTAGGCCGGTCTCTTTTCTCTTAATGACTGTAATCAGGTAATTAGCCGTATCCTACTCACCTACCCACCTCTCCGAAGGTGCTGAGCTAAAACATCTCGCACATACCAATACACGCCCAGTCGCCCGTACGTTCATGCTTTTGCTAGTGTGGATTTAAGCACAGACTTTTGCATGATCCAGCTACAGACTGCAAGACAAATCAGTCATGCTTCAGCGCTAGCTAAAAAGAGAGATAAATTCTTCCCTCCCTAGTTTTACATCCTCAGTCAATTACTACTCCTCTATTCCTTCAGGTACAACTCTTTTACTATAGGGACCTGATATCGTAAAACAAATGAACAGCCTGTATACCTTCATTGCCTTCTATTTAGGCTTCATTGGGTGGAAACCCATCATTCTTTCAGCTCTCGCTTGCCTCTTTTGTATTAATTAGGGTATCACGTTTGAAGAAGTGGAGAATTTTTTCACATTTCTGAAGAATGTGAATGACGTGGACACAGCACTGAGTTTCTACCACATGGCGGGTGCCTCTATAGACAAAGGTATATACACACACACACTTTTTAAAAATTTTTTTTATTGCAAACGGCTGACTTTTTTTGGAACTCTCATCTACCAACTTCATCATTTTTCCAAGGCAATGTTCATATTTCCTCCTTCTTCTTCCCTTTGTTCTGGCCGCCGGTCCGATAAGCAGTCAGCCAGCTTGTAGCTCACTTTACCTGCTCTGCCTTTATTATCACTTTCCTCCTTCTGTCTCTCTCTACCTGTCCATATTGCTCTCTCTCTCTGTATTTGTGCCCTATTACTGTCTGTCGCTGTATTTCATATTATAATTAATAACATTTTATTTTTCAATCAGAGGTGAGGGGGGGGAAGCTTGTGGTTGTGATTGGCTCATGCACTGGTTTTTCAGGGTTAGAAATGAGAACAGATCAGGACACAGTTTACAGTACACTGGTTGAACCATTTCTTCAGTTCCTGCGTATTTTTTCCATCCATTCCAGTCTCTGCTTAAAACTTGGCACTCACAGTCCAAAGCAGATTACTGCACTCTGTTTATCCACTGTTCCTTTATTGATCTGGAGAACTGTATCTGCTGCTCTTCATATTAAATGTCACTTCCTCTTCTCTGTGCTTTCTGAAACGCTTGCAGCCCCTCACTATGTGACATAATTAAATATAGTGTAGGTGTGTAGGTGTGCGAGTCAGGTGGCAGCCTGCTGTAGCTATGGCAGCGTGGCCATGTATGAATGCTGAACCTCTCAAGCTTTCACAACGTTTTAAGCTATTGAGTGTGTCGCACCTCTTAGCGTAAGGACGATAACAAGGCTGACTCTCTTAATGATCGTCCATTCACATAATATTATTCAGATCGTTCCTAAATGCATATTATTCAAATATTTGTTCAGGATTGTGCCTTTCTATGGTTTTTAATTAAAATTAGTTTTAAATATCTATCCATTATCCGTCTAACCATTTTTGTATTAATGTTGTCTGCCCCATGTCTATGCTGCATTTACAGACACATTGGCTTATACACTCACTAGCCTTTAACAGGAACACCTGTACCCCTGCTTTTACCCAGTCAGCCAATCATGTGGCAGCAGCACAATGCATGAAATCATAAAGATACACACATCCAGTTAGAGGTGGTTCTGTGGGCAGAAATGTTTCATTGATGAGAGAGATCCAAGGAAAATGGTCAGACTGGTTCGAGCTGAAAGGAAGGCTACGTAAATTCAAATAACCACTCTTTACAATCGTGGTGAGCAGAAAAGCATCTCAGAATGCACATCCTGTCGAACCCTGAGACAGATGGGCAACAACAGCAGAAGACCATGTCAAGTTCCACTCCTCTCAGCCAAGAACAGGACTCACCGAACTGGACAATTGAAGATTGGCAAATGACCAAGTGGCATTTTTTTTCAACTGTCCATATTAAGATGTCCATATTCAGTCCCTCCAGGATTTCGCAATTTTGTGATCGCAGATCGCAAAATCAAGCAAACTCCGCAACATTCGGAGGAGCTTGCATTTTTTCAAAATTGGACCAAGATGTGTCACATGACGTCATCACAACACACATTCAGCCTAAGCCATCTTCGATTTACATGTGTCGAAAATGAGTACAGTGAAAGGGCCTCATTTACCAACAAACATCACTGAGAAAGACTCTTTTCACACAATTTCACCAATTCAAGTAGTTTTCTGCAAAAAAAAAATAAAATAAAATTTGCGTCACAAATTTTGAAAAAAGCCGCAGCAAAATCAAGCATTTTAGGCCGCAACGATCACAAAAAACTCTGCAAAATCCTGTACGGACTGAGTATTACTGATGCCTCCTGCTTTGTGTTCACTGTCTCACCTTTAGCTGCCTAGTAAATATTAAGCAACATTCTCAGGATCACCTGTAGTTATTTTTCATTACTGTGACTAATTAGGATACTGTTGTATAACAGTCTGCCTCCATAGTGGCTCAGAAATTGTTGATCGAACAAAAACAAAGAAAACTGCTAACAATGCTGGAGATGAGATACCAAAGCACTATGTTCACACCGCAAGCCCAGTTTTTAAAAATCATTTTAACGTGGCTGATATCTGATACCAACCCAAACATTTTGATCTGGGCCACTTTTGATTGCCGTGTAAATTTAGCGAACGTCAAACTATTAGAGGCTGAGCGCACATTAGAGACACAGCCGGTAAACACACACAGACAAAGTCTACACTTTCAACACGGGAGGTTCATGCCATTACACCAGCATCTTGTCTTTCTCTAATTCACACTCCCCCTCATTTTTTTTTCTCATTTAATGCCTTTCACTCGCTCTTTCCCACTCATCCACCCTCTTTCTCTCTCTGCATCTCCCTTTCCCACTCTATTCTGGTCTGAAAGAATTACATTTCTGCTCAGTGCCATGCAGAACTGATAATGTAGAAATTGATTCGTCTTGGCTCAGAAAATAATAACCCGGCCTCCACCTCTCATATCTCTTTGTCTCATGTCTCCTGCTCTCGTCATTGGAGAACAAAGCAAATCAATGGTTCTTATGGAGACTAAAGACCGTGTCATGGTCTTTATTTTTTTTTCCTTTTATTTTTGCTCAGCTGTGACCCAGAGGATGCTGTGTGGCAGCTGATTGTTATCCTGCCCATCTCTGACATCCTCAGTGCCTCTTTTCTGATTCTTGATGACCCTGCTACCCTTTTTTCACACCTTTTTCACCCTTTTTCCGCTGAAACTCTTCTATTGATTCAGCTAGAGAATTATTAAAGACACAAACTCGATATCTCACTGTAATCTACTTTCCTTCATGAGACATTGCTAGTAGACTGCAGGCGAACATGGTGGGCTCCTATGTACTAATATTGTCCCTCCTGCTCTCTCTCTCTCTAGCCACAATGAAGCAAGTGGCTCGCACTGTAGCCAAGGTGGAGCTGTCAGACCACGTGTGCGACGTGGTGTTCGCCTTATTCGATTGCGACGGTAAGTGTATGCTTGCTTCTCTCCAGAAATGAAATATAGAATGAAACCAAAGTGCAACAATTGACAGCATCTCTGTCTCAGGTAACGGCGAGCTGAGCAACAAGGAGTTCATATCCATCATGAAGCAGAGGCTGATGCGGGGACTTGAGAAGCCCAAGGACATGGGCTTCACTCGCCTAGTGCGTGCCATGTGGAAGTGTGCGCAGGACACAGCTTGGGACTTTGCTATGCCTAAACAGCAGTAGCAGGGTATAGAGAGAGGGGGGTGAGAAAGGGTGGAGGGGAAAAACGAGAGAGAGAGAAAGACAGAGCAGCTTCGTCTGCAGCCAACTAAATTAAGAAATGAACTTAAGATGGCATGTAATAAATCATGCACATGCTGTAGTGGCCAGTGCTGCTGCATGAGGTAACTGCTGCTGTGTGTGTGTGTGTCTGTGTGAGAAAAAGAGAGAGTCTGCCACATCTGTAGCATATGTGCAAAGATCACAGGCAAGAATTTCAACATGTTTACCAATACTGAGAAAAGAGTAAAAAACCCATCTATTAAAAAAACTTTTTTTTTTAACATGCAAAAAAATAGTTTTGCATGTTCTCCCAGTGTTCATTGTGGGTTTCCTCCAGTTTCCTCCCACCTCGTAAAAACATGCCGATTCTTGGTCTGGCAACTATAAATGTGGGTGCATGGTGCCCTGTGATACACTGCTGTCCCACCAGAGTGTATTCCTGGCTCACAGCCAGTGTTCCTGGGATGACCACTGGCTCCACTGCAACCCTGACCAGATAGACGAATGAATGAATGAATGTGTGTGTGATTGTGCCCTGTCCAGGGTGTCCCTTGCCTTGTGCCCTGAGTTCACTGGGATAGGCTCCAGGCTCCCTGTGACCCTGTGTAGAATAAGTGGTGCAGAAAATGGATGGATGGATGTTTTGCTGCACTGTTGAACAGTTATAAAAAAAATAAATAAATTTTAAAAACTGTTAGAACAGTCTCATCCTCACTCACACCCTTCATTGCAACAGAGCATAAGAGTATTAGCATTGAACTTGGGTTATACAGTATAGTTGCATATTTGAAACACTCACTGATTCAGTAACTACTGGATCACGGTTGGAGTTTTAAACAGGTAAAAAGGTTTCAGTTCTTTTCTTAGTACAGGAAAACATGTCTGTTCTTTTCCTATGGCATATGCTTCAGATGTGTTGGATGTTGACTGGGTGAAAATCCTGGAGTTCTACTTTAAGGGGATTGTGGGATGTTTTGCATGCATTTTTGACTGAAATGCACTGAAACACAAACAGCAGATAGCTTTACTCTGCAAAAGGCCTTTTATCAGAGCTCTCTGCCTTCTTACATATCAAAACACATCATTTTAATGTCTGTTATTTTAAAGGATGCATACAGAAAAACCCCAACAGTCAAGCATCAGCACTACGCATTACAGTGTACTTTATCACTGGGGTTCCCTCTTCTGTTTTGTTTTTATGTATATATATATATATATATATATATATATATATATATATATATATATATATATATATAAAGCAGCTATGGGTGTAAGAAAAGCTACATTGAGAAATTATGTACTTGAGTGTCTATTATTGAATGAGTATATGACTGATGCGCAGAGTTACTATATTAAAACATTTTTCATTTTTCATGGTGAGAGATTATGGGCTTAATGTGCGTGTGGAGGAACGGCTCAGATCGAAAACAACAGGACAGTTCTGTGCAGACACACTGGGGATGTAATCAAATACATTATTTGGAACGAACAGGGAATGTGCTCTAACTGGATACAAATACAGATAGGAGGAAAGCTTGCCAGGAAGGTTCACAGGGCAGAGAGTGGGATCCTGCAGGGCACAACAAAAAAGTAATGCGAGCGGGAGGTTTTTACGTTCATGCAGGTGCTAGTGAGTGAACAAGTATGAAGGTCACAGGACAAAGACTGTGTTCATTAGCTGTGCTGTGACGCATTTACAGCATCTTTAGTAAGGCTCTGGTCTAGGCCGATTTTTTTTTTTTTTTTTTTTTAGTGACATATGAAGGCCAATGTACGGTAACCCGTACTTGGAATTTGTCCTCTGCATTTAACCCATCCAAGTTAGTGCGCACACATTAGAAGTTGTGAGTAGTGAACACACACACACACATTACAAACCATGAACACACGGGCAGCAGTTGAGGGTTAAGGGCCTTGCTCAAGTGCCCAACAGTGGCAGCTTGGCAGTGCTGGGATTTGAACTCATGACCTTCCAATCAGTAGCCCAACTTCTTAACCACTGAGGTTACCACATTTGATTTAAATTAGGCTGCTAGTTTGTTTATTTGGGAAATAGAGCCAACTACATTGGGTCCAAACAAAAATTAAAAACTGTGCACATCGCTAGCTGAGACCAGTTATGAACTGGAGTGATGTAGCTGAGGTTGAATCTTGGGTTTTCTTTTTTAGGCCATGCCCCCATTGAGGTTTAAATCGAAATGGAGATGTATTGCATTACACCCCTACCCCCCACACAATAAGTCAGAGCTATACATTTAATATGTATGCAGTCTGTGGTGGAGCAGTTTGTCTCTTGCACAAGCAGTGTTTTTTGAATATAGTACAAGCCGTGTAAGCAAACAGCCTTATTAGTGCTTACACAGAGCAGATGTGCACTGAGCAAGAACCACACTTGTGCTGTACATTTCCTGGGTCTTTAGTTTAATGCTCGCACAGTGAGCACTGCATGCAGCAGCAGCTTTAAACCACGCAATACTGCTAGCAGTGTGAAGCAACTGCACAGTATAATGCAAGTTTATGCTTAATATAGTAAACACGTCTTTATGTAAAACAGTGCGAGAGCACTTTCGAAGCTCCAGTCGAGATGTGCTGAAACAGCATTATGGCTCCATGACTGGTCTTTAGTTTGCATATAGAGAGCCTGCTCTATGTAGAGATGATTCATGAAAGTGAGAAGAGTGCCCACTGATTCTCAAATAAGGTTATAATGGCAACACAGCATACGATAAACGTCTATATGGGGAAATAAATATGTAGTATACAGTAATGGAGCAATGACGATAGTGGGCTTTTTATTCACCTGCTATGTATTTTTTTTCCATTTGCATACAAATAAACCTGAACAAAAGTGTGAAAACAACTTTTTACAATCTGAACAAAATAGAAATGTTTTTCATGTCTATAGAGAAACAACGGGCTGAAGGGCTGCACAGTCCAGTCTTGTGTCCTTTGGATGACAGTGTTACCTGGATGAAAACACCATCGTTAGCATTTTTCTTTGACTTTTTGGAATTTGTGCCACATTTTCTGGGACACATTTCTAGGCAGTACTGAAGTGTCACCGCCGTCTGCCATTTTAGATCAGTCCTGTGCACGGGTCTAGAGACGAGGACCCGAGAGAGTCCAATGCTTCCTAGCTCTAATTAGAAAGAAACCCAGAAAGGTCACACAGACTTGTGTTAAGATTCAGTCAGGTTTTAATTACAAACGCTCTCATGAATACATGAGCAAATGGGATGAAACTGTTGCGCCAGTTAAATAATCAAAAACCAAAACTGCCACAGTATGAGCAATGTGAGTGCTGTTAACAATGGCTTCTTATTCACGAGACACTGTGCACGATCGCCACACTCGGGATATCTAGTACGATTATAATTAATAAAGAATCGATTAGCTTCACTAAGCAATCCTCACACCATTCAACATCGATGTCTAACAGAGAGATAAAAGAACCATTCATCCATTTAATGAAAGAGAAATCGAGTATAACCACTTCATTAGCTCAATAAAAAACAAAAAAACAAATTCCAAACAAACTCAGGAAACTAGGCCTTTGACGCAATACGATTCTGACAAAGAGAAAATAGTACAAATAAAAGTATAATGTAGAAGAGATTAGCGAAACGACGTCACCACCTAGTGGCTAAGAAAAGAAACTGCAACTGACATGGCTGTGCCTCAGCTCAAGGCTTTACGGGCTCGTTATTAATAATGACCTGAGTACAGCACTAACACACTGCAGTGGTCTGGGTGGCCAGATCCTACAACACGACACCACAGTGTCAGACAGAGAAATGAGTCCAGGTAGATAAAGGAAACGTGGTGTTTGTGGGTTCAGCTCTTAGTCACTGTCGAATTTGATGGAGTTGACTGTGGTAGAGATGGCGCCTCCCCTGTAGCTGCCGCGCTTCTTTTTCGTCTTTTCGTGTCTGAAGGACTTGCCTTTGGTGTACTTCAGCACGTCGTTCGCCTTTTCACCCCAATCTCCACTCGCTCCCATCTTGAAGAAAAGAAAAGAGGGTCAAACGGGAGTTTAAAACAATCTCCAGTTGTAGGAGTGTATAAAATAGTTCCGGTGGCCTACCTTGGCGTTGAAGGAATTGTCTGCCAGGCGCGGGTCAACCTCAATCTCCTCGTCTCTTATTCTACGGAAAGGAGTATTGCCATTCTTTAAAGGACACAACGGAAGGACAGAGACAAAGGTGAAAAAAGGGTGCTTGATGATAAGTATCCGTGCTTCACCACAAATAATTAGTACAGTTCGTTTTAAAAGATGTAGTACTCGTGTATCAGTCACAAGTAACATTTGTTATATTACCTGAATACTTTTAAAGTGAGGGAAGCCTAGTAGCAAACATGAATCCTTCCAGAAATGGAGCTATAATCTTCATTTAAAATAAACCTAACGATACATGCAGTCGATACTACACAGCCATCACTCATTTCACAATCACAGGCCATTAAATCCAAGGCAAATCTGTACCAACTAGTTTACTTTGGCTGCCGTGATTTACTATCCAGCACTGAGTCATGTAGCTCAAATTAGTTTGCCCCATGTGTTCACCTGAAAGCCTTGACCTTATACTCAAATATGTAGGGGGATGTAGAAAGAGGAAAAGTGGCTCTCGTGCAAAGGTGGTTGAAAGCTTAAAAACTCAGCTCTCCAGCCTGCAATAATCATTCCTACCTTCTGTTTGGCCTTGGGGAAGGAATGAGGCGTGACGTTAACAAGCTTTTTGTTTTTGGGTGTTTTCTTTGAAGCTTCCTTGTCCTCCTCATCATCTTCCGTCCTCTTTCTTTTGCCCCCGGTGCCTGTGGTTTAAAAAAAAAAAAAAAAAAAGATTAGCAGCATAGGAGTGCACTGTCAAGCCCACTGTCAGGATAATTGGCAAAAAAAAAAAAAAAAAAAAAAGACAGTGAACATTTTGTCCATATTATATCAGCAGATATATCAGAGGATCTAGGCAGAGACCT
Organism: Cranoglanis bouderius; assembly: GCA_023630585.1. Classification (NCBI taxonomy): domain Eukaryota; kingdom Metazoa; phylum Chordata; class Actinopteri; order Siluriformes; family Cranoglanididae; genus Cranoglanis; species Cranoglanis bouderius. The sequence goes on along the minus strand of CM042548.1, from coordinate 17,734,528 downwards.
ACGAATCTGTTCATTGAACTCGCTACAAAAATGCTTACTCTGGCAATTTAGTAGCATATACAAGTAGGATTTAACCCTGGCATACGGTAGTCTAGTTAATAGGAAATACGAAATGAAAACAGTGATAATTTAGGTCGCACCAACTTCCTCTTCAAAAGCTTTTTCACAAGCATGTCAGCCAAGAGTCCCAAAATCCCCTGCTTATTTACCAGTTCTGGCAATTCATGACTACACTGAACGCCTAATTTCTAATTTAGACACTTTCAACAGCTTATTGGTACCCTTGAGTTTAGCAGTATCACACTGTCTGTTAATCAGAATTGTCAAGATTGCTGTGATGCCACAAGAATCAATACTTTGGTTGAAACCAGCATAAAAAAAAAATAAAAATACATGTCTACAATACTGCTCATACTGGTTCAAAAAAGAAATTAGGCTCAGACAAACAAGATTTTCATTACCATTTGCTGGAGCAGCAGTAGGAGTCTTGGGAGTTTTCACCTCCTCCTCGTCCTCAGATGAAGAGCTCTCAGACGAGCTGCTCTCAGGCTTTACTGCAGCAGTTGGTGTGCTTTTTGCAGCAGGTGTGGTTTTTACTGGTGCCTTTGTTGTCTCCTCTTCATCATCAGAGCTGTCTTCACTAGAGGATGACGACTCCGCGGCCTTCGAGATGGGGGTCTTTGCTGTAGAGGCAGGGGTTTTGGGAGTTGCTGTTTTCCCGTTGGTCACGGCAGGTTTGGCCGGCGTCGTTTTGGGAGCTTCAGCCTCTGAATCCGAGCTGTCTGAAGAGTCGGAGCTGCTGCTCTCAGCCTTTTTTGCGCTTGCTGGAGTTACAGCAGGCTTAGAGGTGGCAGGTGCAGCTTTAGTTACTGTGGGTGTGGCTTTAGTTACTGTGGGTGTGGCGGCTTTAGCAGTAGGGGTGGAGCTCACAGGTTTAGCAGTTTTAGTTGCTGGGGTCTCATCTTCCGAGTCGGAGCTGTCGCTGTCCGAGTCCGAGCTGCTCTCGGCTGGTTGAGATTTGGGTGGTGCTGGTTTGGTGGCGGGAGGGGCAGCAGCTTTCTTAGGAGGCTCCTCTTCGTCAGAAGAGCTGTCCGAGTCCGAGCTGCTCTCGGCAGGCTTGGATGGAGTCTTGGGTGTAACTGCAGTTTTCGGTGTGGCCACTGGTTTGGGCGTGGTTTTCGGTGTTGCTGTTTGGGCTGCAGGTTTGGCAGGAGCCTCATCTTCTGAGGTATCGGAATCTGTTAGCCAAAACAGAACGATGTCTTATTTTTTATATCAATGACAATATGAAATGACCAACCGTTCAAACACAAAGGATTTAGGACATGCTATAAGCCAACTTCTAACGAAGAAAGGAAGTCAAACCGAGAAAATGGTGCATCCATGAGCGCGAAACTGCAGTCTTACATAACAAATGCGGTCTCATAAATATAATCATTAAGGAGATCTGCTGTTCTCACCTGAGCTTGAGGACTCGGCTTTCTTTGCAGGTGCAGCCTTTGCTGGAGGAGTCTTAACTGGGACAGCTTTAGCAACTGGTTTGGCTTTATCATCCTCATCATCAGACTCCTCCGAACTGGAAGAGGACGACTCTTTGGTGGCCTTCGCTGGAGTGGCCTTCGCTGGAGTGGCCTTCGCTGGAGTGGCCTTCGCTGGAGTGGCCTTCGCTGGAGTGGCCTTCGCAACAGGAGTTTTTGTTGTTGGTTTCTCTGCTTCATCATCTGAATCCTCAGAGCTAGAGGATGAGGAAGAATCCTGCTTGGCAGGGGTGGCCTTGGCAGCTGGGACAGCTTTCGCTGGTGTTGCTTTGGTGGCCGGCTTATTTGCCTCCTCGTCGTCATCCTCTGAGCTTGATGATGAGGAGTCGTCTTCCTCCTCAGCACGAGCTGCCGCTTTCTTAGGGGGAACTGCTGGGGCCTTTGCGGGAGCTGCTTTAGTTGGGGCAGCTGGCTTCTCTGCTTCATCCTCCGAGCTTGAATCTGTAAGACAAAAAAAAAAAATACAAACTTTAGAAAATATTGAGCTGACTCACAATAGGTTTATAAGCATTATCCCAGAATGGTTTGGTCGTCATACCAGAGCTGTCTGAACTGGACTCATCATTCTTGGCCGCAGCCTTGGGGGTCGCAGCCTTGGGGGTCGCAGCCTTGGGGGTCGCAGCCTTGGGGGCCGCAGCCTTGGTCTGGGCTACATAGAGACACAAAAATTTGTGTTTTTCAATATGCCGAATATCTCAACCATCCAAGTCCCTTGTGTCTAGAAGTAGTATGTTGAAGATGCATCACCACTCATCATAAAGCCTGACTTGCTACCACTATACAATCAAATGAAGACGAGAGAGAAAAATATCAGCCTTAATATAAAGTCTAATTATCCAGATTCTTACCAGAGGCTTTATTTTCTTCCTCCTCATCACTGCTGTCTTCACTGCTGTCAGACGAGTCCTGTTTAGCTGCTGGAGCAGGGGCATTCTGAGCTGCAGGTGGAGGTACTGCACTGTATGCACCTACAAGCAAGGAAACAAAACCTCAGCCACACTGCAGACGGGTTTATTTTCTATGTGGTCATTTTATCCTCTCAATGGTTGTAAAGACCGTACCCGCTTTGGGCTTCTTACTGGGTGGAGCCTCTTCTTCGTCATCTGAGGAGTCGTCACTGCTGCTGCTTGCATTGGCTGGAGCTGGAGCCTTCACCGGGGCCTTCACCGGGGCAGGGGCTTTTACTACTGCCTTGAATGCACAAATCAGAAATACATTCAAATCTATCAAAGACATACTTCCACCTTCACCATCAGAAATCTCTCTAGAGGCTACCGTGTTACTGCCGGATGTTTGAATGGTCACCATTTTTATTGGACAGTATCAAAATATTTTTAACAAAATCATTTGTTAAAATCATTTGTCATTTTTACAAGTGGAACCCTACCTTTGCTGGAGCTTCGTCTTCAGAGTCACTTGAGCTTTCCTCACTGCTGCTGCTCTCCTGCTTCTTCTGAGCTGGGGCTTTAAGTGCGGCCGTGGCTTTAGGGGTCACTGTCGTAGGCTTGGCTCCTGAGAAGCACAGAATGAACCAATTCACTGAGCAGTGAGTTTGAGTAAAATGTAATGTTGAATTACAATCTGGGTACTTAATGATTTGTTTATTGTAAAGCACTGAACTCACTGTAGCCCATTTAAAGCAACTTGTTGAAAACATCCTTGCAGTAGTACAAATATGCCAGTGTTGAAAAATACCATTTAGATAACCCTTTTAAAGTGGTGTTCGTACATGGACAAGTATTTAGCGATGAGACGACTTCAATCTTTGTTGAAGCAGAATACAACATTAAGGTTAATTTGTATCCAAGAGTTACAGAAGGCTACAAAACAAAATACTTTTTCGGGATTTAGATAATGACAATTATTACTACTGCCCACCTACACGTACTTCTAAAATGAATGTGAAATTTAAAGATTATAAGACACGGATTATACTTTGTGAAAATGTCAAGCAGTGGCCTGGCCATCTTCAACTACATCCATTGTTGTTTATTTTTACACTACACATTATGAATGGTGTAGCCTCACTTCTATTCTGATCCCAAATTTTTTGAGCATGTACCAATGTTGCTGCCTTCGACTGATACCGATACCAGAACCGAAAATACCAAATCACAATGCATAATTACGACTTATCACTTATAATAGCGCACGCAATATGAATAGGCTCATACGCACTCTGTTGCCAGAGTTGCGCATCTGAGACGGCATTAGTGACACGTTGTGTATTATAGTCATTATATTTGATTATTAAATAAGTCATTTTATCAAATGATCATAATCACATCGATTCATTTTTCAATCCTACTAGCCTCTTATTTAGAGTAATAAAACCTTTTCATTTGGGTGAGGAAGCTGGCGTTTTGAGTGGGATTTTCACACCCTGCCATGCTGGTGGCTGTATGCCACTGCAGTAGATGCATCTTGCGGTATTAAGGTTAATTGATCATTAATTCAAGTGACGATCGACTCCACACTGAAGACCCTTTGGCTGTATAAACACATTTTACTGCTGTTGCTGGAGGGCCTGCTGCCACTCTTAGCATGTTCATGACTTTATCAAACACAGCTTTTGGAGCGGCGCACCACATTTCCAACGCTCTTTCAACTTATAAGAATGTCAAAAATACTGACACCAGAAAATATTTTATGAAAAAGCTGTTCAAAAATATCTTGCTAAGAATGAAGAACAATACAAAAGGATGTGCAAAGAGTTTTGTACAAAGAATTTGTAATCCCCCCCCCCCCCCCCAAAAACTTGGTTTTTAAATGATCAATAAATACTCTGATACCGTGAAATTTTTAGATTAGGTCATCATACAGTGAAAATTTCACACTACAACACCTCTAGTTCCAGGTAGAGAGCACTTTCTTAACCTTAAAAAGAACTGCGCACTTAAGCAGCTCTCTTACTATGACCTCCTTATAATTCTTTCGAGTTAAATGAATGGAGAACCTGTAACGCTCGCTAACTTCCTGTAGTGTGACTCCGTGTCATGCTAGCAGCATTTTACCTGTGGCTGCAGGTTTGGCTGATTCTTCCTCTGAGTCAGACTCCTCACTGCTGGAGCTGGTGTCCTTTTTCCTGGCTGCTGCCGCTGCAGGGGACGAAGCTGCAGGCTTCACAGCTGGGACCTTCTGAGACGCCGAACAAACAAGTGCCAAATTAGAAAGCGGGATATTGGCAGAAACATGGGAGATATCCCTCAGCTTTTAGGCAGATTTGCACAATCCGATAGTTTACCTTTACTGGGGCTTTAGTGGTGGCTTCATCCTCAGAGTCACTGGAGTCTTCACTGCTGCTGGACTCCGCTGCCTTCTTCACCGGGGCTGCAGCCGCCGCCTTCTTCACTGGGGCTGTAGCCGCCGCCTTCTTCACCGGGGCTGCAGCCACTGCAGGTTGGTGTATGTTTCAAGTTATAAAGCAAGGCTGTATTTTCAAACGTACAGTACTGTGCAAAAGTTTTAGGCACATGCAAGAAATGCTATAGAGCAAAGATGCCTTCAAAATAATGAAATTAATTGTTTCTACATTTGTAAAAATACTAAACAGTAGTAGTAGGGGTGGTGGTAGCTCAGTGGTTAAGAAGTTGGGCTACTGATCGGAAGGTCATGAGTTCAAATCCCAGCACCGCCAAGCTGCCACTGTTGGGCACTTGAGCAAGGCCCTTAACCCTCAACTGCTTCCCGGGCACCGCAGCAAAAAATGGCTGCCCACTGCTCTGGGTGTGCTCACAGTTTGTAGTGCGTGTGTGTGTGTGTTCACTACTCACAACTCCTAATGTGTGTGCACTAACTTGGATGGGTTAAATGCAGAGGACAAATCCCAAGTATGGGTTACCATACATTGGCCTTCACATGTCACTGTCACTTAAATGAAACAAAGTCAATATTTGGTGTGACAAAAAAATAAAAATAGTACTCTCAGGTACAATTTGTGTTTTGTACAGTTTTATAAAGAAATGAGCTGGTAAGTTTTATTGAGCATCTTGCAGAACCAGCCACAGTTCTTCTGGACACTTTGACTGTCGCACTCGCTTCTTATTTTTGCAGCAAAACCCAGCAGTAACAATAAAATATAAAGTTTGTACTGAAAAACAATAGGGTGCCTAAAACTTTTGCACAGTATTGTACATAATGACATTTATGTATGTTTAAGCAAGTTTAACCTAGCATGTGGCTCTTCAGAAACAATACATGTCCAAGAGTTTGACCAACATGCAAAAGTTGTACAACTTTTAAGGACTGAACGTGCCTCGGGTGTCTTAGAGCACATCAATAATCCTGATAGCTGTAGATCAGAAATCATGAAGAAAGCCTTTACCCCGAGGTGTTTTCTGGACAGGTGCTGCATCCTCCTCATCGCTGCTCGAGTCCTCTTCACTGGAACTCTCATCCTGCTTCGCTTTCTTTGCACATGGTCCATTAACCTCGGGACCTTCGGGGACTGCTTTCCGTTTTGTAGCCTCCCGAGACCTAACATAATTGAGGATATTTTAACTGTCAGACACAAGCAATTGGCAAAAGAAATTCATTCTAACAGGGTAACCGCGTTATTCAACATATACTTACTTAACCCAAAAACTGAAGATATCAACGAGTCCTTCTTCATTTTGGTCCTGAGGTTTCTAAATAGGAAAGGAGGTATTAGTAAATGCAGAACTTGTGTAAAATAGTTCATAAGTGGTACGAGGCTTTAAATCCATCATGACTGCTTTAGGCAGAAAAAATACTAAAACAAAAAAATACTAAGACAAAAAAAAAAAAAACCTGCTGGAAGAATGAAGTCATGGCAACAATTAGAGATTTTTCTCTGGTATTCAAAAAGGTCCTACAGGAATCACATGAGGAAGTCCCTCGTGGTGATAAGATTTAACAGATTTAACAGAATGGGAGTGTGTGTGTAATAGTCTTTGTAATCTATGATCTTGAACTTCATGAACACTAACATACAGCATTCAGATAGAAGCAGCAAATACTCCACTGAGATATTAATCAATCGATTAGACATAGAAATGGTGGACTTTTGGAACCAATTAAAAACCATCAATCTATATCTATATATATATCTATATCTATATATCTATATATATATCTATATCTATATCTATATATATATATATATATATATATATATATATAGATAGATAGATAGATAGATAGATAGATAGATAGATAGATAGACAGATAGATATATAGATAGACATATATATATAGATAGATAGATAGATCGATCGATCACGGGTCATAAAACTGCTCTGTATCTACTAAAGGACAAACAGTGTAACAGTGGTGTTTGGTGTAGTTACGGGTTACAGTTACACCGCTACACTGTGTTTCTCAAGTAGACACGTGTTTGAAACACACTGGGCATGCTGCTGCGCGTGCCTTTCTGTTTAACCCACTGACTGTCCAACACCACACACAACACAAGACAACCACGCGTGTACTTACGACTTTAGCTTGCTTTATAAACTCCTTGGCGGCTTTGGTGAACTTGTTCTCTAAAAGAAACGTATAAACGTGTTGGTAGAGATCGCTGGGGACCGAATTACCCGCCGCCATCTTCACTGCACTGCTACGCGCGACGCAGCCGATTGGACGATCACGTCAAGACGGGAAATGGCGCACAAGAAATACGTCATGGTTGGGGGTTTTTTCTCTGTGTGTGTGTGTGTGTGTGTGTGTGTGTGTGTGTGTGTGTGTGTGTTTTGTTTTGTTTTTGTTTACCCTGTAGCTCTTGTAATACAACATTATTCACTCTTTAACTAAAAGTAGTAGATGTATAGCGAGCCACAGTGGGGGTTTATTACCTTTGTTCACCTAGCAACAAAGCCGTTGTGGAGTTTGGAGGATTTATAGCGACAGTAAAAATGGCCTCCAACACGACAGGGGGCGCTGTGGCTTGCGGGTGAATCTCAAATGGCTCACTTGTAAACACATAGTGCACTAGAGTGTAGTAGCGTGTCATTTCACCTATAGTGCACCTAGATAGGGAGTAGGCTGCTGTTTGGATTCAGGCTGTGTGTTTATGGAGATGTACGTTCGGTAGATACGGGTTAAGTGAAAGTGGGGGAAAAGTGAAAGAAAATAGTTAATGTAAAATACGAGAGAGAGAGAGAATTATTTAACACTAACACAAAACCTTCTACAATATTTATCAGAAAGAACATAAAACTACTACTACTACTACTACTACTACTACTAATAATAATAATAATAATAATAATAACAACAATAGTGGTAGTATTTAGTATTATTTTCTTCATATTTTCTCCATAATGCAACTCTACTACTACTACTACTAATAATAATAATAATAATAATAATAACCTGGAAGGTCGGCCATATCAGGTGGCGTAGAAGGGCTCCACATCTGTTCCATGCAGACTCTCCACTGGTGTCCCACAAGGCTCAGTACTTGATCCTCTTTAGTTCTCCCTCAATATTTGAGCTCTCGGTGAGGTCATATCCTCACATGGGTTTTCATACCACTGCTATGCGGATGACGCCCAACTCATCCTCTCCTTCCCTCCCTCAGACACTTATGTTTACTCTCAGATCTCAGCATGTCTGGCAGACATCTCATCATCGATGGCAGCTCATCAGCTGAAACTTAATCCCTGGTGTTCATCCCAGGTGATACATCCTCATGTCAGGATCTTGTGATCTCCCTGGACAACTCTCTGATCTCACCTTCGGTCACTGCGCGCAACCTTCAGATAACCGTGGACAATCAACTGTGCTTTTCCTCTCACATCGCTCATCTGCCTCGCTCATGTCGATTTCTCCTTTACAACATCAGAAAGAGTCGTCCATTTCTATCCACAAAGGCCCCTCAGGTGCTTGTTCAGTCCTTTGTCATTTTGAGACTGGACTACTGTATCTCTCTCCTGGCAGGTCTGCCTCTGAGCTCCAGTCGACCTCTTCAGCTGATCCAGAATGCAGCTGCTCGACTTGTTTTCAAACTTCCTAAATTCTCCTACACCACCCCATTGCTTCACTCCCTCCACTGGCTTCCTGTAGCTGCCCATATCAGATTTAAAACACTGATGCTTGCCTACAAAGACAAAAAACGGACCAGCACACACTTCCTCAAAGCACTCATCACACCCTACACTGCATCACGCTCCCTCCGATCCTCTAGTACTGCTTAACTGGTCTCATCATCTCTCGGGGTACAAGGAAGGCATGCATCAAGACTCTTCTCTGTTCTGGCACCTGGGTGGTGGAATGAGCTTCCATTAGATGTCCAAACAGCTGAGTCACTAGCAAATGATGTCTAAAGACCCACCTCTTCCGGAAGTACTTAAATTAACACTTAAGAAAAATTGTGTTGTCTATGTGCCTTTCTTACTATATTACCTCCCCAACAGAATTTTTCAACCGATGGTATTCTTAGTCCATGACCTGTATGGGATGTATTTTTTATAGAGACTTCAAAGCACTTCTGTAAGTCGCTCTGGATAAGGGAGTCTGCCAAATGCCATAAATGTAATAATAATAACATATATTGTAAATGTATTATTATTATCCATCCATTTCCTGTACTGCTTATCCTACACAGGCTCGTGGGGAGCCTATCCCAAGGCAGGGGACACCCTGGATAGGGTGCCAACCCATTGCAGAGCACAATCGCACAATTTAGAGATGTCAAAATTAAATAAATAAACATGCCTATGATATAAGTAATAAAATGAGTAAATGCCATTTCGACTCCTGGACGTGTTCAACCACGACACTACACAGTTCGGTCCAGTAGGTGGCGGTAAGGCACCAAACACTAGGTTTGACAATCGCCATGAAACGAAGAAGAAGAAAAAACGTCGTTACTGTCAAACTATGATGGCGGCGTCCTATGTGTAGTAGTGAAGTCACATTTTCTTGGCTTCCAGAAGAGATTTCTAGTCTTGAATGTGAACTTTCCACCTCAGCCAGGCTTAACTCGCGTAATTATGCCTCGTTACGAGCTATCTCTGGTGCTGAAGGCCATGCAGAGGCCAGAGACCGCGGCGGTGCTGAGGCGCACGGTGGAGACCTTGATGGAGCGCGGCGCCGTGGTCAGAAATCTGGAGAACCTCGGCGAGAGAAGGCTGCCGTACAAGATCAGGAAACACAACCAGCGGCACACACACGCAGCCTACTTCCTCGTCGACTTTCACGCCTCCCCGTCTATTCTGACTTCTTTACTGAATCACCTGGAGAGAGACGTGGACGTGGTGCGGCAGACGGTGTTAAAGAAAGACACAGAGCTTCCTAAAGGCCCGTGCTGTGGTTCCTCACCTTCTCAGACAAACAAGATGACTTCTGCATAAACGTGAGGCTTTACAACGACCATGTACCCCATGACCATGTGTAGAATAATTGAAATTAGGTGAAGGACCAGTAGACAAGAGTGTCTTTGGGCTCTATTGTGGCATAAGCTCATTAGCTGTCATGTACATACTTATACCACAGTGCTGCTGAATTCTCCATTCACAAGGGGTTGATGAACTTTCTGTAACAGCAGATCTGACAGTAGTTACAGCTCCAAGGCAAATCACAGGTTTATATTAATGCACTAGCTATCGTTTCTATAGTAACAGCTCATTCATCCCCCTTATTGTAGACACTCAACACAAATTCATTTAAAACGTACAGGCCTGTTCTCCCTGTGTCTCTGTGGGTTTTCTCTATGTTCTTTGGTTTCCTCCCACCTATTAAAAAAAGCATGCATGTAGGTGGATTGGCTATAATAAATTGCCTGTAGATGTGAATGTGTTTGTGTGTGTGTGTGTGTGTGTGCGCGCAAGGTGTCCTGTAATGGACTTAACTCCCATTCAGGATGTATTCCTACCTCGTGCTCAGTGATTCCAGGAGAAAGCAGATTCACTGCATCACACCTGCCTTATGTCTCTTAAGGTCTCCGTGAAGTTCTTTGAAACACGCAGCGTTATTCGTTGTGTTGGCATAATTTCCATTGAAACTGGAAGTCATATCGAGTGGCTCCTCCCCCCTTTTAAATAGCCAATCTCTCAACAACGGCAACTTCAGCAAGGTGTTTTTTTATAATGTTGGGGGCGGGACACTTCAGATTCTAGAGAGCATTTGATTGGACAGAAATTCTGATGAGAAACCGAAGTGCAGAATGATGTCATCAAAATTGTTGATGCGTATTGGTGGTAGAGAGAGACTGTACATTTTGAACTCATATATCTTCTAAATGCGAATTCTGTCATTATTTTGGAGCACACTAGCTTCTAGATACCCTTAAGGCTAACATATTCATACGAATAGTCACAAAACGTCTGTTTTGATTTCATGGGGACTTCACGCGGAAAGTCCGCAGATCTTGTTGTAGCTATATGTATTGGCTGACCTTTTCCGAAGGCTGAAGCTGCATTACCAATGAAAATTTCATATGTATTGGGCGTGCCAGATAATTCCAAGTACTTACAAGTACTAGGCTATTCTTAATCGAATTGATCTGGCAACAAATAACATCGTGATGATATATCGTTTAGTTTGGACGCATAGATGGTTTGTCGTCAGTTGGGCAGATTTCGAACTGTTGGATTGGATCGAACAGTTAATTCAAACTGCCAACCCTGATCTACTTGGTTATCTCCTCCGCAAGTGTGTCAAGTTGCTGGGAATCACATGGCTCTTAACTACGCCACTGGCTTTGTGTTTGGCATTGCTATGAGCATCAGACACGGCAGTGTTATTAGGGATTTTAAACTGCTGGATTAAGAATAGAAATAAACTATGGATTAAGGGCTTGTAAGTGTATAGTTAAAGACTATAGCCTATGAACAATTAGTTCTTCTTGATCAGTGCTCAGTTTCTGATCCAAAACACTGCTGGCTAGATATTTGTGGTTCTCAAGCCAGCAGTGGCATAGAGGTTTATAAAAATCCCAAAAAGCCTGCTTCACCTGATAGTCTTACCTGCAAATTGTACCTATATGATGGGCTTGTCTGATAAAATGACCAGTGAGTAAATAAAATAAATAAATAAAAAAACAGGCAACTGAGTTACACTTTTGGCCCTAAATCGGTACCTTTATCACATTCTAAAATTTATCGCATTCTAGATATGTGAAATGACTGACAAAGCAATATCAGTGCTGTCTAAGGGACTCTGTCTGTGAGTTACCCATGATGCATTGCGAGTATACATATAGAATATTTTATTTTCTAGTAGCTCTTTATTATGATGAAGTGTCTGTGGACATGTTCTCTTAAGTCTTCTCTATTAGACTGGATTCTAATAAAGACGAATATAAATAATAACATTTGGGCATTAGCCTAATGACTGATGGATTATACTGGACAACTGCAGTGGCGATACATGACCGCTCACTCAACAGGCATTGTCATTAGTGTAATATTGTTTTCTAAATTGAGAAGTGAGGAAAACTTATTGCTTATTTCTCTTTTTCCCCTCAGGTCTATAAGGAAGAAGATGCTCTGCTGGGTTTTACTGAATTTCAACTATGTTTGTGTGAGAGTTTATGATGAGAAATGAATAAACGGGGAAAAAATTTAATCTTTTTAAAATATGTTTGTGTTTTGTAAATTCATGTCTAATAAGTCAACACTTTTTTTTTTAACCCATTACAGCGCAGTATATACATGCCGCTGACAAAGGAATAGAAAACAAAACAAAAGCCTTTCAGCCCAAGTATATATACAGCTATTTTCGAACAATACTTGAACTGAAAAGATTGAGGTACTGAGTTTGATTAGGATTGGATAAAACAAAAACTGTGTCTGTCTTCGTTTCAGGCTGAAAAGCAACAAAATGTGATTGTTTTAAAGGGGGGGGGTGATTCTTTTCTATACCCACTGTGTATTGCTATTTAATGCTCATTTATCATGCTGGATATGAACGAATTTATTTGTAACTCATTTTTATGAGAATTAGGAGTTTGGTATTCATGAAAATCCTGTAATTTTGGAAAAATGTTCAAGAAAAAGACGTACTAATGTAAACACTGACTGAGCTTCAAATAATATAATTTTTAATGAATTACTGGAGCCGAATTACTGGAAAGGTGAAACAGATATGAAGTACGTGAGGTAAAAAGAAAAGGGTTTGACATGAACAGAGAAACAAATATACACTGCATTCAGGTGATCATGGACACTGAGCAAATCATACAGAGAACCTGCTATTTATTGATTTATTTATTCAAGGTGTCTATTCAGAGTAATTTAACGCACACCAATCCGCCCTCCCCAATGCTGTTTTGGAAAAACAGGAGTGTGTGTGTGTGTCATAGAAAGTCATGCAGCACACTAGGGAGTATACGGCACATTGCAGCTTGAGACATACAGTGGGGGAAAAAAGTATTTGATCCCCTGCTGATTTTGTACGTTTGCCCAATGACAAAGAAATGATCAGTCTATAATTTTAATGGTAGGAGTATTTTAACGGTGAGAGACAGAATAACAACAAAAAAATCCAGAAAAACACATTTCAAAAAAGTTATAAATTGATTTGCATTTTAATGAGTGAAATAAGTATTTGATCCCCTATCAATCAGCAAGATTTCTGGCTCCCAGGTGTCTTTTACACAGGTAACGATCTGAGATTAGGAGCATTCTCTTAAAGGGAGTGCTCCTAATCTCAGCTCGTTACCTGTATAAAAGACACCTGTCCACAGAAGCAATCAATCAATCAGATTCCAAACTCTCCACCATGGCCAAGACCAAAGAGCTGTCCAAGGATGTCAGGGACAAGACTGTAGACCTACACAAGGCTGGAATGGGCTACAAGACCATCGCCAAGCAGCTTGGTGAGAAGGTGACAACAGTTGGTGCGATTATTCGCAAATGGAAGAAACTGTCAGTCTCCCTCGGTCTGGGGCTCCATGCAAGATCTCACCTTGTGGAGTTTCAATGATCATGAGAACGGTGAGGAATCAGCCCAGAACTACACGGGAGGATCTTCTTAATGATCTCAAGGCAGCTGGGACCATAGTCACCAAGAAAACAACTGGTAACCCACCGTGAAGGACTGAAATCCTGCAGCACCCGCAAGGTCCCCCTGCTCAAGAAAGCACATGTACAGGCCCGTCTGAAGTTTGCCTGAATGATTCGGAGGAGAACTGGGTGAAAGTGTTGTGGTCAGGTGTGGTCAGATCTCTTTGGCATTAACTCAACTCGCCGTGTTTGGAGGAGGAGGAGGAATGCTGCCTATGACCCCAAGGGACTGGCATTGTTATGAAACATTTCACAAGTTTCATTAATTTTTGTGTGTAACTGTAATGCACAAACTAATTCGACTGCATAATCTTTGTTGTGTGTGAATGCATTATTTGAGTAATGATGTTCAGCAGGACAGACATTTTTGCTCCCCGGAATATCATTACTCAAATAATAAATTCTTGGGGTGCTTTCACACTCAACAAATTAATTTGCTCAAACAGCTTTTCTTGTATTTGTTAAGCAAAGTTTACTCGATTAAGTTTAGGTTTGTACATGAGTGCTACTCTGTGAAATAAGTTCAGGCTGGATCTCAGAGAAGCCAGCAAAAGAGACATGTTTATACACTGAATAGAACTTCATTAACTTAAAAAAAAAAACTAAATAAATGAAACTTTTTGGGGTGCCAATTTAACACGATTAAGTTTTTATCCCCTTTTTGTCCTTGATGACTGCTCTGTGAAACTTGTCTAGATTATTTTTTGTAGTAGAACAGACGTTTGTTCACTGACTGGAACACAATTAAATAATAAACCTTTTATAAGTTAAAAAAATAAAAACTCTTGGGGCGCTTTTACGTTACACTTGACTAAAAAAAAAAAAATTTGTTAAACCAATTTCAGTCAATTAAGGTGGTTTGGTTTGTCCTTCATTGCTATTCAGTCAGTGAAGCTAGCTAAATGACCAGGTCACATGATTGGGCGAGTCAGCGTCACCTGACTGGTTGTATTTTAAGCTCGAGCTTGTGTCTATGTACCGCAGTGCAGCAGCTACAGAGAACCGAACAACAGTAACCTGTGGTCAAGACTATTGAACTCGGCAAAGAAAAAGGAGCTCTGCTGTGAACTCAAGATGCTTCTCACGCTTCTTTTGGTCTCAACGGGTAATACGATTACGCTTAATGTTTTCACATATGTGACGTACTTTGAAATATGTGGCGAAACGGTTGTGTAACGCAGTTGATTAGCCGCTAGCTAACATGGCGGAGCTGGCGCTTTGTACGTAAACAAATTGAGTGACGTTATAACCGAGTTTTGTTGTTTAACTCTCTAAATATTTTCCAAAAAAAAAACAAAACCCCGTCTTGGAGAACTGAGACGTGTTGAATCCGGTCGGACTTGGGTAGGGTTTGTTTCCTTATGCGGTTAACCTGGTTAACTGCGCATGTTGTTAAACCGCAAACGAGTCCATTTTGCTGTAATAACCAGCCTTTCCTGTTTTAGGAGAACTTAAGATTGGTGAAGAGTTGACGAAATTAAGCTGGTCAGCCATCTTTTATCGTTTCTTCCTTGAACTCCGTTTTAATCTTCAATCTGTTAAACCAGGTTCTAGTGTAATATTACTGCTTCTACATCCAGGTAGATGAATAGCTCTGAAATGGTTATGGATTGTATATTCTAGTTATTTACTTCTACAGTATCGACAGCTTGTGGAACTGAAATCTCCTTCCCCCGTGACTCATCATACTGACTACTGACTGACTCCTGAACTGATCGGTCAGCGGGTGTTGATTCATTTTCTGTATCAGCAGCTTTGACAGTAGTTCCAGCTGTAATTCAAATCCCAACACACCTGTTCAGATATGATATCGTTTCTATAGTAACAGCTCATTCACAGGTACTTGTAAGGTGGACACTCCTATATTATCAAACTCTGACAATAAATAGATTTTTTTTTTAAATGTTATTTAGCAAAGAAAACTGTGTAATGATTATCATGGAAGGAGTCTCCAGTGTCAGTGCTTTGTAACAGTCCATCATAAAGTTTTCAGCAATGAGTTTACACTAAGCTTTGTTATTAACTGCAGGAGTGGGGGGGGGGGGGGATGAGAAGCAAGTGAGGGGGGGGGAAGGGGATGAGAAGCAAGTGAGGGGGGGGGGAAGGGGATGAGAAGCAAGTGAGGGGGGGGAAGGGGATGAGAAGCAAGTGAGGGGGGGGAAGGGGATGAGAAGCAAGTGAGGGGGGGGAGGGGATGAGAAGCAAGTGAGGGAATGACCTAAAACTGTAAGTGATAAGAGTCCGTCTCGTCTCCTGGACGTTCAACAAAATTAATCGTAACTATAAGAGGTTAAAAATACAGCGTGTCTTTCATTAATTCCACCCCGCCATTGATTAATATCTTCTCTATCGGAACCGCTTATTTAGGCAGAGTTAGGAAAAAAAAAAAAAACACAGAATTGCATCATACTCGGTCTATGTAGTAATGTTATCCATGTCTCCTGGTTTTATGTTTGTTTTTTTGCCACATCATAAGGCACATGGAGGTAAGTTCTGTAGAATGGGTGTGATTCGCGTTAGGTCTTAGATAGTTTCACATCCTTTTTTTTCAGTTCCCTGTTTGACCACCTCACTTCACTCTCAGTTTTCACTTCAGCTTTTGGTCATGGGGGTAACTTTACTAGTTGAGTGGTTGGGGGGGGGGGGGGGGGTCAGGGGTGAAACCTGTCAGTAACCGCTTGTCTGCCATGTGAAATAAACAGGAAATGTGTACAAGGTTGGTTTTATCTAATACAAGACCACTTCACTCAGCCATTTATTTGCCCTCTTGTACAACTTTAACAGGTTTTATTTGGGGTTGTTTTGAGAGGCGTGATTGGGGGGGCAAATTTTCTCAGAAAAAAATGTGACGTCAAGGGCATTATTTCCTCCTGGCCAATCAGGTAGCAAGTTGAGTTCTCAAACAATGTGTCTTGTCAAATCTTTTTGTCAGTATTCAGAGTTTGCAGTCTAACTACATAAAACTTTTAACATTAATTGTAATGGTCAGTCAACTATAATTTGGATAATCAAATTTACTCTCGCACTCATAACTCTTAACTACGATGCAGTCAATTGCAGTCCAAAGTACGGCTTGTGTAGTCCTGTTGAAGCCGTTGTTGATCTCCGCTGTATTAGTGGCCTGAAGCACAAAGCTTTTATTCTGTTATGGAGCAACAACACAAAGCTTTATCCCATTTGCAAAGAAGTACTGCAGCAGTGAACTATCATGTATGTTTGAAGCAGGAAGTGACTGTCAATAGATTAGAGGAAAATTATTTTTGAAATGTCAGATTTGTAGATGCTGTTGTTCAGCCTACATATGACACTTAGTCATGCTGCTGAGTTGCACATCATGTGACTGAGTCACTGAAAGAGTTGCACATCTTGTAATTCCATCAGAAGGTATTGTTTCAGCTTGATGTTTTGAAATTCCCTTCTTTTCCACTGTGATAAGTTCGATTAGGTGTAGTGCTGAGCTGAGAGTCTCATGAGTAAGCTTTGGCTTATCTGAAGATAACCGGTTGCTTAAAAAACCCCTTTTTTCCCTTTTAAGTCGTGTCATGTGATGTTTGCTTAAGGTAATGTTCCCTTATTCTGTGATATTTGATCGTCATTGCGTTTTATCTGTGGTATTTTCTTGGATAAGGGAAAAAAAGCAGTTAAACTTCCTGAACTGCTTTCAGAAAGAACTACTAACATTTTGATCAGTTATAGTAAGGCAGCTTTATTTATTTATTTATTTTATCTCTCTGGAACATTTTGTTGTGATTGCTCAGAGACTCTGGTGTGCCGGTTCAAGAAAATGAAAGGAAGCATTACCTGAGACTGGTTTGGAGCGTAATACTGAAAGCAAACTCGGTGACTGCTCAGTGAAAGATAATGGCAAAATTAATGATTTTCTCTTTCTCATTCAGCTGTGGCCAGCCCTCTGCTGGGAACTGAGCAGTGTGCTCGTGGACCCCCATACTGGTGCCAAAACGCCAAGACTGCTTCCATTTGTGGCGCTGTCTCCCACTGTCAACAAACTGTCTGGAACCAGCCTCATGTGGTCAGTTTTGTGTTTTTCACCTATGGCCCATGAACACTGTCTGTCTTGTTTTGTCCAATCCTGAATTATTTTATTTATTATTATTATTATTTTTTTTTTTTTTTTAAGTAGAAATCTGTGCCATGTGACTTATGCAAAGAGGTGTTGGGCGTGGTCGACAAACTGCTCAAGGACAATTCAACAGAGGTGAGTTAGAAAGAAGACATGAAATGAAGTTATCCCACATAATGTGTGCAACAGGATATTCAAATACCAATTTAAAAAAAACAAACCTGGATACGAAATCCTGCCTGTTCTGGCCGCCCAGGCTAGTGAATTGTCTGACCCCTGGTAATGACATGGTTAAAAATAAGGAGACATTCAGAGGCCAGCAAAAGTTGTCTTTTAACTGCTACTAACAAATTGTGCACAATGTGATCAGTGTCACGAACCAACATGGTGAAAAGGGGCAGTGTTTAAGCTCTTGTTTTCTGTTCCCTTTATTGTGTGTATGTGTTTAGGCTGAGGTCCTGAGCTACCTTGAGAAAACATGCCAGTTGATTCCTGATGAAGGCCTGGCTGCTCAATGCAAGGAAGTGGTGGACAATTACTTCCCTGTCCTCGTTGACATTATTAAAGGAGAGCTGGTAAGCTGGACTAAATGGCTGCAACTAATTCATCAGGGTTTAGTCGATTTGCCATATCGCTAGAATTGCATATCTGACAATGAAAGAGTTGGCATTAATATTTATTAAAACCCCGTGATTAGTGTGTGTCCTATACTAGAGTACATTTAACCTGTGCTGCTTTTAGCTTTGGAGAAGTGAAAGCCCCTGAACTGTAGACGTCTTTGTTTGTGACGGCGAGAGGAACAAGCAGCTCTTTGTTCCTCTTCCATTATACATCAGTCTACATCTTCCTGTTCCATGTGCACTGAACGATGATCAAATGGTTGCATATAAGGTCAAGTTTTCGATGCTGTTCTGTTATCTCCTTTCAGGACAACCCAGATGTGGTATGTAGTGCTCTTGGCCTGTGTGTAAGCCAGCAGGAGGCTCTTGCCAAAGCTCAGCTCCTGTCCAATAAGATTCCTAAGGTGGATCTTAGCCAGAGGGTTAATCCCTTACTCCTCAACATCCCTCAGCTCCTTTACCCCAAGGAGAATGTCAATAAGGAGGAGACAACCACCACAGAGGTGAGCTCACTCCTTTTAGTCTGTTATTTGAGGGCATTTTGTCTTGCGTGGTTTATTACAGCTAATCGGTGTGTGTTTGTGCTTCTGCAGGCGAATAGCAACGTGTGCGACGACTGTGTGAAGTTCATCACTGACACTCAGGTGGAGGCCAAGCAAAACACCACCTTTGTCACCTCCTTGATTGAACAGATTGAGAGCCAGTGTGACTTGCTCGGTCCTGGCTTCGCTGATATCGTAAGAACTCCAGATTATTTATAGGTCCTTAAAAGTAGAGTAGCGATTTTCACGTTTACTGGTCATGATGGTTGAGCCTCATTTACTGCAAATTCTTCTGTTGAAAGAGTACCCTTAAGCTCCTAGAGACACTAAAGAATTGAATAAGATGACCTTCACATCATTTGACTTGTTCCCAGTGTATTCTGCAGAAGATGAAGAAAATTCCCTTTATAGCCTTGATCTTAGATATAGGGATGGATAAGACCGATGGCGGTATCGGTATCAATACCATGCTGATTTGAACATAATTGTATGAAATGCTAAAATATCAACATCTGGTACCTGTGATACTATGTGAACAGATGGATGCAATTGACCGCAGTATGTTTAGAGTAATCATGACTCTTGGAGCAAAGCAGACTGTAAGCTGTACTCTGTGAGAATAATAAGAGGAGCTACAACCTCTTCCTATAATACAAGTAATAATAAATAAAAATAAAAAAAGTTTTTTTTTAATCATGTGGTAATAGTAGCGATCAACTGATGGTCGTTTTTAGACATTTTTCCCGATATTTAAGCATTTTTCATAATCGGATCTCGGTTTTGTAATGTCGGATCCACCGATAAATGGCGCTATCTTGTGGGCATTTTGAGAATTGCGCGCAGGACCGCCATTGCATCACTACATTTAAATAAAAAAATATTTTTTGCATGCTTTTCTTAGAATAATTATGTGCTTTGTTTTACCTGTATGTTTACCTCATCGAAGCTTTTATTTAAAAAAAAAAAAAAAAAAAAAAAGAAGCAGCACACAGTGCACTTTATTTATTTATTTTTTTGCTCTCTTTCAGATCGCTCTATTTATTGGTGCATAAATAAGAGTTTTGTTTTGTATGCAAGGAGGAAGTGAAATTGTTATAAAGAAGTTTGTTCTGTTTAGTGGTGTTCTCATCGTGTTAAAAACAGAAGTAAAGCAATAAATAAATATCGGTTTTGGGCACATAAACATGCAAAAGTCGGTATCAGTTATTAAAAATCTATATCGGTCGATCTCTAATAGATTTGCAGAGTGAAGAGTATGGTGCATTAAATGCAGGTTTGCTGTAAATGTGTACACAGGTATTTGTTCGTATGGAGCAGTGAAGCAAGCATGCAGAGAAACTGTCGAGTGGGAGAGCACTTCAGATATGCTAGCACTGAGACATGCACCTTGTGCTTGTTTTTAATGACTGCATTCACTGATACTGCTCTGCACACTTGTCAGATGTCCTCGTGCTGTCTAAGAGGAACATCATTTAAACCATAACCTCTTGAATCTAGAACTCGGCACAGAGTGCACTCGGTAGCTGTATATGGCAGCAGCCCATGTAAACGGAGCTCAATAGAATGTGCCGTGATGTCCCTGATGTTAGTATTTGTTTCAGTATGGACAAGGTGTTTATTTTTTTTAATATAAATTACTTGACCAAAACCTGCAGTTTAAAAGCCCATTAGCCCATTAACCCATTAACACTGTGCTGTGTTTCTCCTGTGTTCTAGGCTAGAGTGTTTTTCTAATGATATTAACCATAATCTACATATTTGCTTTGTAGAAAGTGCATTATAAGCTGCATGCAAGGATCATGATTATTTACATCCAACCATGTTGTGTATCTTTTCCACAGTGCAAGCAGTATGTCAGCCAGTACGCACCTCTTATTTTTCAGCAGCTCATGTCCATGGTGAGTATCACCTGGTTATACATAATTTATTTATTTATTTATTTTTTTTGGTCATATGTTTAATATAGAATTCAGGCTGTATACTGAGCCAGACTGGCATCAAATCCTTCCTCTGATAAGCCCATGTCCAGTCTTGCAGCCACTTGGCCTGTCTGCTGGTCTCATTCATGTTTTCTAATCACTTTTCTCTTTATTTTATTCCCCCATTCATTTGCCTTCCTTCTCTCTCACTCTGTGCCTTTGCTTTCTCTTTGGTCTACAGGAAAAGGTAGGTCTCTGCATTCTGCTAGTTTCACACCAATAACTTTTTATTTTATTTCTTGTGGCACTACATGCTTGTGGATGACTTGCTAACCTGTGCTGTTTGTAGATAGATTACTTGCAGTATGAACTAACTGTGTTTATAGTTCCACCTGACTGGTGCCTTCATCTCACCTGCTACAGCCATAAATCCCTATCAGAAGATATTTAACACCTCACTTAACTTTTATTTGTGTTAGCATGCCTCCATTAGTCTTAACGTTTTTATTTTTATTATTATTTTTTAACATCAGGTAGCTCAACTCGGGTTCTTATTTTGTATTTTTCAGAATTGGAGCAGGAATCAACAATATTAGGATTTTGTGCCAAATGATTTATAAAATTGACATTTTGGCAGTAATATGCCACTTTTACCATTTAACAAAAATTCCCCAAACATGAATGCTTATATTGAAAGCATTTAACTGTGGCTCTGAGACTGGAGTTGGGCTTCCATTATTTATTTTCTCCTCCCAACACATTATATTGTCTTCCCCGTTCCACATAATATATTGGTAATATCCCGCATGTCTTGTTGCACTGGAGGCTATAAACAGTGCTGCGTGATCTAACTTAGAAGAACGTGCACGATTTTATCCAAACCAACATTCTGCTGCTTTATTCAAATCAGTTCGAATGCAGTTCTAACCGAGAGCTAAGTTGCTGATGGTTGAGGTGTTGCTAGCGGTGTGTTCGAGGCACTCCAGTATCTGGTTGACCATTTTGCAGTATTCAGATATGGAAATCACTGTTCATGTGTGCTTGGTTAGAAAACATTAAATGGTTGTGCCATTTGGAGTAAAGAGTCTCAACAGCAATCGGTTCAAATTTGTTTGTGTGCCCTGTATGAATTCATTAAATTTTGAGGTTAGTAAGTATTTTGGACAACTTAAGCACATTTTACACCAAGTGACCCAGCATGTGTCGTGTCTCATCTGCTCTGGGCATTCATTTTGTTTTTCCCTCACTAGCTTTGTACTGCCCATCAGATCACAGACGAACATGTATCGTCTGTGAAAATGTATTAAACTGATTAGATTTTCAGTCCTCTGTTATTAGAACTTTTCTGAAGTTTGCATTTTAAATTGGAGTGCATGTGCTGGTACAGTAAGACTTCTGTCTGAAATATTTAGCGAACATGCAGCAAAGCTTTTGCTGTGTGTTTTTAATTCTTCTGTTCATTATCTGTATTAGATCTGTCAAACACACAAACAGGAAGTTTTGCTTGTGGTGGAAGAATGGTGCTTTTCGTTTCCCTCTCATTGCAATTAACTGGATATATATTTATACTGTAATATTATTATAACCGAATATGAACTCAATCATTTTTGGAGGTATTTAGATTAAACTGGTCATCTAGTTTTGTGATGAACTCTCAACCTTAATTGCTGGTCTACCACTGCCTGGATCAGAACCAGTTTTCTAAAACTGTTCTAGCCTTAAGATGAAGTAGCAGGTCTTCGTTTTGTCATCTTGGCAGGTAATGATTTGATTGGAAGATGGTTAGAGGTCATCGTAGGCTGTGTCTGTGTGCATTGTTGCGTCACTTGTTCATCATGATGTGCTTGAGTTGAGGTGACTGTATCTCTCCCTAACGATTCTCATCCATGCTCTCTGCTTCTTCTGTAGCAACCCAAAGACATCTGTTGCCGTGCTGGTTTCTGTGACTCCACCCCCGAATCTGTGCCCATGCTGAATCTGGTTCCTGCTAAATCCATCGCTGCGAAACAAACCATCCCTGCCACTAAATTGATAAAGCCTTCCTCCCTCAAACCTGCCAAGGTAAAGTAGCCAGTGTGTCTTCCTCAGTTTTAAATCTGTTAATTTTTCCCTGTATTATTGCATCCTGACTTGAGACCATAGCTCAAGTTATCCAAGATTAAATTTTGTTTGTGTGTGGCTGTACAGAAGATGGTGCATGTCCGTGAATCCCCACAGTGTGCCATCTGTGAGTTTGTGATGAAGGAGCTTGAAAGTATAATCCAGGACCAGACCAGTGAGGTATGAGGTTCTGCTCAGTAATAAAAGGCTTTGCCAATCCTCATATTTAGCTTAATGTTGCCTTTCATTGCTTTTTCAGGATTCATTTGCTATTCATGCCAGTAAAAGGTAGTTTCCTGTTAATGTTCTGGGGCTTTACTGTGGTCTTCCAGGAAGAAGTGGTACAAGCTGTGGAGAAAGTGTGCAACCTCCTGCCCTCCACCCTTTCTGCACAGTGCAAGAATCTCATTGAGACCTATGGTCAGGCAATCATTGAGCTGCTGATACAGGAAGCTGATCCCAAGACTGTCTGCAGTCTTCTGGGGCTGTGCAGGGATGCGAGTCGCGCCTTCGTCCGTGAGTTTCTGTCTAAATGTGTAATGCCCCCACTGCAAACATGATTCCAGCTAGACTTTCTACAACATGGAACATTTAGTTGGGTTTCCCATTTTCTCACCCTTTTGATGACCTTTTCTGTATGCATTGTCTCTCTCAGCTGTGATTGAGAAGGCTGAGTTTGAGGCTGGTGGGTTCTGTGATGTGTGCAAGATGGCTGTGCGCTACATAGATGGCATCCTGGAGCAGAACGCCACAGAAGCCCAGATCGAGGAGGCAGTGAAAAAAGTCTGCAACTTCCTGCCTGATGAATTTAAAAGTCAGGTGCGTTGACGCGCTTCTAGATCTGTGGCACATGGCTGGTTAACAGGGACAAAAATACACAATATTTATACACCTGTATTGGGGGGGGGGGGAAGAACATGCTTGCTAGACTTCCATTAGATAAGTGTATACAGATGACCATGAATGTAATAACACATGCGCACGCGCACACACACACACACACACACCCTAACAGTAAAGGTCCTAGAAAGAGTCAGACCTAAGAGAAAGTATTCTCAAGCTATTATTCAAGCTAATTTTGAGTAGTTTTCTATAAAAATTATGATGTCGTCTGTTGTTCACCGGAGGTTTAATGTTGTACTCGTTAAAAGATACATGTACCAGCTTGAAGGGCTGAAGTGACTGAGCGTGTCCTTCTGTGTGCAGTGTGACCAGCTCATTGAGCAATACGAGCCTCTGATTGTCCAGCTGCTGCTCCAGGCCCTCGACCCTGAATTTGTCTGCATGGTAAGATCCCCTGTTGCTCGTTCACTCTGTAAAGGCTTAAAGTTGCTGAGTATAGTTTTAAAGTCATCGTCCTAAACGACTCCAATATCCCCAACAGACTCTTAAACTCTTTTAAAACAAGATTTGACCAAGTGGTATACACTAGATGTCGCATTGGCCACTCAAGACTAACCCATGCATTCCTACTAAAAGGCGAAAACCCGACTTTATGTATGTTCTGCAATTCCCCGCTCTTCATTAAACATCTCTTATTGGATTGTTCTGCGATTAGTGCAAGTAGACAACAGTTTTATGCAGTTAAGCATAGTGAAGTTTTTACCAGAAAAGGTTTTAGAATTTCTCTCACATGCTGCAAATGTAAAACACTTTATATAACCACACCCGCTATAAATTCCGTTCGTTTGTTTATATTTTTTTGTTTTGGTTTGTACTGTATTTATGTAACACTTGTAATGTTTGTAAGTCTGGTTTTGCCATGAAATAGCCATAGATGCTGACATGGCATTAAAAGCGATACCTACCTAAACAACTTCGGTAGTTTCAAGTTCTGTTATTAAAAAGTAGTTCCGTGCCTATATGCCGGTAGACATATTTTGGTTCTCTTTTAGCTGTTAGAGAATAAAGTGGAGGGCTTACTTTGAGTGTGTTCTGTGTGATGTGCCGATGCAGAAGGTGGGTGCATGCCCTGGGGCACTGAAGATGCTGCTGGGTATTGAGCAGTGCAGTTGGGGCCCAGCCTTCTGGTGCAAGAATATAGACACTGCCACCCGCTGTAATGTGAGTATGCTACATGCAGTCTGCTGTACTACTTGATTTGTGTATTGTTTGATACAAGGCTCCCTATTCAGTATGTCTGGGTATACACTGAACACTGCATAATAATGTAGGTTATTCCACTTTAATAGGAACACCTGTACACATGCTCATTTATGCAGTTATCCAATCATGTGGCATCAGCACAGTGCATAAAATCTTTGCAGATACAGGTCAAGAGCTTTAGTGAATGTTCATGCTGAGATGCTTTTCTGTTCACCACCGTTTTAGTGAACGAGTTACTAAATCCTTCCTGGCAGCTCGAATCAATCTGACCATTTTCCACTGACCTCTATCAAGGCATTCCCAGCCACAGCACTGTCTCTCACTCGGTGTGTTTTTTGCACCATTCTGCTGACTGACACATGATTGGATTAACTGCATAAATCAGTGGATATATAGGTGTTCCTATTAAAGTGGATGGTGAGTATAAACTATGAAGCATCTCAAAATGAAATCATTTACTATATTTCACTTATTGTGTTTCAGGCGGTGACCCACTGCGCACGTCACGTTTGGAGTTAGAAAGGAGCGGCGTGCACAAACTGACCTGTGGAGCTAAAGGAGAATTTCTGTAGCGCTGTGTTTATTTTACAAAAATCAGCCCTTCCTCTTGTTTTATTTTAGATGGTGAAACATTTCAAATTGTGCTATCAATACTAATTAAACAATGTTGCCATCCGGGGAGGATTAAAGTTGCCACTTAAGGGAGGGTAAAAGTACTATGCGGGAGGTGGAGGAGGTACAATGCAGAGAGATTGAGGGGAGTGAATTCGACTATTGAGTGTTTTTGTTTGTTTTTTTTTTTTTCTTTTACTGAACTTGAACTGAATCTTCAGCTGCTGACATTTTTGAACAAGAAGGTAGGGGTAGTTTTATTGTACTTTTTTTTTTTTTTTTTTTTTTTTTTTTTTTTTTCCTGAATTGGTTTGTTTTTCTTCAAAGGGTAATTTGGTGTGAATGTGGGTGGGCATTAAAGACATGATCAAGAGTAAGTCTGAGACCTCCGAATGAAGAGTTTTAACTCCCTTGTAAAGGAAAACCTGCAACTGCTATAGCCACATGGGCAGTGAGCTGATTTAGTAAGCTTTTGTTTTTACTGACTTAAAAATTTTTCATCCTAATTGAGGTGAGATTTTCAGTGTTTTGCAATAACACTGGTGTTCATCGGTTTGAAGGCCCTGTTAAATTCATGTGACCTCATGCCCAGTTTGTATATGGGCTTGCCTTTTAAAAAAAAAAAAAAAAAAATTAATTTTTTTTTTTTTTTTTTTTTTTTGGTCTTGATCATACAGTCCTGAGCTTCAGTTTGCTTCAATCTTAATACTGAGCTATTTGTTGGTCTCTGTACAATTTTTAATGGAAATTAAACAAGCCTAAATCTATCTAGTGTGGTCATTTTGATGCTTCAGCTCTGCACTTGACATGTGCTGGACAAAACCTGAATGAGCATCTATCGATTTGTCCTACTGTTTAAAACCATTGCACATCAAATTTTTTTTTTTTTCTTTCAGAAAACTAATAAATAATCCTAATCAACCCAGCATGTAAGGGCCCTGAAAAACTTAAGCGCAACAGACATTTGCAGATCCTTAATATGTTCAGTCCCGGAAGACTTTGGAAACTAAGTGATGGTGTGGGGTGTTTTCCCCTTTCCTTCCCCCCTCCCTTCTTCTCACTGTAATACATCTGCAATCTCATGCTCATTCTTAATCCATAGTCATACAATAGGGTATAATTCATGACTGTTAAAAAGTCAAGGTGTATTCATTCATCTTCAGTTACTGCTTTGTCTTTTGGAATAAAAACAAAGGTGACTGAAATCCTGAGCTTGGGTTCACTCTGTGTGATGTTTCACATATAAGGTTTTTTTTTTTTTTTTTTTCTTCCCCTTCTTCTTGCCCTTCATGAACCCCAATCCTTCACATGATTTAATAAAAATAAGCCCCATTTATAGGTATACAAGTGCAATTATGGTTAGAAAAAATTAAAAGCAACATTGTAAAATTTGATTTTAGGACATCCCTGTTGAGGAGGGAGGGGGGGGACAAACAAACAATAGAAATCATCATTGGGCCAGTCTAAAACCTTCCACTTTCCCCCCCTGGTGAAGTCCTTTGTTGTGTTGGCAGTGTGTTTAGGTCGTTGTCTTACTGCATGATGACGTTCCTCCCATTTAGATTGAATACATTTCTCTGTAACTTGGCAGACATAATGTTTATTTAGATGTGTGTTTTTTCTGCTGCTACTATCATGACACTACCTCCACCGTGCTTGACAATGAGCTGATTGTGCTTATTTTGGACAATGAGCTGATCCTATCTTTCGCCACATTTTGGCCTTTCCATCACTTTGTTAGAGGTTAATCTTCGTTCCAGAACATTTGTGGCTCTTCTCTGTATTTATTTGCAAATTTCAGTTTGGCTTTTCAGTTCTTACTGCTGATGAGCGGTTTGCATCTTGTGGTGTGGCCTGCTCTTCCATGTATTGTGATACCTTCATCCCTGCCCTGTGGAGGTTGTTGATGTCACTGACTGTTGTTTTTGCATTCTTTTTCACAACTCTCACAATGTTTCTGTCATCAGCTGCTGATGTTTCCTTGCTGACCTGTTTGATACACTTGTGGTTTTTCTTTTTCAGGAAATTCTGAGTTTTTGTATTGGCTATGCCCAATGCTTGTGCAATGGCTCTGATCAATTTTCCCTCCTTTCTCAGCTTCAAAATGGCTTGCTTGCTCTGTTAAGATTACTGACCTATGGCCTACTAACAGTGTAAAATCAGGCGGAATAAACAGTTCCAGTAAAATATGCCAACAAAACAAATGGAAGAAAAAATAATTTAATTTATAACATTTAGTTCAGCTCAAGACCAGCAGATGTCGCTGTGGGGTTTAACAGTGATTGAGCATGTTTTGTTTTGTTTTTTTGCGTTAGATTTAAGAAGTAGAATATTGCTGGCGCTTCCATCACATGGTTCCTTTTCTCTTGTGAAAGGCATATTTGGGAATTAATTTCTGCACAATGTGAAAGTTAAAATGGCCAAAATTACTCACCTTATTTTGGAAGAGAATTAAAACAAAATTAATAGAATAGGCTGTAAGCCTTATGTGCTTTCCCCTGAACTACTGACCCACCTAAACTGACCGAATACTTCCTAAAATTGTGTATTTCATCTCATGCACAACCCCTCTCCCTTTTCTGGTAAGTGCCTCAAAGCATTTAAGGGCACAGAGGCCTACTGGCTCTTCATGCCCGGGTGGGTAAAGGGATCCCAGAGTGTTTTAACAAGAAGAGAAAAGCTTGTTCTGATAACACTCCTCCTGCTAGCCAGTTAAAACACAGTCAGGTCCATAAGTATTGGGACAGCGACATGATTATTGTGATTTTGCCTCTGTTCACCACAGTGGATTTGAAACGAAGCAATCAAGATGTGACTGGAGCTTTAATTCAAAGGTTTTAACAAAAATATTGCATTTACCGTTTAGGAATTACAGCCTTTTTTCCCCCCAGAGTCCCTCCATTTGGATTGGACAAATTGGACAGACTAATATAATCATAAATATTAGGATTATTTTTAATACTTGGATGCAAATCCTTTGCACTCAGTGACTGCCTTAAATCTGGAACCCATGGACATCACCAAATGCTGAGTTTCCCCCCTTGAGAAGCTTTGCCAGGCCTTTACTGCAGCTGCCTTCAGTTGCTGCTAGTTTGTGGGTCTTTCTGCCTTCAATTTTGTCTTCGGTAAGTGAAAAGCAGCTCAGTTGGGTTGAGGTCATAGGACATTTAAAAACATTTAATTTCTTTGCCTTAAGAAACCCTTGGATTGCTTTTGCGGTATGTTTTCGGTCACTATCCATCTGTACTGTGAAGCACTGTCCTATCAGTTTTGCAGCATTTGACTGAATCTGAGCAGAAAGTATAGCTTTATACACTTTAGAATTCATGCTGTTAATTCTATCAGCAGTCACGTCATCAATAAACACCAGTGACCCAGTTCCAATGGCAGCCATACATGCCCATGCCATAACACTTCCTCCTCACGTTTGACAGATGATGTGGTGTGCTTTGGGTCATGAGCCCTTCCTTTCTTTCTCCATACTCTTCTCTTCCCATCATTCTGGTACAAGTTAATCTTGCATTAGAAGTGGTCAGGCCTTTTTTTTTTTTTTTTTTTTTTTTTTTTTTTTTTTTTTTTAAAAAGAGGTTTTTATTAGAAGTCTAATCTGGCCTTTCTGTTATTGAGTGTTACTAGTGGTTTTCATCATGAGGTAAACTGTCTGGATTTACATTCATGAAGGCATCTCTTGATTGTGACAAAATATATGCTTATAAAATATACGCTTTGGGAAGAAGGCAAGCCGGCTGAGGAAGTGTGATGCACTGGGCAATGTTCTGCTGGGAAACCTTGGGTCCTGGCATTCATGTGGATGTTACTTTGACACGTACCACCTACCTAAACACTGTTGCAGACCAAGTACACCCCTTCATGGCAACGGTATTCCTAATGGCAATGGCCTCTTTCAGCAGGATAATGCGCCCTGCCACACTGCAAAAATAGTTCAGGAATGGTTTGAGGAACATGACAGAGTTCAAGGTGTTGACGCGGCCTCCAAATTCCCCAGATCTCAATCCGATCGAGCAACTACAGGACTTAAAGGATCTGCTGCTAACGTCTTGGTTAAAATACCGCAGCACCCCTTCAGAGGTCTGCCGGAGTAGATGCCTCAACAGGTCAGAGCTGTTTTGGTGGCTCAAAGGTACCTACACAATATTAGGCAGGTGGTTTTAATGTTCTGGCTGATCAGTATAGAGAGGAAAGCCAGTCAATCACCTTGCCTTTTGAGTCCTATCAAAGAGACAGTTACAGATAGTTACAGTGCTGTGAAAAAGTATTTGCCTGATTTCTTCAGTTTTTGTGGATATCTCATACTAAATAGTTTTAGATCTTCAAAGGAAATACAACATAAAGGCAACCTGAGTCAACACAAGATAGTTTAAAAAAAAAAATTTGAAGCAAAAAGAGTTATCCAATCACCCATGTAAAAACTTAAAATCTGGTTGTGCCACCTTTAGCACTGATAACTGGAGATGGGTCTTTAACAGCACTGTGGTGTAATCTTGGCCTACTCTTCTTTGCAGAACTGCTTTAGTTCAGCCACACTGGAGGCTTTTTTGCAGAATTGCCTGTTTAACGTCCTGGCAAAGACCGGACATTCTCCTTTAGGATTTTCTGGTAGAGAGCAGAATTCATGTTTCCCTCAATTATTGCAGGTTGCCCAGACCCTGAAGCAGCAAAGCATCCCCACACCATCACACTTCCTCCACCATCCTTTGTGGAATTCAGTGTTTGGTTTATGCCCGATGTAACGGGACCCATATCTTCCAAGGTTTCAGGATCATCAAAGTGTGGTTTGGCAAAATTCAGACGAGCCTTAATGTTGTTCTGGGCTAGCAGTGGTTTTTGCCTCACCACTCTTCCATGGATGCCATTTTTGCCCAATGTCTTTCTGATAGTGGAGTCATGAACAGTGACCTATATTGATGCAAGAGAGGCCTGAAGTTCTTTCGATATTGTCCTTGGCTCTTTTGTGACTTCCTGGATTAATAGTTGCTGTGCTCTTGTAGGAATTTTGGAAGGTCAGACACTTTTGGGAAGGTTCACTACTGTGCTGAGTTTTTCCATTTGGAGATAACGGCTCTCACTGTGGTTCTTTGAAGTCCCAGAGCCTTCCCAGACTTTTCAATCACCTTCTTCCTCATCATTTCTGGAATTTCTTTCAACTTTGGCATAGTGTGTTACTGGGTAAGACCTTTTAACCAACTTCATGCTGTTGAAAAAGTTATATTTAAGTGTTGATTTGATTGAACAGGGTTTGCAGTAATCAGACCTGGTTGCATCTAGTCCAGCCGAAGCCCATTATGAATGCAGTGTCATAGATTTGGGGAATTAGTAACTATGGGGGCAAATACATTTTTGCACAGGCCCAGTTGGTATTGGATAACATTTTTTGTGTATATATGCATCATATCCTACAAGATGAAGGAGAAGCAGTGTGTGCTCTTTGCCATTGTGGCCATCTATCTGCAGTGAAAGCGCACGCACTGGACTGTCTGGGTCCATGAAACTATTCGGACTCGCAGACAGCATGGCAAGTACCACCAGCTGGTACAGGAGCTGGGGTTGGATGAGGTTGGTTTCCAGCAGTATTTCAGGCTAGACAGGACAGTTTGACGAGCTTTTGGTGAAGGTGGGACCCCGAATTGCAAGGGAGGAAACAAAAGGGCGCCAAGCCATTTCTCATGGAGAAAGGTTCGCCATCTGTTTGTGGTGAGTAGCTTATTATCTACTTATTTAATTTTTAAATGCTAATATTCCAGGCTATTAATTAACTTACTTGGAATACGTTTTTCCATGCATAATTTAAAAAAAAAAAAAATTGTGTCTCTGTATGTGGCCAGAGACGTATTGTAAAGAATTGGCCAATTGCTACGGCATCTTTTCTGCACTACGGTATCTGACAGGAGACGGATCATGTGCACGCTACTGTCTTCACTCCCATTGGTAATCGTTCCATATTTGCATAAAGTTAAACTTTTCTCAACTTTGTCGTGTTGCTGGACAATCCCACATCTAGTTGTCAACGGTCATGTTGCTCTTGCCAGCTCTCGTCGAAAATTAATGGTTGCTGGTCGCTTTGTCGCTGCGAGTCACTGCATGTATGAACATAGCTTAAAAGTTTAACCTATAATAATCATTAAATATATAGAAAAACATTAAAACAAACCAAAGACAGTTATAGAACTACTTTTTGTGCTAATGGCACATTTCAAAAGAAGAGACATATGAGAAATATATATATATATATATATATATATATATATATATACAGGTGCATCTCAATGAATTAGAATGTCGTGGAAAAGTTCATTTATTTCAGTAATTCAACTCAAATTGTGAAACTCGTGTATTAAATAAATTCAATGCACACAGACTGAATTAGTTTAAGTCTTTGGTTCTTTTAATTGTAATGATTTTGGCTCACATTTAACAAAAACCCACCAATTCACTATCTCAACAAATTAGAATATGGTGACCTGCCAATCAGCTAATCAACTCAAAACACCTGCAAAGGTTTCCTGAGCCTTCAAAATGGTCTCACAGTTTGGTTCACTAGGTAAGCGACAAACATTCACTGCCAAAGAAGCTGGCTGTTCACAGAGTGCTGTATCCAAGCATGTTAACAGAAAGTTGAGTGGAAGGAAAAAGTGTGGAAGAAAAAGATGCACAACCAACCGAGAGAACCGCAGCCTTATGAGGATTGTCAAGCAAAATCGATTCAAGAATTTGAGTGAACTTCACAAGGAATGGACTGAGGCTGGGGTCAAGGCATCAAGAGCCACCACACACAGACGTGTCAAGGAATTTGGCTACAGTTGTCGTATTCCTCTTGTTAAGCCACTCCTGAACCACAGACAACGTCAGAGGTGTCTTACCTGGGCTAAGGAGAAGAAGAACTGGACTGTTGCCCAGTGGTCCAAAGTCCTCTTTTCAGATGAGAGCAAGTTTTGTATTTCATTTGGAAACCAAGGTCCTAGAGTCTGGAGGAAGGGTGGAGAAGCTCATAGCCCAAGTTGCTTGAAGTCCAGTGTTAAGTTGCCACATTCTGTGATGATTTGGGGTGCAATGTCATCTGCTGGTGTTGGTCCATTGTGTTTTTTGAAAACCGAAGTCACTGCACCCATTTACCAAGAAATTTTGGAGCACTTCATGCTTCCTTCTGCTGACCAGCTTTTTGAAGATGCTGATTTCATTTTCCAGCAGGATTTGGCACCTGCCCACTCTGCCAAAAGCACCAAAAGTTGGTTAAATGACCATGGTGTTGGTGTGCTTGACTGGCCAGCAAACTCACCAGACCTGAACCCCATAGAGAATCTATGGGGTATTGTCAAGAGGAAAATGAGAAACAAGAGACCAAAAAATGCAGATGAGCTGAAGGCCACTGTCAAAGAAACCTGGGCTTCCATACCACCTCAGCAGTGCCACAAACTGATCACCTCCATGCCACGCCGAATTGAGGCAGCAATTAAAGCAAAAGGAGCCCCTACCAAGTATTGAGTACATGTACAGTAAATGAACATACTTTCCAGAAGGCCAACAGTTCACTAAAAATGTTTTTTTTAATTGGTCTTATGAAGTATTCTAATTTGTTGAGATAGTGAATTGGTGGGTTTTTGTTAAATGTGAGCCAAAATCATCACAATTAAAAGAACCAAAGACTTAAACTACTTCAGTCTGTGTGCACTGAATTTATTTAATACACGAGTTTCACAATTTGAGTTGAATTACTGAAATAAATGAACTTTTCCACGACATTCTAATTTATTGAGATGCACCTGTATATATAGTATATATATATAAGTGGACAACATGGTGTAATTCTCTCCCATTGTGCATTTTTGAAGCCTTTTTTTGGGTTCACATGGGAGTTGCCATCTCACCTGCCCATGTTAGAGTATTAGAAATAAAATAAATTCTTCTTTTTTTGGCCATTTAGTAATTAGTTTGTGCTTTCCAGCTTTCTCTTTCTCTGAGAGCTTTGCATTTTATGAAGTTTTGTGGGTTTCACAGAATGCAAATCAACTGTGCTGTGTATGTGGCCAGTATTGCAAGTGCAGATGATTGCTATTTATCAAGATACACATGTGAATGCAAAGAAAATCAGTGTTTCCAAAATGTTTGTAAATCCAGAGGACATTTTTTACTTTGGTTTGGCTTACGCAAAGATTTATACACAACTTTACTAAAAGATTGATAAATGAGTTTTAGGTTATTTTAATAACCTAACCTAATAACTTGCATTCATTTGATTATAACAGAAATGTCCCTTGTCCCAGCGTGCTCATGGAGTCATGGACACTTGGTTGATGCCAAACCAGCAGCCATGTAATATGGATCCCGAGTGAATCCTAGACTGGTAAAGAGCCTATAGGATGCTTGGTTTGCTTCCTCAATTAAGCAGTACACTGGGTAGCCCTCTGAATGCAGTTTCTTTGCCAATATGGTGACCAGGGCTTTGGCGTAGCCTTTCTGTCTGTGCTCCGGCATTGTGTACAGCATTCCCATCGCACAGGAAGCATAGGTCAATATCCATGACACCGGCTGACCTGATCATGCTCCTGAGCAGGGGCTCAGTGTGTTCATCCATGACAAACTTCCATTTGCTATTGATCAGAGCAACGTGAGATTCCTTGACTGATGACACTTGAAAAGATAATCTGTAGAGAGTTAAGGTAAGTTGGTATGTACATACTGATCAGGCATGACATTAACATCACTGACACGTGAAGTGAATAACATTGATTATCTTGTTACGATGGCTAGATGACTGGGTCAGAGCGTCTCCAAAACAGCAGGTCTTGTGGGGTGTTCCCAGTATGCAGTGGTTAGTCCCTACCAAAAGTGGTCCAAAGAATGACAAGGAAGTGAACCAGCGACAGGGTCATGGGCTCCCAAGGCTCACTGATGCGCATGGGGAGCGAAGGCTAGTCCATCTGGTCCGATCCCACAGAAAAGCTACTGTAGCACAAATTGCTGAAAAAGTTACTGCTGGCTATGATAGAAAGAGTGCATCGCAGCTTGCTGCGTATGGGGCTGCATGGCAGCAGACCAGTCAGTGTGCCAATGCTGATCCCTGTCCACTGCCAAAAGCACCTACAGTGGGCATGTAAGCATCAGAACTGGACCATGGAGCAATGGAAGAAGGTGGCCAGTAAGCAATGCACATGCACCCGGCCGTCCACATGATGTAAAAGAAAACATGATTCATCAGACCAGGCCACCTTCTTCCATTGCTCCATGGTCCAGTTCTGATGCTCACATGCCCACTGTAGGCGCACTGTGAAACAGTAACGAGTAAGTAAAAGTACAGAAGTACTTGCATTTAAAAGTACTTGAGTATCAGAAGTAAATTTCCTTTTTCGTGTCAACACATTGTTTTATTATTGTCGCATTGTTGTATGTAATACTTGCAATACCTTATGCCTCTGAAACAACCTACTGAATACACTGACTAGCTTGTAGTATCTGTGGAATAAAGAGCTTTTAGAATGTTACAAAGCATGTAGAAATGATAACTGCTCTCTCTGTGGCTCAGCGGCAGCACCAACACAGATCTGAATGTTCCGGTGTGATTTTGTCAAAGGTTAAATAGACAGACGAATCGTTATCATTTAGGAAAGAGATGGTGTGGGTGTTCGAATCGAGATCGCCATCTTTTTCTGATTAATCGTGCAGCTCTACACATAACATTAGTAATTGTAAGAGGAAAAATTCTAATTTATTAATTTAATTAAACCTTTTAAGTTGCAAACATTATTTTGATGACTTGTGTTGACATGAAAAAGGAAATTTACTTCTGATACTCAAGTACTTTTAAAAGCAAGTACTTCTGTACTTTTACTTAAGTAAAAATCTGTCTTTACAACTTTCACTTGTAATGGAGTAATATGTGACCTGTAGTATCTGTAGTTTGTCCACCTCTGGTTCTTTTCAATATATCTAGCCGCTCCTTGGACCCTCGGATGGATCAGGATCTGTACCTGAAGCATTCTCCGTTTTCTAGTTCAGAAGTTTAGCAGTTTAGTTGGTTAGTTGGGGGCCTTGCTGTTTGGCAGTGTTGATCTGTTCATGAAGTCTTGAAATATTGTGTCTTTGTGACTTTTGGTTTTATGATGAACATGTTGATCAACTTATGTTGTTAAAAAGCTCATGGAGATGTATTGCATGTATTATTCCTGTATTGTTTGAAGGGCCATGTTGGCCAATATGTGAAGTTGTGAAGTGAATAAAATAATATTTCATGTACAAAATTAACTCTGCATTGTTTTTAGGACCATGTTCTCACATAGTGTCCATTAATGTAAATGTGAAAAGTACGATATTTGTCTTTCAAATGTAGTTAAGGTAAAGTCACAAGTTTCCAGAAAAAGTACAGATACTCAAAGTGTACTTAAGTACAGTACTCAAGTAAACAATGTACTTTTACTGTCCACCTCTGAAAAGAACAAAGAGGTCAATATATTATAAATATTTATTTATTTATTTAATGGTATGATAGATACAGATAGGTTAAAGTTTTTGAATAGCATACTGCATTTGCATTCGACAAATTCCTTATGCCTATGTGTGAAATTTCATATGTCTTATATATGCCAAAACAGTATCAGATTTATGTGGGCAAACTGACATGGGATCATCTTGAAAATGATGCTTATTGATGCTAGCTATCATTAATTACCATACCCAGAAAATAATGCTATCGGGGTCAGACAGTAAATCTAAATAAAATAGCCTATAGCTGACAAGGCAGAAAGGGGCGTGAAAAAAGAAAAAGAAAAAAAAAATGCTCTGGTCTTTTTATGTACTTTAAACAGTTAACTGCTCTACACATCTACACCTCATTGTTTACATTTAAACAACACACTGAAATACGTTTTTCATGAACTCCTTGAAAGAAACACTTGAATGAGCGATACTTCTACAGCATTTACTGATGTTGTATCTGTTAACGTTAGTTAAAGCAAAATGAAATGCACACTAGTTAACATTCTAGTTAGTTAAAAATTGTTCAAGATGAATAAATGCTGTAAAATACATTGTTCATTGCTGGCTGATGTTAGATAATGCATTAACTAAAGTGGATGCATTAAATAACGTCAACAAATTTGTCACTGTAAAGTGAGAGGACGCTGGTGTGTTTGTTAAAAAGCCGGAATAAAGACATAAACAGTAAACTGTTTCATCGGTTATGAAGCAATTAGTAATTAAAGGAGTGAAAAAGCTGAAGTATGTTGAAAAGTTATCAGCAGTTTATTCTCTGCAGTGGCCTGAGTCTAGTGGTAACATTCCTAAAATGGTTTACATTCACACTTTGAATCATAAACAACAGTCTGCCATTAATCTACACACTGGCAAAGACTGATGTACTGCAAACCAGCCCCATTATGTCAAGCTCTATGCAGACATATAGAAAGACTGATGTACTACGAATTACCCTCTCTTGTGGTTTATCTATTTTATACTCACATTTTACACCATTTTATACATAATCATGAAATCTGGATCTGTTCTATTAGGTCAAAGCAAGCATTTGCCCACATGTAATAACACCTTTGGCATAACTTTACTATAAGGCCCCATTCGTTAACGCACTGACTAACATGACCTAACAAATAACTATTTTTTTTTTACAGAACTTATTCATCCTGGTTTATACTACTTAATAAAAATACAATTGTTCTTTCATATTAATTCATAACGCCGCCCTGCATCAGATTTGCTGAATAGGATCTGATAGTTGTTTCTTACTAATACTTAGATGCTGAGTCCAGATATGCTGTTAGTTTTGCTCTAGAACAACACAACGTTTCACAAAGCCTGATGTCCAGTGTAGAGCTTTTTTGCCTAAGATGGACCACAAACATTAGAGCTATTGCCAGATACACTGCCACCAACACAGGAAACACTATGTTTATGTACAATAGGTGAGCAACATTTATCACTTTTCCTCTTAGCCCTTATATGAATGCTAGGCACACTTACATGCACACAAAGCTCCTGATTTCAGGGATTTATAATGACCAGTGAAAGACGGAAATGCGAGCATAGCCCAGATGATTTCTGCTACATCTGTGGGTGTTTTGCCAGTCCAGAAAATCCCTCAAAAGGAAGTTCACTCCTTAAGCACTCTGCATATTATTATAATGTTCGTCTTTTGAAATAGCTTTATTTAGAGATTTTCACAAACATTTCACAGATTATTTGTCTGCTGTTCATGTTGTAAACAAGTGTTATGTTTTGTGTGCCTATTGTTGTAATTAATAAATAATAATAGTGAAATATGACAGCTTCTACCAGTTTAAATAAAACCCTGAAAGCAATATAAACATAGCAAAATTATTAAAAACTTCATTCTTATTGGGTGGGAAAACTGTATGTGATAGGGAATTTTCAGTGGCATATTCGAACTCGGCATGACCGAAATAGGTAAAAACAAGTGTGATTTGCAAAACAGCATAAACTTTTTTTTCTAGATGCAGGGCGGTGTAATGAACTCTACCTAATGATAACAGATACAGTGTTTGAAAAGGTTTTGTTCATCGTTATTTCATGTTAACAAATAAAACCTTATTGCAAAGTGTTACCAACATTTTTATTTTAAAGCTGAATGTTAACATCAGTTAACACATTATGAACATCAACTAACATGAAAAATAGTCTATTTATATATTAACATGAAGCTGTATGATAAACAAGATTGTTTGCTATAAGCTGACAAACAAAAATAAGAATAAAATAAATAGAACCTTGCTGTACAATCAAAGAGTCCTAAATAGTTACATTTTTTAACAACCACTAAAAAGGTTCTTTGGGGAACTAAAAATGCCAATTTGTCTTTATAGAAACCTTTTATCCATTTTTATTCGTTTCGGTCGTGTTTTTAAAAAGGCTTAACAGTTACCCTAAAAACAGTCACCTAACTAAACTCTACAGTAACACTGTGAATAATGTTTTAAACAGTGAAATTGACTGAATTCCAAAACCGATATGCTGAGCCAGAACCTCGAGGCGTGGACACCTTTATCAGTCTCCACCGGCTACAGAAATACATCAGTGTGTTATGCAAGATTTGTAATTAGTCCTCTATGTACCATTTTCAAGCTCAGTATGAATGTAAACTTAAAACTTACACAAGTCTTTCTGTGAAATATATGTGTAATAACAAAGGTTACCAGTGTTTGAATATACAGACAGCGTTCATCTGCCCAGCTTAAAAGCCACCATTGGAAAAAAAAAAAATGTGTGGAGTTATAGTAGCGTATTACTTAATAATAAAAACAAATCCTCGTAACTCTCACTAAAAACCTTTATTGTCCTTGAAGAAATATGGAATAAAAACAACGTTTGCATAATTCAATTGCGTTCATAAAAATAAGAAGAGTGTGGAAAGTAAAAACACAAACGACCTGCTCTTTCTACTTGTATATACACGGGTCAGAGGGCTACTCGTCAAAGTTTAGTGCACCGTGAACATTCACTTTTTACAAGGTCCTTCATGAACATCTGCAAGTACAATACTCGAAACGTAAATGTGAATCGATGCTTACCTGAATTGTTTTATCTAAATGGTCCCATATCACAAACATGGCTGCCATCTCCCACTACTACAGGTACAAGACCCCTCCCACTGCTGTGTGAGTGGAGATGAAATCACCTGAGAGCGCATTTCTAATAAATAAAAGCATATAAAAGAATATGTTGCATTATATCTAAATATATTTGCTACTGTTATAAATATTAGGGCATCTGATTGAACCAAGCCGAGTCATCGCCAGAAGTGCCCCAGACTCTAAAGCCAGATCCGGGCTAGTTATGGTGAACAAGAATCGGCCCCCCAGTACTTTACCGCCGTAACAAAAACACACGTGTCAGAGCGAGCCGTGGGCCACACTCGGCCCCGGATAATA
This sequence comes from Cranoglanis bouderius, assembly GCA_023630585.1. NCBI lineage: Eukaryota > Metazoa > Chordata > Actinopteri > Siluriformes > Cranoglanididae > Cranoglanis > Cranoglanis bouderius. The sequence goes on along the minus strand of CM042548.1, from coordinate 17,695,131 downwards.
CATGCTGATGCCGTGTCTGAGCCGCAGGCACCGCGGGGCTGCCGAGCTCGGGCCCATTACTACATGCTATCTGGGGCTTGTCTAAGAAGAGTAAAAACAGAAAACGCCCACTAGTTCTCCATCAACACATTCATTTTACCCAGATGACCGTGTATTCAGTTCATCCCTCATGACCGGAGTCAGTGGCTAAGTTAAAATTTTTTAAAATCTTTTTCTGTATGTTCTCATATTTTGATCATGTTGTTATCTGTATTATTGAATGTGATGTGTGTATAATAAAGTATTATTGGCTAAAGTTAGTTAAGAATGACACAGGATATTCAGATTCGATTCCACAAAAGAATAATTCAGATGGTTTTTAAATGTTTGGGATTTCAGTTCATTTATTGAAACACTCTTACAAATCAAATTAACAAAAAACTTTGACCCGTCCACGGCCTTTATTTAACCAACAGCTTTTTCAGAACACACACACACACACACACACACACACACACACAGTGCGGTTGTAAAAAAACTCATTAACACACACACACACACACACACGCGAACGCTCGCACGCACGCATGCGCACACACACACACACACACACACACAGACAGAAGACAGGAAAAAGTCATAAATGTATTACCATAAATTACACATGTTCATGGGACCTTCACGAGAGTTCGTAATTACGCTTCTAGGATCTTTAGGAGTTCACTGGGCAGTCATTGTAACAGATAATTGCACTAATAAAAAAAACACAGATAAGTATACTAACCATAGCTCTTTAAACATTTTGTTTGTTTAAACATTAGACTCAGCTCACACACATGCACACACACACACGCACACGCACAGGGGCGATAGGGGGGTAGGAGGCCTGAAAAAGTGTGAAATCCTTAGGATCACCCCCATTAGCACACACACACACACACATAGTCATTCAAGGTTTAGGACTTCATGGAGCAGACACCGTTTGAGTATCGCACTGCGTCTCCTGCGTTCTAACCATGGCTGTTTATTTAATCAATAGCATTCAACACACACACACACACACACACACACACACACACACACACAGGGGGCTGTAGGGGGGTAGGGGGTGTGAAAAAGTGTGAAATCCTAGGATCAAACCATTAGCACACACACACACATAGCCATTCATGGTTTAGGACTTCGCGGAGCACACATCGTCTGAGTATCGCACTGCGTCTCCTGCGTTCTAACCTTCTTCTTCTTCTTCTTTTCCTTTCGGCTGTTCCCTTCAGGGGTCGCCACAGCGAATCATCTGCCTACATCTAGCCCTATCCCCTGCATCCTCTTCTCTCAGAGCGACCACCTTCATGTCCTCCTTCACTACATCCATAAACCTCCTCTTTGGTCTTCCTCTCGGCCTCCTGCCTGGCAGCTCTAACCTCAGCATCCTTTTACTGATATATTCACTCTCCCTCCTCTGAACATGTCCAAACCATCTCAACCCGGCCTCTCTAACTTTGTCTCCAAAACATCTCACATGTGCTGTCCCCCTGATGTACTCATTCCTGATCCTATCCATCCTCGTCACTCCCAAACAGAACCTCAACATCTTCAGCTCTGCTACCTCTAACTCTTCCTCCTGTCTTTTCCTCAGTGCAACTGTCTCCAAACCATACAACATCGCTGGTCTCACTACTGTCCTGTACACCTTTCCTTTCATTCTTGCTGGTACTCTTTTATCACACAACAGACCTGACACTTTTCTCCACCCATTCCAACCTGCCTGCACACGCTTCTTCACCTCTTTTCCACACTCCCCGTTGCTCTGGACTGTTGACCCTAAGTACTTAAAATCCTGCACCTTCTTTACCTCTTCTCCCTGTAACCTCACTGTTCCACTTGGATCCCTCTCATTCACACACATGTATTCTGTCTTGCTGCGACTAGAGAAAGCGTATGACAGGGTGCCAAGAGAGGAGCTGTGGTATTGTATGAGGAGGTCTGGAGTGGCAGAGAAGTATGTTAGAGTGGTGCAGGATATGTATGAGAGCAGTAGGACAGTGGTAAGGTGTGCGGTAGGTGTGACAGAGGAGTTCACGGTGAGGGTGGGACTGCATCAAGGATCGGCTCTGAGCCCCTTCTTGTTTGCGGTGGTGATGGACAGGCTGACAGATGAGGTCAGACAGGAATCTCCATGGACTATGATGTTTGCGGATGACATTGTGATCTGTAGTGAGAGCAGGGAGCAGGTGGAGGAAACTCTAGAGAGGTGGAGGTTTGCTCTGGAGAGAAGAGGAAACCACGGCTGTTTATTTAATCAATAGCTTTCAACACACACACACACACACACACACACACACACACACACACATATCCCATTAGCACCTATCACTTCATGAAACATTAAACACACACACCTGGGAAATGCAACTCCACACAGACAGACAGAGGACAGGAAAAAAGTCATAAATGTACTGTCATAAATTACACATGTTCATGGGGACCTTCACGAGTCCATAAATTACACAACGTGAGGGGGGTCATAAATCAATTTTTGACATAAAGTGTATGTTATAACTACTAGCATGGTCTTGAATTACCCTTCATGTTGTGTACTTGACTCAGAGGGTATACAATATACAATATATATTGTATATTGAAGCTAAGGTTCTTAGCTTCCAGATTAGGTTCTGATTGGAACCCTATCTGATAGGGAAACACTGTTGTAGGGTTCTACATAGAACCGTTAAGGGTTCCACCTGGATGTAAAATAATGACACGTCTTTGAAACAAAAACGCATGTTGAATTGCATTAACAGTTCTTGCTGTTAATTTTTAATGCATTGTATTTTCAAGGCTTGCATTTTTGGGGGCTGCAATTCAACATGGTTGTATATTTAAGCTGTAAACATTTCAACTGGAAACATTTCACACAATTTCATAAAAAAAAAAAAAAATCAAAAATCAATATTCATCTTCCACAGTTACTTTCCAAAATATTCAGTTGGTTTAAAAATAGCACCAATAATATTCGACAGGCAGATTTTGGTCCATTTAATTTCGCTTCCACAAATCCAGTGGTTCAAATTTGGTTGGATATTCAACACTGCACATCCAGGAATTGTAGGAAAAGCAGTAGAGTACCGATCAATATATATATATATATATATATATATAGGCTAATCTATATTGGCTTTTGTCACTCATTAACTAGAACTCTACTGTTATATAACTATAAAACAAGTGTTCTGTGAAGATTACATGACAGTTTTTGGACACAGGAAACACTAATCATAGATCACTAACTGCAACTGTAAGAAATCTGAAGTCCCTGGACATTTATGAACCCTGTAAAAGATTGTTCAACACGATTTTATTCTGAATCTGTCAGGTTACACACGGACTTTGAACCTAAAGAAGAGAAAAGAATGAATACAAAAAACTAAGAGACAGTGATTTATTTGCCCATCCGATACAAAGTACTACTGATTCTAATATTCTGAAGGCTTTGTGTGTAAATCACTGTAATACTTATATTGAGTGTTAACTGACACATCAGGAGAGAAGTGGTGTGATCCCACATGAGGCTAATCAAGCACTCCCAACCTGGAAGGAACAAATAGTCACAATATAGTACAATATGCGCTGGTTGTTGTTCATATCCATAAGAGAAAACTGAACAACAGCTAGAACAAGTCAGGATTGTGAAGCTTTATCCCAGCTAACACTAACCCAATTTAGCAGAAATTTAGAATGATTCATTTATACCAAAACAGAACATAAGTGTTTAATTAATCATTTCTGTTTCACAGAGGTCAGTGTTAGTTATGATATATAATTTCAAGTATAAATTAAATACATAGATAGATATTTCATAGATATTTTATACTGAATACATCATAAGAGGAATGGTTTATGTCTCTAGGTGTATGGATTTGTTTTTATGATTAATCGAGTAGAAGCTGATCCCATAGATGTGCTGGTGGACCAGTGGCCAGATTTTAATGTGCTACTCATCAGACCACAACGGCGGGAGGTATTCCATGAGATAACTTTAGTATAAAGTATCAACAAAAAGTAGCTACTGTTAAGTTTTTCATATTGACCTATTTCTCTCACATACAGAAAGCAGACCTTTTCAAAGACGTGCATTTTCACCAAGGATGAAACATGTCTCAGGAGCATACTGAACAGGACGGACATTTTTGACTGGAAGCAGTTCATCTCTCTAAGTATTAATTTGACTTGATATTTGGGCACCCAAAATGCTAGTTTTCCATGTAACTGTGAGTCTCTGAACCATAGACAATCACCAGAGGTGGCATGTAACACCTGGGTACCACCGTGTGCTCAAGCATGCTGAGATCTTCCTCTTTCAGCAATATGGTGTTTCCATCTGCAAAACTGCTGCTCACTTGATGTGTTTTGTTTTTCGCACCATTCTGTGTAAACTCGAGACACTATTGTATGTAAAAATTCCAGGAGATCAGCAGTTTCTGAAATACTCAAATCAGCCCGTCTGGCACCAAACACTTTTCTACCCCATTCTGATGTTTGATGTGACCACTAACTGAGGCTCTTGACCTGTAGTTGCTTGATTGTAAGCAATGTGCTGCCAGCACATGATTGGGTTATTGGATAATTGAATGAGGAGGTGTAACGTTGTCCCTAATAAAGTGGCCAGTGAGTGTGCATTATATTATAATATAATAACATGGTGTGGCAATAAGCCAAGAAGAAACTACAAAAGGCATTCCTTTATATGGAAAATGATGCTTTGTGGAAAGTAAAGCTCAAGCTCCAAGTAGCAGTCAGGCCCTGCTCACAACCATGACCTAAAGATGGCTTAGGGCTGTGATTGGACAGTGACTGTATTTCACTGTGGCATGGTTCCTAAACGCTGATGGAAGTGAAACACCATGGACTGGACTGAATTAAATTTACTCCAGTCCAGATATTTTGCTGCATGTGTGACTCTCTCACAAGCATCAACATATCAGGGTTGATCAGTTCTTTAACTCTTGTACTGAGAGGGGACTGATTGAGGCCACAGCTTTGGGGGAAAAAAGCTTTTCAGTTTGCATGTGTGTGATAATATTGCCCTGTACCGCGTGTGGGCAGTGGGCCAAACAGGCAAAGCCCAAGGTGTGTTGTGTCTCTGCTGACACTGTTAGACCTCTTCTTCAGGCAGCTAGCATAGACACTGTCCAGATTTGAGAGGTCAGTCCTTATGATTCGCTGAGCCACCCTGGTGCAGATTCTTCCCCTTGGTGACTGTGCATCTGGCGTAACGCCCAGTCATGCAGTGCGCATGTCCACATGTTACTAATGAAAAGCAGTGTTTGTGTATTACATTTCAGAACTGCGCTGGCAAAAGCAGTTTCTGTTCATCTTGAAAACACCTATGATGCAAAGGAGAGTTGCAGGACTTTAAATTGAAATCCTTAAGAAGCATTTGTGATCTGGGGCAATGGATTGTGCAGGTCCATGGACATGAAACTGTCCTGTGACTTCATGGCTTGAATCACAACCATCACTGTTTACCATGAACCAAAAAGTGAGGGGGTCTAACTTATCAGCTTCACCTCTATCCAAGTGGGAACAAACTTCTTGTGACAGAGTTACAAGTTTGTTGGGGTCTGAAATCAACAGTCAACACCTTGCACCTTGAAAATTCTGTGGGCTGCAAGTGAAAGTCTAGGTTGTTCCATCGTGACATCATCGTCATCATCAGGACTCACTAACCTTTTAAGGGTGTGACCAAAACCCTTAACCAGTAGTCACAAGTTGCTAATAGATACCATATGGTGTTAAATGTAGTCCAGCATGTTCACAGGTATAAGGTAGAAAGGGGAATTGATTCATTAATGATGGTGGTATTTACCTGCATCATGAGTTGCTTCATGAACTTGTTGGAAGATCTCAGCATGTATGCACACATGCATGTGGCATAGGAGTGGTGAATTAGAGCAAGAAATTTTGTTCTCCTTCCAAAAAATACATCCTCTTGAAAATTTAGACTGTGCTCCTCCAGTCTAATAAATCAACATAATCACTGCAAACAAAAAAATCTGTTTAGGTGTTGACCTGTACCATACGGAGATGATAAAAAGTGTAGCTCTGAACAGAGGGGTGCCAGATATAAAACAGTCTGTGTGCCACCTGATGACACTCGGAGATCCGTCTAACCTTACAACTGAAAGGTAACAGATCTACCATTAGGCTTCTCAGTTTACAGTTAATCTTTAAACTAACCAGTATTTTAACCTGCAACTTTAATAACTGAATAATAATTCTTATCTGTAGGTCAAAATGACGCATATTAAATTTTATTAATCTCTTTCCATACATACAGTGCTGTGAAAAAGTATTTGCCCCATCATGAGTATATCTCATACTAAATAGTTTTAGATCTTCAAACCAAATACAACATAAAACAAAAGGCAACCTGAGTAAACACACAATACATTTATTTATTTATTTGTTATTGAAGCAAAAAAGGTTATCCAACACCTATCACCTATGTGGAAAAACTAAAAAATCTTATACTATAAGTTATATAAAAAGTATACGTTATATAAAATAACTACAGCCAGAAGCTTCCGATAACTGGAGATCAGTCTTTCACTTACTTCTAGGACTAGAACTTACTCCTATGCTTTGGATCGTTGTCTTGCTGGAAAATCCAGTTGTTTCCCTCAATTATTGATAGTTGCCCAGGCCCTGAAGCAGCAAAGCATTCCCACACCATCACACTTCCACCACCATGTTTGACTGTGGGTATGATGTTCTTTTTGTGGAATACTGTGTTTGGTTTATGCCAGATGTAACGAAACCGCTGTCTTCCAAAAAGTTCCACTTTCGGCACGTCAATCCAAAAAACATTCTCCCAAATGCACACCTCGAGGATCACTGAGGCGCGTTTTGGCAAAATTCAGACGAGCCTTAATGTTCTTCTGGGTTAGCAGTGTCTTTATAATAGTGGACGCAGTAACCTTTATTGATTCAAGAGAGGTCTGTAGTTCCTTTGCTGTTGTCCTTGGCTCTTTTGTGACTTCCTGGATGAGTAGTTGCTGTGCACTTGGAGGAATTTTGGAAGGTCTGCCACTTCTAGGAAGGTTCACTGCTGTGCCAAGTTTTTCCATCTGGAGATAATGTGGTTCTTTGGAGTCCCAGAGCCTTTGAAATAGCTTTGTAACCCTTCCCAGGCTGATGTATTTCAACTTCCTCATCATTTCTGGAATTTCTTTAAATTTTGGCATAGTGTGTTACTGGGTAAGACCTTTTAACCAACTTCATGCTGTTGAAAACGTTCTATTTAAGTGTTGATTTGATTGAACAGGGTTTGCAGTAATCAGACCTGGTTGCGTCTAGTCCAGCTGAACTGCATTATGAATGCAGTTTCATAGATTTGGGGAATTAATAACTATGGGGGCAAATACATATTCACACAGGCCCAGTTGGTACTGGATAACTTTTTTTGCTTCAATAAATAACATTATCATTTAAAAACTGTATTGTGTGTTTACTCAGGCTGCCTTTGTTTTATCTTAGATTTTGTTTTAATTTCTGAAACAATTTAGTATGCGTATGAGATTTTTGAGTACACAAAAACAGAAGAAATCGGCAAATACTTTTTCACAGCACTGTATTATTTACACTGCAGCAGCCGAAATAAAATGCTACTCTTTATAAATAAAAAATATTATTTCTAGTACAACATTTGCTAGGTATTTAATCAAACTCTCCTTAACTCTGTAGGTTACCCTTACAAGTGTCCTCACTCAACGAGTCTCACGTTGCTCTGGTCAATAGCACATGGAAGTTTGGCATGTTTGGGTGAATTCAGTGAACGGTTTGTCAGGAACATGATCAGGAATTTCCCTTCGTGTTGTGTGCTGGACTCAGAGGATCGGCCAGTGTCATGGATATTGACCTATGCTTCCTGTGCAATGGGAATGCTGTACACAATGCCGGAGCACAGACGTAAAGGCTACGCCAAAGCCCTGGTCACCATATTGGCAAAGAAACTGCATTCAGAGGGCTACCCAGTGTACTGCTTCATTGAGGTGGAGAACCAGTTGTCCTACAGACTCTTTACCAGTTTAGGTTTTACTGCAGATCCGTCTTTCAGGATTTCTTGGCTTGATTGTGATTAGGCTTGTAATACTCCGTAATGATTTTGGGACACAAAACATTCCTGTCATTATTGCAAGATTGCAAGTGATTACTGAAATAAATATCAAATTTGGTGCAATTTGTGTTAAAATACGAAATGGCTTGAATAGCACAAAAAGCTAAAGTTTTGTGTCAAAGGTAGCCATAGATTCTTGGCTGACAGGAGTGGAACCTGATGTTGTCTTCTGCTGTTGTTTGATGTGTTGTGCGAATCTGGGACAGGCTATTAAATTGTAAATGACGTTGTAGAGAAGGACTATTTTAAAAGTATCAGAATTACGGGGCTAATCACCTTACTCCCTATTTACATGATATACACAACAGTTGTCATTCTTTTTCTGATATTAGATTTATAATAAAATATAATTGATGATAATTGATTTGTTGCTGTTGCCTCAATTAATTTAAATTATTTCCTTTTAAATTATTTTAAAATAATCACATTTTGTTGCTTTTCAGCCTGAAATGAAGACGGACACAGTTTTTGTTTTTATCTAGCTGTATTTACTCAGTGCAACTTATAACATACAAGTGAAAGATACAACACCAACATGTCAGGAAAAAACAAAAAAAAACAATCACCGAATAGGAAAAAGGATCACCCCCCTCCTAAAAATAACTTGTAAACTCAATAAGGTGTAGCTAATCACCTTCCCAATGCCACACAAAGCCATTTGACTTTCAACTGTGATCAGCTGTGGTCATTTTGATTAGCTCAGCATGAAAAGAGCTTTCCTGGAGCATTTTGTAGTGCAACTGAAGCAAACGATCAACTATGGGTGGCAAGGCACAGTCAAAAGATCTCCGGGATACAGTTGTTGACAGGCACAAGTCAGGAGATGGATACAAAAAAAATTTCAAAGGCTTTATCAATGACTAGAAGCACAGTGAAGTCAATTACTAAGAAGTGGAAGGTATTTGGTACAACACAGACCCTCCCTGGATCAGGATGTCGCTCCAAACTGGATGAAAGAGCCAGGAGGAAACTGATCAGAGAGGCTGCCAAGAGGCCTACAGCAACTCTGAAGCAGTTGCAGGAATTTATGACCAAGAGTGGTCATTGTGTGCATGAGACAACAATATCACAAATTCTCCACAAATGTGGCTTGTATGGGAGGGTTGCAAGAAAAAAGCCACTCCTCAAGAAAGGCCACATGAATGCACCTTGAAGATTCTGAGGCCACATGGAAAAAGGTGTTATGGTCAGATGAGAGTAAAATTTTATTATTTGGCCTCAACACCAAACGATATGTCTGGCGGAAATCCAATACAGCTCACCATCCAAATAACACCATTCCTACAGTAAAGCATGGAGGTGTTATGGGGGTGTTTCTCTGCAGCAGGGACTGGAGCACGTGTCAGGATAGAAGGAAAATGGATGGGGCAAAATACTGTCAAATTCTTGAGGAAAATCTGCTGCCCTCTGCCAGAAAGTTGTCAATGGGAAGAAGGTTTTCCTTCCAACATGACAATGACCCAAAGCACACAGCAAAACTGACCACACAGTGGTTGAAGGAGAAAAAGGTGAATGTCCTTGCATGGCCTAGTCAGAGCCCAGACTTAAACCCCATTGAAAATCTGTGGAATGATTTGAAGTCTGTAGTCCACAAACGGTCACCATCAAATTTAACTGAACTTGAGCAGTTCTGCAAAGAAGAGTGGGCAAATATTGCAAAGTCTAGATGTGCAAAGTTAGTAGAGACATATCCCAACAGACTAAAGGCTGTAATTAAAAAATGAAGGCAAATTAAAGCAACTTTTGCTTTAAAAAAAAACCCTCCTTTTTCCAACTCAGTGATTCTGTTTTTTTTATTTATTTATTTTAATTTTTTTCTGACATGTTGGTGTTGTATCTTTCACTTGGATGTTATAAGTTGCACTGAGTAAATACAGCTGGATAAAACAAAAACTGTGTCTGTCTTCATTTCAGGCTGAAAAGCAACAAAATGTGATTATTTTAAAGGGGGGTGATTCTTTTCTATACTAAAATATTTTGATATGATTTCATTTTCCAAACTGACAGTGAATACTGAAAACATAAGGTCTGATCAGCCTGTTAGAGAAGGGCTCTAAAATAGATGTGTAAAAATCTTGTTTTACATACACATTCATATCAATGCTGAAAATGCCATATAACGCCACATTAACAGAACTGTATTGTTCTGACATCTTTGACACTCATGAAAGAATTGTCCTAAATCCCAATTTGAATCACAATTTTACTTGTTCCAGCCATGAGTTCACACTTATTTACACTCAGAAAGCATGTATTCATATACCACCTCGTCTTCTTTTGTGCTTTCATCATGTGACTGTAATATATTTTAGTTTACAGAGTACAAATACACATTCATTGCTAATATAGGGCTTTGACAAAGTCACACAGTTAGTAATATGGCTGTACAGCTATATATAGATATGGAAGTAGCTACAACAAAAGTGTTCTTTCTTATCTGTGACACACCAGGGAAAGGAAGTGGTTGAGGTTGTTTTATTCTCACTGAATTTCCAAGACTGGTTACTATATTAACTCTATATGAATACGGAAAACACAGAACTACAAGCAGCAAAATTAGGACCTCAGGACACTCCTTGGATTTTAACTTTTTTTTTTTTCTGGTCACAAGTGCCGAATCTCAACATTTGGGATTTTCTTTGTGGAAATACCTCTCTTGGAAATCACTTGCTCATTTACTCTTGTAACCGACAGGCCCACCACGTATAATACCCAGGCCCCAGACCGTTGCAAACTGTACAAAGGCAACAACTTGCTAATTTAAACAGCCTAATTTGTTTTCATTATTGTATTAGCATAGTTGGTAAGTACAGTTTCTTAGTCATTATTCCAGATGCCAGCTAACTTTGAGATCGCACCAGAAGTCCTGTAAGTATGACCTATCTGAGGAGGTTAAACTGGAATGAAATAGTTAAGACTTCGATTTGGATAATGAGTTGCTACCAAGAAATCCACAAATCTGTAGGGCAGTGGTCACCAACCCTGTTACTGTAGATCTACCTTCTGAAGACTTTAGCTCCAACCATAATGGTGCACACCTGACCATCTAATCATTGCCTTAAGAAGTTCTTGTTCAACTAAAACAGGTGTGTTAGATTTTGGTTGGAGATGAAACCTGCAGGAAGGAAGAGGGTTGGTGATGCTCTACTTCTGGTTGGAGTTCTCATCAATTGGAAGTCACATGCTGCTGCTACTGGGGATGGCCCCACTTAAAAACCATAAAGGTTGCTTTGGACCTCAATTCATATGGACAGTTATGCTATGATGGTTAGGACTGCAATTGCCACAAACTGTTTTGCACTCAAGTCTGTCAGTGGTGCTTGCTACGGCAGCACATATGCTAAAATTGAAACGATACCGAGAAGATTAGCATGGCCCTGTGCACGGATGACATGCAAAATCGTGATGTGTTACTATATTTAAAAAGTGATTTATTTTTAATCATACTATCTGGTGTCACCCAGATAAGGATGGGTTCCCTTTTGAGTCTGGTTCCTCTCAAGGTTTCTTCCTCATATCGCCTCAGAGTTTTTCCTTGCCACCGTCGCCTCAGGCTCGCTCATTAGGGATAAAATCATACATTTAAAATCTATATCCTGAATTTATATATTTCTGTAAAGCTGCTTTGGGACAATGTCCATTGTTAAAAGCACTATAAGAATAAAACTGAATTGAATTTATCACTGCTCTAAAGGGTGTTCCAAAAGTCTCCATACTTAAGGGAAATTAACACTTTTTAGCAAAATGTCTTCCAAAATTTTTCATACTTTATAGTTTATATTATATATTTTCTCAGATAGCCTTTAAGAATACCTTTGACAAAAGAACGTATTGAAATCGTTCTCATGGCTGGATCAGGAACCTGTCACAAGGTTGCGATGAACTTTAACAGGAAACATGGCAAGCACATCTCACACACTGTTGCCAAAACTTATTAACAAATTCAAAAATACTGGAAGAGGTTGAGGACCGACCGAGAAGCGGACGTTCACGAACATCCACTGACGAAGGCACAACCGACGTGGTGCTGGCAAACATAGTCCCCGATGTATGGAGACTTTTGGGACACCCTGTAGTTTCACTGATGGAACATCACACATCTGAGTAAGTCAATTATTTATTGACTTGTATTGATAAACAGCATTGTCATGCATAGCTTTCTGTGATGCATTATATAATGTGGAAGACATTTTGCATTGTGCTGATGACTAAACAAAATTGAATATATTACATGCAACATTTTAATGTGAACATAAATGCAGCACACATTTTTTTATACATTTACTACTAAAGCATACTGTTGTACAAATCTAACTTTTTTTGCTATTACATTTTAAAGTATACAAAAAGTGCATATATTTGGAGGTTATTGCTTAAGCTTGTGACAGTCAAAGCATTCTCATAGTAATTTGCTGACAACAAGACAATAACTGTATGCAAACTAATAACCTGATGGATTAAGCGTGTTCATGCAACTTAAACTGCGAGTTAAACTATTTCTGACGGGGGGGGAAAAAAGGTTATTTCAGTTGCTGTGAAGGCCAACCAAATCTGGGCTGTGTGATTTGATTTCTACTGGCAGGTATTCTCCACAACTTTGATGGTGCTTGTCCAGGGCTGATTCCACACCTTAAGTCGGCACTCGCGGGGCTTTAGGGAAGACATACAAGCATGAAAGTTAACTTGCATAAACATCAGCAATATAAATAGTGATCAACATGAAAGGAGAGTCTGTGTGCATTGTGTGCAGGTGAATTATAATAATACTAACTTACCGGATTTTTAATGGCATGACACACCTTCTCAACACCACCTTTTCTGCAGGATGTCCTGACCAACTCGACGGTGAAAATGTAATTCACACCAGAAACAACCTACAGCATGCAGCAACATGAAATAAGTGTAATCAGTCATGTGTCAGTGGGTGGGGTAAAAAAAACAAAACAAAAAAAAGAACACCACCATTAGGATTACTCATGCAGGAGAAGTCTTTACTTGTGCCATGTTTTAAAGCTGTGTGATGTGTGTAAGTTTTTTGTGGCTGTGTTAAAGCCTCCTTGACATTTATTGACCATTTTCTAGGCATTAAACTGAAGCTGGAGAAAAACAAATGGATTATCATTTCCCAAGTCTCAGACAGAGCTAAGGAGACTTAGAGGCATTCTGTTAGTCTCTCTCTTTTATTTCATTTAAATTCAATCAAATTCATTTTAACTGTCACACACACAACCATACACAGTACAATGTGTAGTGAAATGCTTTTCCATGGTGTGTGGCAGGTATACTGGAATATTGTGCTGACAACTAGTATTAATTGCCAATACTTGATGCATTATATGATACCCCTGCTGAAGAAAAAAAAAAAAAATGATAGAAACAATTACACAAATTCTAATGGTTTCCATTATAAATACCATTACAAACCATCAGCTAACCATTAAAACTATTACCATTATTGGTACTTAATGGTAGCCACTAGACATAACATGCCACCAATAGAAGGCAACCAATTACCAGTAGAGACCCACAGGGACCATTACAGTTTTCATTAAAAGCAATACAAATTCTATGAGGATTTTTATTGTTTTTTTTTTTGTTTGTTTGTTTGTTTGTTTTTTAGCAGGGACAGATGTCATTTCCACTGACTATTAAACAGAATATATGTAAAACATATATACAACATCTGAAATTAAACTACATGGACAGACAGATAAAACATAAAATTGCACAATCTGAAAACTACACAATCTGGCCGACTTGTTGACTCCGTCTACAGAGTGTAGTAGGCCTGTGAAACATTTAATCACCCCAAATTTCCTGGACCCCGGAAAGTTCACCCCATGTTTTGTTGTGATCTTGGTCACTAGTGAAGTATCCTACCTGCGTCTGTGCCTTGATCACTCTTGAAACCTGACTGACGAACGCGTCATTGCTCGCTTTGTTATGCTCAGCGACTGCGAACTGCAGGGCATTCTGGACATCTTCCCTGTTCACGTCCACGTCCATCAGGCCTCCGGGAAGGCCAGCACTCGCTACGGCCAGGAAGACCGCCAAAAGTGGAGCTACAACCTTCAGAAACATGTTTTCGTGTAGATCTTAGCTCTCGAAAACAGCCACTGCGCTAAACAAACCGAGAACGTAAGGGGTAAACAACGTTATGTAAACGGAGAGCTGATTTGGCAGGCGGGGCGTGTGTCATCCCATCACGTGACACTAAGCGAAATGGCGTCACATTTCCTCGGATTGAGAAATAAAACAGAAAGACCTATTTTTCAAAATACTTATATATATATATATATATATATATATATATATATATATATATATATATATATATATATATATATATATATAATTACAATTACATTATAAGGGTATTGGATTTAAGTAATAAAGAATACAGAGCAGACAAACAAATAAATAGTAAGTTATTAGAAACATGTAACAAAATAAACATTAAATCAGATTTCAATTTCAAGATTTCAAAGTGGTTTACACTCGCAATAATATATATATATATATATATATATATATATATATATATATATATATATATATATATATATTACCCAGGAAATAAAACTTTAATAATTTGGTAGGTGATGTGTCTCCACTTAGTATGTAATGTTTGTATACACTGTAGCAGTTTGATTCTAAAAATTCATGATTTTTTTTCTATGTCCAGATCAGACCCTGAGCCACACTGTCATACTATTCATTCACCGCCATCACCTTGCCTTTCAGCATAACAGTGCATGGCCACATGCCTCTGTACAGACGTCCTGGCACCTGACAATGTCCCAGTACTCCCCAATAGAGCATCTCTGGAATGCTCTTGATCAGCACTTACAACAGCATGTCTCAATATGCCCCAGCCAGTAACTAACTCCTTTGCACAGCTGCAGTAGAATGAGGACGAAAACAACATTCCACAGGGAACAATCAACAACCGAGTCAACTCTATATGAACATATCATGCTGCTACAGGCAAATAGTGGTCAGTTTTTCTTCTGTAGGTTGCTGTTGGGCCCCTAGTCTACTCAAGGTCCTTAAAAATCACCTCCTATCCCCAGCCTCTCACTCCTTTACTTATCGTAGTATAAGTCATAGTATTTTGGTTACCAAACAAATATATGTTAGTAGTGGTAGTATGTCTTGAAAGTGGCCTAGCTCTGCTCTGAGACTTTTTTTTCGCATCAAAGATGAGCTTTGTCAGTCCATGGTGATATGTGAGTCAGATTAATTGCAATTTACCAGGGCCAGCTCATGCTGAATGTATTAATTATCGTCATACTCATGATATGAAGACATTTTACCGGTCATTCAAGAGGTTTTAGCACAGGGGTGTCAAACTTATTTTAGGTAACGGGCCACATTACTTATAGTACAATGTCAAGTGGGCTGCACGAAAAAAAAAATTGTTAGGTAACCAACATCTCTTAAATACGTTCATTTATCTGAAAGGTACACTCTGAATGCACAAACAGCTTGAACATACATGTGAATCACCTACAGAACAGATAAACAGACTGCAATTTATTAGGGGAAAGACAGCCTCGAGCCTATCCCATATGCTTATCCTACACACACCCCTACGCACGTGTGTTAAACACAAGGCCCGCGGGTCAAATACGGCCCGAAGGCTTGTTTCCTTTGGTCCGCTTAAACTTGGAAAAAGTAATAATGAAAAGGCCTCCAGTAGGCCTAAACTACTGCTTAATATTTTCACACTATCCAGAATTCACAGCAGATCCGTAGCCTAAACTCCAGTAGGCTGCTTCCCCGGCTCTTACCTCCATATCTCTGCTTATAATGTAGTGGTTTTCAAATAGAAAAATGCATCATCTCAACTGGCTAATCATTTTTCTCATCACAGCAGCTGGTATCCAATAAATGTGATTAAACAAATGAAGGCATTCACAAAAACCTTTTATTATAATCAATGTAATAAATGATATTCCCTAGTAGCGCATACACTTTAATAAGTTCTATAACATTTTTCCCCCTGCAAACATCCTTTTCTAATCTCAGAGCCTAGATTGTTGGTGGTAGTTGATAGAATATGTTAAATAAGTACAATATACATATACATATACATATATATACACATATACATACATACATATATATATACATATATGTCCAAAAGCAGCATGATGAATTAGGTGCATTTTAAAATATTTTTAACCTCTTAAACAAGCTCATCAGTTTTTAATTGTAAGTGATCTCTATTAGCAGGTATTCTCAATCAGCTTCATGCTGTTCTCCCAAGGCTGACTCCACACTGCAAGTTTGCATTCATGGGGCTTGAGGGAAGTGACAAAGAGGCAGAAGAGTTAGTATGCATAGGCAAACAAATATATATAAAAAGTAGTAAACATATACATGAATCAGAGTATTTTATGTAACTAACTTGTGCAATCGCTGGGTCAGAATTGGTGGCACACGTGATTTCAGCTCCTGATTTTTTACAGGAAGTCTTGGCCATCTCAACAGTGAAGATGTACTTCACACCGGCAACAACCTAAAGGAAGAAAAAAAAACATGAAATCACCACTAACTTGAGACCACACATCATTTAGACTTTTGCTCATATAGGATGAGGCCAAATAACACACTCCTTTATTTATCTTTAGTAAGTGCTTTATCCTCATCAGGGTTGTGGTGGACTTGGAGCCTATCCATGAAACACACAAAGCTAGAATACACAATGGATGGAACTCATTCACACCTTGGGGCAATTTTAGAGGAGCCAATGCACATACTGGGAGGTAGGAGAAAACTATAGAACTTGGAGGAAACCCACATGGACATGGAGCGAACGTCCAAAATGCCACACAGACAGTAACCAGAGCTCAGGATTGATCTGGGGACCTTGATGCCACCTGCAGTCAGAATACAACCTCAACTCACCCTTAATGAGACTGTGTATTCGGCGTTTCATAAACTTATAATTGGACCATAGTTGGCCCAAAATTAAAAAGAAATAATGCATGGTTGGTTATATTTGGGGCATTTTAGATTTGACCCAGATACCAAATAGCATAAAAATGTACAGATGGGCATTTTTGTCCCACAATACTCTTGCCATGGAGACAATTGGCACCTGGTATGTGCCTAGTTACGTGCGTTGGGTGTGTTTGGATTATCACACACCCAGTGCACGTAAAAGGCTTTGTTTAGTGAATAAGTGCATGTGTATGATTGGTTTATGTGTGGGGGCATGTTTTTATAGCTTGGTGGGGACCAAATGTCCTCACAAGGATAGGAATATCAGTCTTGTGGGGACGTTTGGCTGTTTTGTTTTTTAAATAAAAACTGCAGGTTTTACTAAAAGAGCCAAAAGGTTTCCTTCTGGTTACTGATGGTAAGGTTAGGTTTTTTTTTGGTTTTTTTGTGTGTATGTGTGTGTGTGTGTAATGTTTATTCCCATTAGAAATATTAAGACGTGTCAGCCGTGCTGTGAAGGCAAGCGCGCGCGCGCACGCGCACACACAGTACAGAAAAAGGATTATTTGTATCATTAGCAGTGTGTATCTTTACAAGTTTGAGAAATACAAGTACCTGATAAAATATCTTACCTGTATTTGGGCCTTGATCACCTTAACAACTTGACTGGTGTATAAGCTGTTACTCTCTGCGTTGTACTGAACGACTGCGAAACGCAGGGCATCCGCGACTTCCGGGTTGTTTATGTCTGTATCCACCGGGGCTCCGAGAAGGGAAGCGGTCGCCACGGCCAAGAAGACTGCCAGGAGTGGAGCTACAACCTTTACAAACATGATTATCGAGCTTCGAACTAAATAAACCCTGTGGTATTTAGATAGCAATTCTCTTGGGAAACTGTGACTATCTGTAGGTTAACTCTCGCTAATAGTGGGAGGAGCGTGTCTGGAAAACAAAGTGAAATGGGCGTGTCTATTTACATCAGGATTTCCGCGTTCGGGCCAAAATAATTTACTGCAAAGGTTGTGTTTGGATATGGTAAAGCTAATAATTTTTTGGCTGATCAAACGGCACATCTAAGGGAAAATTCTGCACGTATACTATATGATTATATTGTTAAATCCTTATTTCTCAAATGTCAACTGTGAGATACCCAGTTCTTCAGCAAACCTGGGGGGTATTCCAGAAAGCAGGGTTAACTTGCCGTCAGCTAAACCCTGAACTCTCGGTTGATTAAATCAAACCTTGCTTACTCAGGGTATGTCGGTTCCAAAACACCTGAGAAGAGTTAGTTTAATCAACCTCCTATTGGTAACCGAGAGTTAATGCGCGCGCTCGGCGAATACATAAAGGCATTTTCAATGGATCGCCGAAATCAGGAGTCACCATGGAAACCAAAGGTGAAAAGAAAAGGGCAGCGTATTTCACCGAGGCGGAGTTGGAAGTTTTAATGCTGGCATACGAGGAGTACAAGCCGATTATAATGAAAAGAAGCGATACGACTGCATCGGCGAAGGAAAGAGAGTTGGCGTGGCATAAAATAACCGACAGTTTGTAAGTGTACAATACAAATAAAGTCAAAATAAAACCACTGTGTAAATCAAACCGTACCCTGTTGAAATTTGTTGCACAAGGATGACTCTCTGAAAATTCTGGCATCATGTACAGCCCCTGGCCATTTGGCCTCAACATTAGTGATGAGGTGGGTCACATCACATATGACCTGGTTAGTGGGGACAGATAATGACTTAAATGGTTTAACACCGAAAGGTTTAATGATTTTAAAACTACATTTTCTGTTGTTACCTGCACATTGATGCTGTGGACTGACTTCATATTAACACAGTCTCCTTCACTGACAGAAGGAGCTTTAATAGGAATTGGGGGTGCCTTCAATGCACCCAATCACATTCGGAAACCCTGAAATTAAATTACAAAGTCTGACAGATAGATATATCCATGCAGTCTGAAAAGATGGATCGATATGAATAGGAAGTTAAGATGTGTTAATGTCTGTCACAGATTTTTATAGAAAGGACAAACCTGCCACTCTGTGAAATTCTTCTTTTATAAGGCGAACCGGTTTATGGCCAGGAAACAGTACACAAGTGTGTAGAAACCGCTTCAGTGCCAGGCATACTGTACGGCTCTACACACAGGTGCTTTCCCTACATGCTCTGCATCGCCCACATTGTACACAAAACTCCCTGTCGCAAAAAAACCAAGAGCAATGCACAGGATGTGTTCTGTGGTAATCGCTGACCCGCGGGTTGTCACGTCTGATATGTGCGGTTTCAAAAGGTTTGTTAAATAAATTAACGATTCTTTTGAAAACAATAATAAAACGCAAATATTCATTCGGATATGAAAACACGTCAATACGTGGCCTTATCACCCTCTCACGGCGAAAAAGACCTTGTATAATCTGTGCTTCCATGTCTCTGAAACGAACTAACCCTGGAACATAACCTGCTCCAGAGCAGGTTATCTTCAGAGAGCAAGTTGCCATGGTTACTTACATACACAGAAAGTTACCTCCGTTTTTGGAACCCGAAAGTTGAGGTTATCAGCTAAACTTACCCTTAAACTTACCTGGGTATGTCACATAACCAGCTTTCTGGAATACCCCCCTGGTGCTTTATCACTGTACTTCTCCACAACCAGCTCATGGCCATGGATTTGAAGGGAATGTTGGAGGGTTATGTTGAACATTTAAATAAAAGATCATTTAAACCTATTCTTAATTATATGCAGAAAATTTTCTGGGTTTAACAACAGTACTGCAAATGGATGCCGGTTATATATTTATTTAGTTATTTAATTGCTTGATGTAATTTTAGTTTTGTTTTTTTTTACTTTCCACGTTTTGTAAACTTTCTTGCCATCGATAAAACAAAATGCCCCAACACATGATACATTTGATGACCTCAATTTTAATCAAAGTTCAATAAAAGAACTTAACAGGACTAAATCTTTTACAAATTCAGCAAATATTCTATGAACACAGTAGACTGAGTAAAATGCAAATAAAATTGAATACACAGTAAGACATAACATTCTGGAATTAATTTCTTACAGCGATAAAAACACCATTAAATGCACATAAAATCCATCACTTCATCATTTAACCATAGTTGTGTAAGGTTCACTGTTCCTCTCTCTCTCTCTCTACGCATTGTATTTCAAGCCTGTCCCAGTTAACCTGAGCCATGGTGTCATTTAAAAAAAATAATTAAATGTACATGATTTGAACAAATTTTGTTTATGTTTTACAGCAGTACATCTTATACACATATGCATTATAAATATGTGGAATATATTAGTAATTTTTTTTTATAACATTATGAACAAACTAGTCAAAGCATATGTAATTTTTCCTGCCTCAAGATAAAAAAAAAACCAAAACTTCCTGTTTATTTCTGACCACATCCTCTCCTAAAATGTCACTTGCATTCAGTCATGTTATTTCTATTAAGCAATTGTGTCATGATTTACTTATTGTCCCAATATGCCTGAATTCACCCTAATTTAATTAAATTATTTATAATAGGTTGTTGTCTCCTCTTGTGACTAATGGGTGAAGGAGTCTAGCATTTAGATTTAGTTAAAGTGCGTGGAAATATGTTCATTTGGTTCATGATTTTTTACTAACAACATAGTAAATCTCAGGGTTCTCTGGTTTCCATCCACCTCCCAAAACATGCCAGTAGGTGGCTTGGAGATGCTAAATTACCCCTAGGTGTGAATGAGTGTGTGAATGTGTGCGTTCATAGTGCCCTGTGGTGGACTGGCATCTTCTGCACGGTGATCCCGGGATAGGCTTCGGATCCACAGCGACCCTGCAAATGCAGGTTCTATGGTTCTCCTTCCCATTTCTGAAAATGTAAACTTGTAAGTCTAGGCAGCTTGAGGGCCCTCTTCCCTAGTCCTCCCCCTTAGACAAAATACAACATACTGTCCAGTAGTGGTATGCAGAAATAACCGTGAGCACAATGTTAATTAAATAATAATAATAAAAAAACATGTTCAAAGTCTTTTTAACTGTGCATATTTCTCAACAACATTTTATTAGGTTGTGTTACCCAGTCTTCTGAAATATACACTAAGTGCAAAAGCCAGGAAAAAGGGTCAGTGACAAAATCACAAGAGAAGTTCAAAAGGTGGTTTGAGCCTAAAAAGGGTATCATTCATCACAGAAATATCTCAATCACACTCAGTGTAGTTAAATCAGTGAGCAAGCTATACCACTGGATTTAGCATGGGTTTAACTCGAATGAGTTGCATCATGACTGTGTCTCAGTAACTTATCAGGGCTTTCCAAAATCACTGCAAAGTTAAGATCAACTGGGGGAGAGAGAGTGTTCAATGTGATGCTTGCTCTACCATTTAATGATAATTTTTGTCTTAATGAAGTATTAGTATTATTAAGTGAAGAATTTGTATTACTTAGTGAATCATGTATTTACTAAAAGTATATAAATTCAGTTTGATAATTTTTTTTTTTTTATTTTTTTTTTTTTATAAATTCAGTGAAATAAATTATCTACTGACAATAAAAATAGGCACAGTTCAGCCATGGAAACCATTTGCAAGTAAATTGTAGTTTATAATATTCTATTGGAGTTTTTAATAATAGTTTTATCAATCAGTACTACCACAAGTCATAGAATTTTGCGAGATATACAAATGAACATTACAGTGTATATTTTATTTACAAAAAAAATCATAAGCTGTAGTACATTTTGCAGCAAGTATAACAAATTTGCAACATATACAGTAAGACCCCTATTTTAGTCTGCAGTAAATAACTTATTACAATACCATGTGTTTACATCATCCTGCACTGTGGCCCACATTCAACAGACCTTTAACATGTTGAGCAGATTTTGTGTGACGTAACACAACGCTGCCACTGTGGGCCCTTCAGCAAGGCCCTTAACCCTCAACTGCTCAGTTGTATAAATGACATAAATGTAAGTCGCTCTGGATAAGGGCGTCTGCCAAATGCCATAAATGTAAATGTAATGTAAATGTAACACTCACAGAAACCAGACTACAGCAGGATTTTCATATTTACTGAAACATGCAGTCCTTTCTCCACTCCGCTGTAAATAGGTATTAACTGTAATAATTGTTTAGTCATATTCATGAGAAGTGTGTTGAAACCTGCCCTGTAATGTTTCATAGCCTATCTATCATGTTAAGAAACACAACAACAGAAACTTCTCATTTTTGTTCATGTTAAAAGTTTTTTTTTTTTTTCCTTTTAAAGACATTTTATCACAAGTGAAGTCTTTATCAAAAAGTAGCCATTACAGTGATTGACCTCAATGGCAATTTGAATGCACAGAGATACTGTACTAAGATCCTGAGGCCCACTGTCATACCATTCATTCACTGCCATCAGCTCACCTTTCAGCATGACCCCCTGTGCACGGCCCCATGTCTCAGAGATCTGTATACACTTCCCAACAGCTGTCAGTATGCACTGTGATTCTGTGTACTTTTAAGTCACTTTGAACAGAGACGTGTAGCAAATGAAGTGTAAACGAGCTTGCTGCGTTCTGTAGTGTTAGAACTCTTGTATTAGGCTGACGAGTTTGTCTGCAGTATAAAAAATGGGTATGAATGCCAACTCAACAAATAAATTCACAAAGCATATTTTGAGCAACTTTTTAATGACATCTCCAAATACAGTCTGATGAATAAGACACATTTTTAATGGTATCTCTTGAAAGATTCTGGGTTGCAGGACAGTGTGTGATCTCTTAGCAGGTATTCTCAATTAGCATCATGCTGTGCAACCAAGGCTGACTCCACACTGCAAGTTTGCATTCATGGGGCTTGAGGGAAGTGACAAAGAGGCAGAAGAGTTAGCATGCATAGGCAAACAATTCTATAAACAATAGTAAATATATACATGAATCAGAGAGCTTTGTATAACTAACCTGTGCAATCGCTGGGTCCGAATTGACAGCACACGTGTTTTCAGTTTCCCCTTTTTTGCAGGAAGTCTTGGCCATCTCGATGGTGAAGATGTACTTCAAACCAGAAACAACCTAAACAAAAGGAAAAAATTAAATCATCACTAACTTTAAATCACAAATCATTCAGACTTTTGCTCATATAGGCCGAGGCCAAATGACACAATCATTCATTTATCTTCAGTTAGAACTTTATCCTTTTCAGGGTTGTGGTGGACTCAGAGCCTATCCTGGGACCACACAAAGCTAGAATACACCATGGATGGAACACCAATATATCACAAGGCATCACGATTTTAGAGCAGCCAAAGCACATACTAGCATGTATGTATTTGGGAGGTAGAAAGAAACCAGATTATATGAAGGAAAGCCACATGGACAGAGGGTGAACATGTAAAACTCCACACAGACAGTTACCTGAGCTCAGGCTCGAACCACAGATAGCAATGCTACTTGCTGTCAGAATATAACCTCAACTTACTCATTATCAACTTATATTTGGATCACTGTTGGTCCAAAATCAAAAGTCAGAAATGCATGGCTGGTTGCATTTGTAGCATTTTAGGCCCAGATTTGGTCCAGATATCAAATGCCATAAGAATATGCAGTTAAGTATTTTCGTCCTACAATACATACGCCATGGTGAAAACTGACGTCTGATACATGCAAACCTGCATTTAGCCTGAAATCCTTTGCTGTCTGTATTATCACACACTATAGCAGAGTAAATAAGTGTGTGTGTGTGTGTGTGTGTGTGTGTGTGTGTGTGTGTGCGTTTTGTGTGTGTGGCCAAGTTTTTATGTCTTTGTGGGGACTAAATATCTCCATATACTGTAGGAATATCTGACAGTTTCGACCCTTTGAGGACATTTGGCTGGTCCAGATTAGGAAAACGTTTTTAAAAAAATTTTAAACAAAAACTTCAGCTTTTATTAAACCAAAAAAATCACCTAAAAGAGCAAATAACAACACCTAATAAGGTTTCTTTATTTATTTTTGGTTACTGATGGTAAGGTTAGATTTAAACTGGGTGTAGGCATAGAATTAATTCTCTGCATTACTAATTATGTAAATGGAAGCTTCTCTCTGTAAAGATAAAAAATACCAGTAAAATATCTTACCTGCACCTGGGCCTTGATCACCTTAACAACTTGACTGGTGTATATACTGTCACTCTCTGCATTGTACTGAGCGACTGCAAACCGCAGGGCATCCTGGGCTTCTGGGCTGTGTATGTCTGCATCCACCGGGGCTCCAACAAGCGCAGCGCTCGCCACGGCCAAGAAGACTGCCAAGAGTGTGGCTGCAACCTTTACAAACATGATTGCTAAGCGTTGAGCTTAACCTTGTGGTATGAAAGTGCAGTTCTCTTGGGAAACAGAGAATATATATAGGATAATACTGATAGTAATGGGAGGAGCGTGTCTGGAAAACAAAGTGAAATGGGTGTGTGTGTTTGCATCAGGATTTTGCATTTAGGTCAAAATGATTAGCAGGCTTTGTTTGAATAAGATAAACGTTAATCATTTAGGCTGAATTTTGTCAACACATCTAAGGGATAAATTCTGCATGTAGGCTATATGATATATTACAAAATCCTCATATCACAAATCTCAACTGTGAAAGGCATACACCTAATTCTTAAGCAAACCCGGTGCATAACCAGTGTGCTTCTCCATATCCAGCTAGATCCATGGGTAAGAGCAGTAATGCAAATGGATGCTGGTTATAAAATACATTATTAAAATACATGTTAATGTCTGCATGGCCCCCTGTGATTGACTGGCATCATTTCAGGGTGTACTCCCATCTGGCACCAAGGATTTTCCCAGGACATGCTTCAGATCCACAGCGACCCTGATCAGCATAAATCAGTTACTGAAGATGAATGATTGAATGAAACAATGGCATTTTATGAATTTCTGGTCTTATGTTCTACTTGTCAGGGTGAGATGTAGTACATGTTGCAGCAAGTATAACCAATGTACCTGTATTTTAAGACCTGTATTTTAGCTGTAAATAACTTATCACAATGCCACGTATTCTGCACTGTGACCGAATTTCAACAGACCTTTAATACCTTAAGCAGCTTTTTTTTGTGATGTAACACTCACAGAAACCAGACTTAAGCAGGATTTCCATGTTTACTGAAACATACTTTCCACACCCCAGTGTAATATTTGATTAGATATTAACTGTAAAAATTGGTTAGCTTTATTAAGTGTTTTGAAACCTGTCCTGTAAGGTTTCACAGTCTTATCTATCACATTAAGAAACACAAGAACAGAAAAGGTTTGTTTTTCATGATAAAAAATACTTAATGACTTTACTCTTTTTTACTTACCATTTCATCATCAGTGAAGTCTTTATCAAACAGCAACCATTACACTGATTGGCATTAAAGTAATGTGAAAAATATGATCAGAAATGGCACAGAACACATCAAGAGTCTACACTGTGTTGCATAATGTCAAGTGTATTCTTTAAACACTATTCAAGTGAATAAGGTGCAATACACTATGATAGGGCCAACAAATGTGGACTTGAGATCCTAGAGTAAGAAGTCTTGTTTGGGCCAAAAATGTCCAAAATTGCTTTGTCAGATTATTTTTTCCCCAGACCTCTTAACTGGTGAATCAAAAGTTAGAAAGTCAAAAAATCATCAACTTCAAATCAGGTTTAAAACCCAGAGATTGTAGTTGGTCTGAGCAAAACTTTCCACCGTGCTCATAGAGTCTGTCTGTGCCCCCTTGCTCAACCCTACTCACCATTTAGGCCCTAATTTATACATGTTTGGTCAGTGGAAATACAATTTAGCACAATTTTGTGTTACAGATTCAAAGTAAAATGGATTAAATTGAATTTTTTGGCCATTGATCTATGCACAATAATCAATCATGACAAAGAGAAAAAAAATCAAAGACTGAAATCTTTCATTTAGGTAAGTATTCAGACCTTTGACAATTCAGTACTTTGTAGAAGCACCTTTGGCAGGAACTACAGCTTCAAGTCTTTTTGTGTAGTCTCTACAAGCTTTGCACAGCAGGATATGAGCATTTTATCCCACTTTTCCTGGCTGATCCTTTCATGTTTGTTCAGATTGGATTGGATTGATCTTGAACTGCCATCTTTAGGTCTCCCCACAGATGGCCTATGAGGTTCAAGTCTGGGCTTTGGCTGGACCACTCAAGGACATTCAGAGACTTGTCCTAAAGTCATTCCAGCTTTGTCCTAGCTGTATTTTTGGGGGGTTGTTGTGCTGAAAGGTGAACCTTCACCATCTGGTTTTGCCAGATGTAGTCCTTGGAGTATAACCATAAAAGTTTAAATTTTGTCTCATCTGACCAGGGAAACTTTCCCTCATGCTCTCCTTTAGTTGCCTTCCATATGCCTTTTACTCAAGCGTCTTCTGTCTAGGGACTCCATAAAGGCCTGATTGATGGAGTATTTCTGAGATGGTTGTCCTTCCAGCAGGTTCTTCTATCTCTGTGGAGGACTTCTGATACTCTGTTATAATGGTCATTGGGTTCTTGGTCACCTCCCTGACCTAGCCTGGTTACTGAGTTTGGCCAGATGGTCAGCTCTAGGAAGAGTTCAAGTGGTTCCAGACTTCTTCCAATTCACAGTGATGGAGCCCATCATGATCTTGGGAACATTCAAAGCTATAGAAAGGGTTTTGTATCCTTGCCAGATCTATGTCTCAATACAACTTGTTCTTGGAGGTCTATGGAGAGTTCCTTGGACTTCTTGGCTTGTATTTTGGTCTGAACAATATTAGAACAGGTTTAACACCACACTATTCACACCTCTGTTGGTGTGAGAACTAGTTCATGTATAAATCTCATAATGAATGAAATCTGCACACATTTGGCTCTGTTTAATAATTTACTCCAACAGGAATATGGATTTTGAGCCGACATACACTATGAATTGTGGGACCTTATACACACAGGTGTGCGCCTATCCAAATCATGTCCAATCAACTGAATTTGTGACAGGTGGACTTCAGTCACTTTCTTTAGACATCTCAAAATAATGAAAGCACACATGATGCACCTGAGCTTAATTTGGAATGCCTTTAACAAGGGGAGTGAATACTTATCTAAATTAGAAATTCCAGTTTTTGATTTTTAATAAATAATGTTTTGTCATTATGGATTATTGTGTGTAGATTAATGGCAAAAAAGTCAATTTAATCCACTTTAAATGAACAATAATGTGCAAAAACTGAAGGGGTCTGAGTACTTTCCGAACTCACTGTATGTCGGACATCATGTACAAGCTTAAGTACTAGTACAAGCATGAGTACTGCAATTACATGAAACGCTACCTAATCAGAATTTTGGCCTTGGTAAGTACATTGGATCAGTAAATAATATGACATATCATATCAGCAGACATGAACTCGAGTCACTCTGACCAGACATCATACCATCTCTGAAACAAACATTTCTTTCTAACCTCATCCTTTATAAATATGTATATAGTATTGAGTAAAATATAATTACATAATAGGATAATGTAATTTACTAACATAATCGATTAACATGATTAAAATGCTAATGAAACAATTGATTATAATAATTATTTTTTGAATAATGTCAAAATATGTCTCTGGACTCAGTCTTACGACATCACTTATGGTTGCAGGTTATCAATTATAGGTTATCAACCTTATTTAAATATTAAGTTTAGCAGGATTGAAAATCACACACACACACACACACACACGTTTCTGTAGATTTAATTAATTTAAATAAAATTTGGTTTGGCTTAAATAAAAGTTGGGTTTTGTCTACTAAAATTGCTGACTTGCTGACCACAACAACAACAGCAACCGCAATTGTTGTTTTTTTCCTGCATATCCCATAATCCAGTGCATTAGCTAGCCTGTAAAAAATGGCAGTGGAAAACAATGGCAAGAGAGGACTTTATGAAGAAAGGACAAGAATAAAAAGTTTATTTGTAACTATTTTTGACTTAAGGTTTTATTTCTAGCTAGACATGATTGGTGTAGTCACAGAATAATCGCTCTGTTTTTCTCTCCAATTTCACCTTGGCTAATGGACTAGTAACCGTTGGCATGTATCGGTAACCTGGCAACGTACTGACGTACGCGGATATATAGGCGCTGCCTTATAAGGCAACTGAGGTAACATATAGGCAGCATAGGTCTCCTATAGGCGCCTATAGGTCTACGCCGTTTACGCCAATCTAAAAAGCACTTCCGCTTTCTCGCTTCCCATGATGCATCAGCGGGAGAAATTCAATTCAAACAGTTGGAGAAATGGGTGAGGAGGGCCTCGGAAAAGAAGGGGAAGTAAATAAAATTATGACTGTTATCACAAAGGCGGACAGTGTAGTCGGTGAAATTCATGAGGAACGGTGTGATGGACAGACCAAAGGAGCTGCAATGGAGCAGGACACAGAAGGAGAGACGGAGAAGTCGAGCGGGCTGTGTCCGATTGTCCCAGTTAACACTGCTGCTGTTAGTGAAGTTCAGCGCCATACAGCTGCTGGGAATAAGGACTTGTCTCAAAATGCCCCAAATATAAGAGCGGAATCACTAAACGGAGAGGAAGCGAAGGAAAACAGAGATAGCACCGTAGCACCAGAGAGCCAGCAGGACGACGGTAAGTGTAAAAGTAAGTAAGTGTTGATTTAGAACTTATCTAGCTAGATATTTAGCTAGCGTTACTCTTAGCCCAGGGGTGTCAATTTTATTTAGTCCAGTGTCACGTGGGCCAGACAACAAAACAAAACAATTTAGTAGACCAATAACACATCAACATCTCCTTTTTGAAATGTATTCATTTGTCTGAAAGGTACATTCTGGATGCACAAATGTTTTCAACATACGTCACATACAAACAGATGAACACACTGTAATTCATTACCAAGAAAACAAATTTTCCTAAATTTGGTTTTACTACGCCAGGTTCTTGATACCCCTCTCCCCCAATTTTGTGGAGTTACAACCTGGAACTGAAATGGACTTTATTGGGATTATACACGGCGGCTTAGTGATTAGCATGTTTGCTTCGCTACCCCAGGATTGGGGGTTTGAGTGTTTTTCAGGGGTTTCCTCTGGGTACTTCGGTTTCCTCTTCCAGTCCAAAGACATGCATTGTAGGCTGATTGGCATTTCCAAATTGTTTGTAGTGTGAATGTGTGTGTGATGGATTGGCACCTCGTCCAGTTTGTGGCCCCGAGTTCCCAGGGGTAGGCTCCAGGTTCCCCTGGAGATGGATAGATAGATAGATAGATAGATAGATAGATGGATGGACGGATGGATGGATGGGTGGGTGGGTGTTTATAGTCCTGAGTTTACCCCTATAGTGGTGCAGTAATAGTGACTAGCTCTTTTTTCAGATTTTTCAATTCAATTAAGTCCACAAAATGATTTGAATTTAGATTATTGATTTTAATTTTATTTGATGGACTGGTAGACCCTTTATCAGGCTGGTCCTGGCCAGTGGGCTTTATACTCAACACCCCTAATATAGATGCTAAATGTGAACAACTGATGTAAACAGACTGTGTCTCTCAGTGACGTCTGACATATGCTGAAACATTTTCTAAGCACAGAGGTTCAGGAGCCCCTTTAACCCTTGTTTTTTGTTTGGGTCAAACTGACTTGATTTACTCCACTTTTTACTTAAAGTTGAACTATACTAAAAAGTTATTTTTTTCCCAATATGAAACATTATGTGCTTGGCACTTTTTTATATCAAAATAAATGGAACTTTTGGTGTGTCTGCTGTACAGTATACCCCAACAATAAAACAGATGACTAAAAGTGAAATATGAATTGACACCAACTTCTTTTTTACAGAAAAAAAACCCCCAACAGGTGAATTCACTAATGTGTTACATTACATATTTGCACTCGTTCCTGATTACGAGTATCTGTGTCTTTACCGTTCCCCAAAGACACATGTATCTAAGGTTGATCATTTTCAAATATTCTCTGCCTCAGCTGCCCAAAATAAATATGACCTGTGAATAGTACATCTGTTGCTAAAAAGCAAACAGAACACAAGCGTTAACTTTAAAAATGATTTCACCTGACCCCTTCAGCACACATTTATTTTTATAAACATGCTCCCAACTACTTGAATATTGGGCTCATTATTTAAATGTGTACAAATATTTATTGGAGCCATAGAAATTTCGATTCATGAAATTTCCACTCAGAACACATTTGTATTCAAACCGACATTATTTGTAGGCCTGCTTGTTTTTGTTGTTGATTCAATATAATTGACCAGTCAAACAGGCTAACACCTAAGAACCTAATAATAAATAATAACTTCTATAACAGTAGGTTGTGATGTCCACCACTGTAACAACAACAATATAAATCACTCACTGACCCCTTAGCTCAGTGTCCCCGGACACCATTTTGAGAGCCACTGGCTAAATAAACCACCGCCATACAGGTAGTATGTCATTTGCTTTAAATATCACCTCTCTGTTAACACTGGAGGGCAGTTTTATTTTATTATTTCCGATCATGAATAAACTAGCCCCAGTTCTGACCTTCAAAAGATATACAGGATCCCTCACATCTGGAATAAACTTTAGGACACACTTGAAATAAACTGGACTGTTTTTAATTGGGCTACTTTTTTCATTTAATCAGGAAACTATATTTGTATGCGTAGAAGCGCTGAGTCAGAATTACTAAAGAGACCTTTTCAGTTTTACAGTAAAAGCCTGAGCTTAACCTGTATGAAAATTTGATTATTGGTTTTAATTAACTACAAGTTGCAATAACCATTATGTTAGGCACCGACTAGGCTGCACCAACAAAGAATAATCTTCGCATTGGATTATATCAAACTTTATTTGTTAATCAAGTTTCATCAAACTTATTTTTTGCTTTAGTTTTACATAAAAATGTGGTCAACTGTCTTAAATTTTCAATTAAAATTTCAGGTTAAGGTTAAATTTAATCATTCATCTGAAGTGGTTTTAATTTTTTTTAAATGGCATTATATATTAGATTGAAACAAAAGAGTTTATCAAATGAACAGTCTTCTGAAAGTTTACTCTTAAAAGGGAATAATTAGTCTCAAGATTGACATTGTTGCTCTTCTCTATTTTAGACTGTGCAATCTGCCATGTCAGACAGTCAGACATTCGTGAACTACCCATAATTCGTGGGTTTTGATTCAGTTTGATTTCGTACTCCTGAGTTGTGAACAAAAGGACTTCGAAGTTAACTGGCTTTTCTTAAAAAGCACCAGCACCTAATCTTGAAACATTGCATGCTTTGGCAATGCTTTTTCGACATTGTCACAGGGGTAAAATCTCTAGTTCTGCTGTTGGCCCCCAACATTCTCAGTGTATTTCCTCTCTTTTCAGAACAACTCTATTATTTGGATAAGTTCTTCTCACATTTCAGCAGCTTTAATAAAATCCCTGAAAGACCAACAGTCTCTGTGTAAATGAAAGAAGATTAAAAAAAACAATCAGGATAAAGAGGCATCTCTCATTTTCTTCCCATTCAAAAAGCAATAGATACTTTAAGCAACAGCAAAAACACTGTGTATATCTTTAACTAAATGAAATAAAATTGTGACTTGAAGGTTTCCTACCTGGACACATGACCGGACAGCAGGAGCCTGACTGTAGCCAAGCGTGCGATGACAATGATGAGGAGATTGTGAGGAGAGCCCGAGAGGAGGGCCGTGTACACGTGGTATTTCCAGGGAGCGTGACGCAGGATGGATGTTGCAGATTCGTCTGTGAGCTTCTCAAATGTGTCCTGTACCAGAGACAACAGCTGCCCATGACCTATGACCAGATGGTCTTCCTCCAAAAGCAACAGGTCGCAACCACACAGGTGAGACAGACAGACAGAGGGTACATTAAAAACGCGAAGGCTCAAACACACAGAATAAGCGAAACAGTGCCGTAATACAGGTTTGCGTTTTCTGTTCACAATAAGAAATGTTTATAGTGTAAAATTCATTCAGCAGGACTAACTGCAATCAAGCCTGGCTTTTCAATCAACTAAATCTCATTTTTCATTACTGATAGGCCATTTTTTATATGGCCTATTAGTAATGATACATTTTTAATATATAAGTTTTTACATGTAGGTGATGTGGTGCTCAGTAACTTTTCCCCTTACATAAATGAAATAATAATCAGGTCCATGTTTGTCTAATCTGTCATTAGACAACATTTTTTTCCTGAAGCTTTGGAACCAAATATGGCACGAAATCAGAATAGGGTCAATGCTCAGAAGTGTTTCCAGTAGTGTCTGCTTAGTGCTTTCCTACACAGTATTTATATATGTATTCATCTAAAAACAAAGAAATTATCCAGCTTTGTGCTGCATTTTTCATTCATTCACCATTCATTCATCTTCACTGAGCACGTTTATACTGATCATGGTCGTGAGCAGTATCAGTAATATTATGTTGTGAAGGTTTGGCCGTTATTGTAATGGCCAAATATGACAGTAACTACAACTTACTGTGTAATAAATAGTAATAATAGTAGTTATATCTATTGGAGTTGTAGCTAGTCAGAGGATATTGGGCAGAATTGGTTTGTTTGCTTTTAAATGTTCTGATAACTTGCATATTTATATACAAATTCAGACTTATATACAGTATACATGCTCTCAGATCTCTGCGTAAAGCACATGATTACTATTCTCTGCCCGTAGCTAGAGGAAGGAGCAGTGAGGAAATCCATCAAGCCATCAGGAGACTCTACTTGGCAGCGGTGCCAGCGGACACTGCGAGAGCTGGATGAGGTTCTGGGCCACCTGGAGGTGCTCTTCTCCCTCAGTTACATCCCCCGCGTGCTCTTCATGCTGGGAAGCTCCGGGATTCTTCCCACAGAGTTATACGAGATCAACATGGAGGCTTTAGTGCAGGGAGGCAGTGACAGGAGTTTGAGAACTTCCCTGTGTTTGAGGCGGCTGTTTCGCACCCTTTTCGTGGCGGATTTGCTTTCTGACGTTAAGCCAGTGCGCCTCATGGGCACCACAGTCATGGCGCTCGCCCATCGGGACTGTGGTGTAGAATGGTTCAAGCCGAAAGTCGACTTCAGAGTTCCCACAAGGGTAAAGAGACAGGTGATATCGTTAGCCAGTGACGCTTCTGGAAGTGGCCAGAGCAGAGCGGACACTAGAGACTGGGATGATTATATATGGTTTCAAACACCTGTGACTATTAAGGGTTTCTGTAAATGACACAATCCTAAAGGCAGGTAAAAGTATGGTGCTGATATTTCAGGGACTGATAGATTATACCTGATGAAAACCTCAAAATTGAGTTAATTTTATGTTTCATTCATGAATTGATTTTTAATTAAATGTCATTAATTCACATATGATGATTGGTAAGCAGTTACTGTCAATGTCATTGATGTGCTTCCCTTTCAGAATTCTAGTCACATTTTATTATGGAGAAACAAGAAAATTTATTATGACACAGAATACATTTTCAACATGTCTTATCACATCGAGAACACAGTCATTGTGTGATCAACAGAAGAACAAGTCTAAATTATTCAAATACCTGAAGTTTTATTTTTATACCACGTAGTTATATTTCATACATGGTGACAAGAATACATGGTGACTATTCTATTAAAATGTTTCATGACAAACTATAAACTGTCTGAATATAATTTCTTTTCAGTTTGCGAATATGAATTAAGTAGTAATTTTCCACTTAAATTAATGAATAAAAAAAAAAAAAAAAGATTTTGTAGTGTTGATCACTGGCAGATGATTTTTGGGTAAAGTTGTACAAATACTGTGTATAAAGGCAGTGTTAACAACCTTTTCTATTCGTATATTCTCCCCTATCCTTAGCATTGCGAGTTACATTCTATAAAGGAACAGAACTCATGAGTTATTTAGCCTTCTTGCTCTCTACTTTCTTCACAAATTGCAACAAGTCTTGAGCAAGCAGTTCTGGTTCCTCAAAGGCTGCGAAGTGACCCCCTCTGGGCATGTAGGAGTAAGAGCGAATATCGCTGAACCTTGAGCTAGCCCAGACCCAGGGACAATGAGTCAGCTCATGGGGAAATGCTGCCAGTCCAGTCGGTACGTAAATTTTTGTTCTGGGGGACAAAATGCAGACATCAGTCAAGTTTTTAAAGATTTGCTGAGTAGGTCAAGCCAAGCAAAAGAAGGCATAACAAGCATGCATATCCCCTTCATACTTTACCCCTATTTATATTGTGGCTAAATATTATTTTGCCATTTTGGTGTGGAAGGTTTTCAACTTACGAATTGTCCACTCTTTTCGTAAAGTTTTTG
This sequence comes from Cranoglanis bouderius, assembly GCA_023630585.1. Classification (NCBI taxonomy): domain Eukaryota; kingdom Metazoa; phylum Chordata; class Actinopteri; order Siluriformes; family Cranoglanididae; genus Cranoglanis; species Cranoglanis bouderius. Next base: position 17,660,753 of record CM042548.1, on the reverse strand, counting down.
CCCATATTCTCTTTGTAGAAGCGCATTGATGGGATGATTGAGCCTGTAGTCCAGTAGATCATGATGTTGGTGAGGAGATCATCCAGACTGAACTTCCTATAGCAGGACAAAGGTTTAGCACTAACACAATAAAACTACACAATATGGACATAAACGCAATTTGTGATATTAGGTATCACAATGATGATAAGACAAAAAAAAAAAAAAAAGTATATAATTATTTTCTAGCATTAATGTAAATGATGTATTCACCTATTAGTCCTGAGACTCAACATGCTCCATTATCAGTGTCTTCTTGTTAAATGCTCCCACAAATTCCAACTGATGGTATAATGTAATTGCCTTGTACACCCTGTGTACTGTGTCATTTTCACCAATAAAAAGTCTTTACGTATTTATGTTGAGCAAGATTATATGTCTAATTTATTTAAAAATGCTACTACTTGACACATTTCACAAAAACGCAGAACTGCTTTGGTCGTCTCATTTAAAAGCGAAGTGCCGATACAGAAATATGCCTCCGGTTTTAGTCCCGATTCCACCTCACTTACCTTCTCGCTCCTCTAGTGATGACAAAGGTTCATGAAGCATTGGAGCTGTCCAGCAAACTGTGTTGCAAAATAGTTCATTTCTCAATGCTTGAAGTGGCCTCTATACCATGTGAAACTGTTTTAGATGACAGCATGATGAGGCTTGTGTAAAATTTGGACCAGTAAATAAATAAATAAATAAATGTCTGAACAATTTAAATGTATTGACCCGTTCTCAAAGCAAGTCTAAATTGTGAGCAGGTCAAGCAATTTCAGTGGCGCTATTATTCCCAGTTTTGAAGGAGTTTCGTTATTTCAGCCTTTCTCATTGTTATTACAGCCTTTCTTATTGTAAAATTCACATTTAAAAAAAATAATTCTTTACCTCTCTAATCCCCCATCCTCAAGGTCCCTGTTCTTATAATTGGTCCAGGTGCTGAACTTACACAGTGTTCAAACATTTTGTGCAAGTGACACACATGCAAGCTTTTTGATACTGGAACATTTGTTTAGACCTGCTCTTTTTGTGGGTCACAGGCTTTGCAGAACTAACTGTAATAAAAGTCACAGTAGGATACCTGCAGTATCGGGTTTGGTGGCTTGAATGTGCAGGTAACCAGATTCTTTCAGTAGTTCATACACGTTCTTTTGCATGTAAGGATAGATGCGGCGCACGTCTTCTCTGGTGAAGCCTACCAGGAAGGGCAGGTAACGGCCGATGATAAGAGACAGGACGGTCGTAATGCTTCCTGCTCTGGCAGTGATCATGTTAACGTGCAAGCCCTTAATGCACCTTTTGTCAAAGAGATAAGGGGCAAAAAGAGCATATAAAAAATTCAGTAATGTCATGAAAAGCAGTTGTAATGGAGGCAAATGTAATCAAAAGCTTTATTTATATAGCATTATTAATTAATAATGTCTCCAGGTGGTTTATGCAAGAGAATGCATTAGTGAAATGAATAAAGAATATAAATTCAAAAATCATTTAAACAACAAAATGAGTTTCTAAGAGTAAATAATGAATTTCTAATTATGATTTAATAGTGGCTAAAATCGTTTGGAAGGCTGATCCCCAAATTCCCACCTGTCCTTTGCTTTACATTTTAGGTACTGATTAAAAAAAATCATGTTTTGTGACTATAAGAAAAGCTACGACATGAAATAACACGTGTGTGTGTGTGTGTGTGCATTTCAGTACAGTGTATCATAATATCTTACTCAGGTTTCATCTGGGCCATGTTGCAGGTGATTAGTGCTCCCCAGTCACCTCCTTGAAGGTAATACTCATTGAACTCCAGTCTCTCCATCAGTTTGTGGAAAACACGGGCAGCATCCATGGTATTAAATCCTGTGGTATTGAAAATGGTGAGAATGAAAAAGCACAGGAAAGGGGTTTATAAACGTCTGGTTCCCGATTTGTATGTTCATAGATTCTGGATTTTCTTTTATGAAGATAAATATGTAAGTGCTCCTGTTCCTTTTTGTGCTTATTTTATTATTTAATATGGAAAAATATTGCCTTGTTTAATGTTTGTTTTTTCAATGAGTTCAAATCATGGCAAAGTGTAACAATATGTTTTATACAGGTTCCTCAATGGGTTCTTTTTCAAATAAAAGGGTTCTTACATTTCAAAAAGAGATACTGGTTATCTAGTTTGAATCCCTTTCTGACAAGAAAACAATGGTACTACATAGAACCTTTACAATCCTAAAGGGCTCTAGAGTTTGCCTGGTTTTTTTTTTTGTTTTTTTTAACACGTAAGGTCACTTTGCAGTGGTTGAGGAAGAAAGTATAGAGAGAACAGAACTGTTTTCATTTGGGACTTGTAATAAGTGCATGTGTAAAATCTTTCTAGTCTTACCCTGTATGTGTGGGGCTTCAGAGTACCCATAGCCTGGGATGGAGGGGCAGATGACCTCAAAGACAACATCTTCCTCAGTTTTAGTGAGCATGGGCAAGATCCTGTAGAACTCAAAGAAGGAACCAGGCCAGCCGTGCACCAAAATGAGAGGAAGAACTTTTTGCCCAACACGCTGGATGGGCTTCACGTGAATGAAATGCACATCTATACCTAAAGTGATAAATGTGGAGTCCACGGTCAAGAACCTTTTATCAAAAGGTTTTACTTATAATTCAAAGCACTGAAAAAACAATACTTTCCCAAACTTTACTTTTGATTGCCAGTTTGTATCCTTGCAGAACAGAGTCAGTGACCGTGTATATGTGAGCTCACCCTCAATGTTAGTTTTGAAGTGTGGGTACTTGTTGAGCACCTTAACCTGTCTCTCCCAGTTAAATTCATGCCTCCAGTATGAAGTGACTTTTTGGAGATAGGTGGAGTTAAAGCCATAGTGAAATCGGCAGTCTTGCAAACCATCTGTGTATCGTGTCTGATCAATGCGCTGGTAAAGATCCTGAAAAATATAACATGATTAATCTAAGTTGAATATAATGTTTTCAAAACTTGGGAATGTCTGCAAAGCTGTCTGTATCAGGGATGTATAGAAATCAAACAGTGTTAAAGTTCTTTAAATTCACCATTAACCCATATTTTCTTCTACCTCTATCATTTCTTCGGAGGTCTCCACAACAAACGGCCGTATAGTTCTGTCCTCCGTTAGGGGCTTCTCTCCTACTCTCCACCATCCATCTCCAACTGGAATCTTCTTTGGCTTTTCCCTCCATGCTAGGTAGAATAAAAGACCTCCAATTCCAGCAGAAGAGAGGGCCAGGATGTAACGTTGGTGATGGTCAAGGCTGGAGATGGCCTGCCTACAAAAAACCATGGGATAACTGCAATGTTCAGTTGCATCTCAAAAAATTAGATTATCGTGAAAAAGTAAATTTTTGTCCAATAATTTAATTAAAAAAGTGAAACTTTCATATGTTCTAGATTCATTACACATTAAGTGAAATATTGCAAGCCTTTTTTTTTTGTTTTAATTCTGATGATTATGGCTTACAGCTCATGGAAATCAAAAATCCAGTATCTCAAAATATTAGAATAAGAATTTATAATACAGAAATGTTGACCAGAGAAAAGCTCTAATCAGTTAATTAACTCAAAACACCTGCAGAGGTTTCCTGAGCCTTTAATCACTGTCTGGTTCAGTACACACAACCACAATATTCATGGAATAACATTTATGGAAAGTTGACTGGAAGGGAAAAATGCTGTAGGAAAAGGTGCACAAGCAACAGGGCAGCCTTGGGAGAACTGTCAAGCAAAGCCGATTCAAGAACTTGGGGGAGCTTCACAAGGAGTGGACTGAGGCTGGGGTCAGTGCATCAAGAGCCACCACTCACAGATGTGTCCAGGAAATGGGCTACAAGTGTCGCATTCCTAGTATCAAGCCATTCCTGAACCAGAGACAACGACAGAAGCGTCTTACCTGGGCTAAGGAGAAAAAGAACTGGACTGTTGCTCAGTGATCCAAAGTCCTCTTTTCAGATGAAAGTAAATTTTGCATTTCATTTGTAAATCAAGATCCCAGAGTCTGGAGGAAGAGTGGAGAGGCACAGAATCCAAGTTGCTTGAGGTCCAGTGTGAAGTTTCCAGAGTCACTGATGATTTGGGGTGCCATGTCATCTGCTGGTGTTGGTCCACTGTGTTTTGTAAAGTCGAGAGTCAATACAGCGTCTACCAGGAGATTTTAGAGCACTTCATGCTTCCATCTGCTGACAAGCTTTATGGAGATGCTGATTTCCTTTTCCAGCAGGACTTGGCACCTGCCCACAGTACCACAACTACTAGTAACTGGTTTGCTGACCATGGTATTACTGTGCTTGATTGGCCAGCCAACTCGCCTGACCTGAACCCCATAGAGAATCTATGGTGTGTTGTCAAGAGGAAGATGAGAGACACCAGACACAACAATACAGACGAGCTGAAGGCCGCTATCAAAGCAACCTGGGCTTCCATAACACCTCAGCAGTGCCACAGGCTGATTGCCTCCATGCCACGCCACACTGATGCAGTAATTCGTTCAAAAGGTGCCCCGACCAAGTATTGAGTGCATAAATTAACATACTTTTCAGAAGGTCTTTTCTAGAATAATATTTTGAGATACTGGATTTTTGATTTACATGAGCTGTAAGCTGTAATCATCAAAATTAAAACAAAAAAGGCTTGCAATATTTCACTTTATGTATAATGAATCTAGAAAGTTCGACTTTTTGAATTAAATTTCGGGAAAAAACTAACTAATTTTTGAGATGCACCTGTAAGCTGTAGTATTATCTTTATGTATGATGGGTACATGCTAAAGAGTCCCTAGGTTTATAAAAAGGACCATCTTATTATTTCTACTGGTTACCTGTGGACTTTAAAGTGGAGGAGAAACCAAATGGACATGGAATTAAAACAAACAAACAAACAAACATACATGTATGTACTTATGTGTGACATGAATTACTTTGCTTGGAATTACTGTCTCTATAGTACAAAACGCCAAAATGATGATAAACTAAGCTACTTCAGCTAAACTGCAAAGCTACTTGTAGGAGCATGTACAAAGCTAAGCTACAAAAATACTTGTTGGCGCTTGTAATAATTTATGTAGCAAGTTGCAAAAACTATGAAACATTAAGGAGGACTGGAAAAGTATTTTGAATTGAAAGTCATCAGGAAGAGAGGAATAATAGCTATAAATATTCTGCACAAAGAAGGGAATGGAATGATCATGGGTAGTTTAATGTAGCGTGAAGTGCGCGTGTATACGGGGTTTTACGGTAACCACGAGGCGCTTGAGGAAAATGTTCAGAACTATGTCAATAGTTCTGTGTAGTTATATTCACATAAAAAGAATGTTTTTGTTGAAAGAACATGCAAAACAGATTGTACGTACAGCAATTAATAAGAATAAGTGTGCTTGTGAAAATTAGTGTCTACTTCTAAAACAAACGAGCGGTTGTTTTTTCCAGCCAGCGCCTAGTGGTTACCGTGAAACCCCGCATATACTCGCATATTATATTTAACAGTATTCGCTATTGAGCGTTAGCAAACCTCCGTCTTAATCTAAGTAAACTTGATTAAGTTGTCTCCTACTCACTGAATATTTTCGATAGCCTGCATCGTTTTCGTCTCAGATACCGTTGCTCTTGTAATATTAGAGAGAAATCTTCCTTATCTTGTCAGCTGTAGTGTAATAGTGACGGAGGAGTTACAATAGGATTTGAAAAGGGCAAAGTCCCACGGCGGTTTAGCCAGCAGCTCTTCCTGAAACCACAGCCAAATAACATGTTAGGGACGTTTAACGGTAAAACGCGCTTCCGCGAGCTCCTACAAAACCAAAGCGACTTTCTACAAACAATATTTATGAGTATACAGGATAAACGTTGTTATAATTCTTTACATTTAGAAAGTGGCAAAAATCGATCAAGTTTAAAGGGACGCTATAAAGCATTAAGCTTTTAAGTATAATGTATTTGGTTAATTTCACAGAGGAAGTCTTTGACACCAAAATATTAATATTTTACTTCTTCTTAAAGCTGAAATAAAAGAGACATTTCGAATCTAAAACCCACTCAAATCATTTAACAGTGAGCTACTACAGGTGCATCTCAATAAATTAGAATGTCGTGGAAAAGTTAATTTATTTCAGTAATTCAACTCAAATTGTGAAACTCGTGTATTAAATAAATTCAGTGCACACAGACTGAAGTAGTTTAAGTCTTTGGTTCTTTTAATTGTGATGATTTTGGCTCACATTTAACAAAAACCCACCAATTCACTATCTCAACAAATTAGAATATGGTGACATGCCAATCAGCTAATCAACTCAAAACACCTGCAAAGGTTTCCTGAGCCTTCAAAATGGTCTCTCAGTTTGGTTCACTAATTCAGCCACAAACATTCATTGCCAAAGAAGCTGGCTGTTCACAGAGTGCTGTATCCAAGCATGTTAACAGAAAGTTGACTGGAAGGAAAAAGTGTGGAAGAAAAAGATGCACAACCAACCGAGAGAACCGCAGCCTTATGAGGATTGTCAAGCAAAATCGATTCAAGAATTTGAGTGAACTTCACAAGGAATGGACTGAGGCTGGGGTCAAGGCATCAAGAGCCACCACACACAGATGTGTCAAGGAATTTGGCTACAGTTGTCGTATTCCTCTTGTTAAGCCACTCCTGAACCACAGACAACGTCAGAGGCGTCTTACCTGGGCTAAGGAGAAGAAGAACTGGACTGTTGCCAAGTGGTCCAAAGTCCTCTTTTCAGATGAGAGCAAGTTTTGTATTTCATTTGGAAACCAAGGTCCTAGAGTCTGGAGGAAGGGTGGAGAAGCTCATAGCCCAAGTTGCTTGAAGTCCAGTGTTCAGTTTCCACAGTCTGTGATGATTTGGGGTGCAATGTCATCTGCTGGTGTTGGTCCATTGGGTTTTTTGAAAACCAAAGTCACTGCACCCGTTTACCAAGAAATTTTGGAGCACTTCATGCTTCCTTCTGCTGACCAGCCTTTTGAAGATGCTGATTTCATTTTCCAGCAGGATTTGGCACCTGCCCACTCTGCCAAAAGCACCAAAAGTTGGTTAAATGACCATGGTGTTGGTGTGCTTGACTGGCCAGCAAACTCACCACACCTGAACCCCATAGAGAATCTGTGGGGTATTGTCAAGCGGAAAATGAGAAACAAGAGACCAAAAAATGCAGATGAGCTGAAGGCCACTGTCAAAGAAACCTGGGCTTCCATACCACCTCAGCAGTGCCACAAACTGATCACCTCCATGCCACGCCGAATTGAGGCAGTAATTAAAGCAAAAGGAGCCCCTACCAAGTATTGAGTACATGTACAGTAAATGAACATACTTTCCAGAAGGCCAACAATTCACTAAAAATGTTTTTTTATTGGTCTTATGAAGTATTCTAATTTGTTGAGATAGTGAATTGGTGGGTTTTTGTTAAATGTGAGCCAAAATCATCACAATTAAAAGAACCAAAGACTTAAACTACTTCAGTCTGTGTGCACTGAATTTATTTAATACACGAGTTTCACAATTTGAGTTGAATTACTGAAATAAATTAACTTTTCCACAACATTCTAATTTATTGAGATGCACCTGTATATGCACACAATAAAGATAAATTAATTTTACTGTATAATTTTAAAGTAATTGCTTTTCAAAATCAGTGTATCTGTCAATATAATTGTTCCAAGAGGCACTTTTTAATCCATTATTAAATGGACATTTCAAATTGGTAGACAATCAAAGCCCCTTATTTCAGTTCTACCTGGGCATTAAGAGTCACTTAAGTGAGTCGATTCTTTATTCTTTACCAATAAGTGAACCGAACTGTGAGAGTCAATTCATTCGATTCACTACTCCCAAACTCAAAATAGTTCAGCACAGATTTTTCTCCTTCTTCCTATTGGTTTTCACATTAATGTGTGTTTTATTGTCTAATTCAGGCCAAAAATCGATTTTTGCCACTTTCTAAATGTAAAGAATTATAACAACGTTTATCCTGTATACTCATAAATATTGTTTGTAGAAAGTCGCTTTGGTTTTGTAGGAGCTCGCGGAAGCGCGTTTTACCGTTAAACGTCCCTAACGCTATTTGGCCGTGGTTTCAGGAAGAGCTGCTGGCTAAACCGCCGTGGGACTTTGTACCCTTTTCAAATCCTATTATCGCCGCTGGCTTGCTCATTGGGGATAAATTCATAAATTTAAAATCTATGTCCTGAATTTATATACTTCTGTAAAGCTGCTTTGGGACAATGTCCATTGTTAAAAGCGCTATACAAATGAACTGAACTTGAACTTGAACAAGGGAAAAAGGAAAACGAATGCAAAGGCTTGAGTTGTACTTTCAGCTCATCCAAATTAAGCTTAATATTTAACCAGACAGAAATTAATCTACCAAACCTTGATAGTGTAAATAGTGTAGATTTGTTCAACAATTGTCAGAATGGACTAAACGGGTCTGATAGACTAGTGAGGAAAAGGCAACTCTTTTTATGTTAAAAGGCAGGTTGACTAAAAATCTGGAGCATCTAAGTTACCTGGATTTAATTCATAAATATTTGGCATTTTCTATGAAGATCATAGCGACTTTTTAGTAGCAGTACCGAATTTGATCCGGATTTATACTTGTGAACTTTCATTTAAGACCACTGATGACCTCCAGTGGTTTGTGAAGCACGTTACAGTGGCGAGAATCCCGCTATAAATAGAATTAGGACTTTTGTAGCTGTTAACGATAACCACACATAACAACAACAACAACAACAACAATTCAATAATACTGATGTCAACAACAACAACAGCAGGTGTTATTATTATTATTATTATTATTATTGTTGTCGTCGTCGTCATCATCATAATTATCACTATTATTATTATTATTATTATTATTATTATTATTATTGGTTGCTGTTGTTGTTTATTTGAAGGGGTCCCAAGCTGCAAAAAAAAAAAGAGACCCCTTGGTTTTGCACTTAAAATTAGGAATCTCATCCCGCATCCTAATTGAACACATAGTGCACTAGTTTCACTATGTAGTGCATAGTGTACACGGTTGCTACACTACCACATCACGACGCTCTCGGGGCTGCACCCTAACCCCTAATCCACAACAGTGATCGGAGGTGCACCCCAAACCGTCCAATCAAAATACCACTTCCCGGTCTGACGCGACCAATCAGGCCAGGCACGCGACGCACGCTACACACGGCACAATCAAGGCAGGTTGCGCGCGCGCACAGGCTTGCTTCACTATATTTTGACAGCTTTCTCCAGTGAAGAGGCATCTCGCTCAGGAGCGCTTTCACTTTCTCTTGAGTTTCCGCGCACACTCGCTGTGAGCCTGGGGTTGTCTCACTCCAAATCTTTTAACCAGAAGCCCCTGCAGCACGGCACCATGAGCAAAAAGAAAAAGGAGTGGAGAGCGGAGAAAGGTGAGCGTCTTCTGGGTTCCGCACACTTCAGGCTAGCTAACGCGTTGCTGCACCTGAGAGCACGAACACGGCTGGCTAGCAGTTTCGTTTCCAATCTCACACACCTGTCTCAGGAATTCACAATTACGGCTGTTAACGTGTATGCAGGTGCCGACACCGTGTTAGGAGAAGCCTGACATCTGTTAGCTCGTTATATGGACAGGTGGACGCTGTCATACACTCCATTTCACATCCCTCTGTTTATTTGTAATACTAGTTTACTCCATTAATTACACCGACAACATGCTTCTCCTGGTGAGAAATTTGTGCTCAAGGAAATAAAGCAAATGTATGTTTCGGAGAAGTGTTGTTTTGTTGTATACCGCTCATGCTTACAACTTTATTTTGCTGTAAACTGGGCTACAAATAGGTTAAAGTGACTAATCACTGATAACCAGAAGAGTTGAATGTGCACAGTAATGGAAAGTGATCATCTTTTCTATGTTGCACATTACCAACATTTTCCTTTTTTTCCCTGCTCCCAACACGCCTGATCCAACTAATCAGCTAATTAATACCCCTTTCTGAATTGAAGAGGGGGCGTAAAAACACTCTCATGTGCTCCAGGACCAGGGTTGGGAACCTGTGCGGTACAGGAACCATACTTAATTGTGTATCGGTGAGCAGGCGTACCCACCGTGCACGAATGTAAAAGACCAGCACCAGCATGACTGTGTTAAGGCCGGTATTGGCATGAACGTTAAAGCTTTAAAACTTTCTCTTTGAGCAAAGTGTACACATGAGGTGGCGAGAGAACTGGACAGATTAAAGTACTAAAGTGCTGCTGCATCACACGTGTGTGAGTGTTGTCTGTGAGGAGATGTTTGTTTACCAGTTAAAGAAGGAGTCTCCAATGTCAGCACTCTGAGACATTCAGAGGTAAAGCTGTACACTGAGGGTTTCAGAAACAGGAAAGTCTTTAGGACAGAGAAGCTGTGGTTTCTCTGGTATATGACAATCTCGCTGTGATTGACAGGAGAGCGAGAATGTGCCATCCCTCCCACCCACAGATCACGGCCAATTTAGCTGTCTTGGCTCCTGGCCATTTGAACTTGTGATCTGGTGCGCCACTCATAACATGTTATTCTTTAATCAATAATAAATTGTAATGATCAGCAATACGCTGAATATGAAGACACTTCAGGATGTGCTGTTAGGAAAATAATCGACGGGTAACAGTCCTCATTCCATCACACCACGTCGTGTTTCCTATAACAGCCTGTATTGTCGTTTTTTTGTTCCTTACTTGGGACAGAACTAGAAATTTAGGCATGGAGGTTTAGTGGTTAGCCCGTTTTGCCTCGCACCTCCAGGTTTGGGGAGTTCGAATCCCGCCTCTGCCCTGTGTGCATGGAGTTTGCATGTTCTCCCCGTGCTTTGGGGGTTTCCTCCAGGTACTCCAGTTTCCTCCCCCAGTCCAAAGACATGCATTGTGCCCTGCGATGGGTTGGCACCCTGTCCAAGGCGTCCCCTGACTTGTGCCCCGAGCCTCCTGGGATAAACTGTAGGCTTTTCGCGACCCTGTATAGGATGAGTGGGTAATGTCCTCATGGATGGATGCTTTATATTTTAAATTTCCCTGACACACAAAAAAGGAAGACCCTGATCGGACATGCACACGCTATAAAACACATGACAAAATTGAGAGATGACTGGTGTGTGGGTAATGTCCTCATCTATTTACTGTTCTCAGCTGTCAGTTCAAAGGAATGCAATCATTCTCCATAAAAGTTTGGAATTTTTTTTGAAACTGTGTTCTTATTGGAGTCTGATGGTTTTGACTTTCCTCTGAAAATAAATAATTTCTAGATTTTTAAAGTTAATGATTGTCCACATATCAGCAAGCAGTTTTAACCTATGGATTTTTTTTTGTCCTGTTATGGGTTGGCACCCTGTCCAGGGTGTCCCCGGGCTTGTGCCCTGAGTTCCCTTGGGATAGGCTCCAGGTTCCCAGAGCCCCTGTGTCGGATAAGCGGTACAGAAAATGGATGGATGGATGGATGGATTTTCTTTTGTGAAATATCGCATGAATCACAGGGAGTTGTTATGCTGTCACTGTGGTAGTATTTAATATCCAACTAGACATGTTAATAGCTCTGTTTTAAATGCAGCTGCAACTGTTTTAAATGCATCGAGGCCAGTTCTGTCCTTTTTATACAACACTTTTCAATGCAGGGATGATGAAGTCAAAATTGCTGTTTGTTTTGTGTAGTCATTTTCTCATCTCACTGCTGGTACCTTCTGTTTTTATTTATTCTATTTATTTATTTATTTATTTATAAAAAATATATCTACAGTCCTGAATTATTGGTACCCTGCGGTAAAATAAAAAAGGTTCCAAAAAATGTTTAGTTACTGTAATGTTTAATTGAAGTAAACACATTCTGATAACCAGTGTCCTGATGTCAGGGCTTTGATTTGAGTGATCATCTGCTTTATTGACTGTCATTGTCAGAACCTGTCTCACATACTCGAGATATCTTCTCTGACAGACGCAGATATTGCAGATGTTTTTATTTCTCTATGAGCTTGCCCTTCAGTTAGCTATTTATATGGCATTATCTCCTACCATATGTGTGTGAGAGTACAATTTTATATTTGGGATTTATAAACAGACCAAGAGTGGGAAGGACATATAGTCAACTCTAGAATTATTGGCACTCTTTAAGAGAACAGTGCTTTTATATTATTGGCACTGTAAGATAACAATACTTATTTATTTTTGGCACTCTTACAGTAAACTATTCTTGCACAGTATGGCGAGATTATTGTGTTGCATTAAAATCAAAGTCCAAAATCAACCATCGGACACCGGCTTGATTAAAACAAGCTTTTATACTGGGTAATGACCCCAAATAAATTGGCGGCGGAAAAACGAACACGGTGTTTTGCAATAGCCATAATTAGTCTTCAGATTCAAACCATATCAAAAACCTATGATCTGAATTGAAGAGAGCAAAAATTGAAGGTATGAGACAGTTGTTCCTGAACATCTTCCCTTCACATGCTATATGGTGGGTAGGTCAAACCGTGTACCTACATGACTGGTTCTGCTAAATGCCATGCTGAGCACTTCTACTTTCCTCTCTCACACTGCGCGGCTTGTATTCAAAGTGAACTCCGAGAACAACAAAACAGGTCACGCAGTTACTGTGATTGCTAGCCATGTCATCGCCCCAACATGATATTCTTGCCAGATTTGTCCAGGCCGTTTCTGTTGTGCGAGCTCAGACTGATAAAAGCAGCGACATCAGTGATGCCCTTCGGCCTGCTACGACTACGGCCATTCCAAAAGCTCACTCATATTTTAAACTTTCACTAGTATCTCACTTGCGTATTACTTTATTTACTTGCTCATGAAATATGCTCACAACTATTTTCTTGGTTACATTAAAAAAAAAAGTGATATGAACATTGTGGATGTCTTCATGTATATATGTATGTAAATCTTATTTCTGTGCAGCTCCCTTTTATTTATTTATTTGTTTATTTATTTATTTCCCCCTGTAATTTTGCAGACCGCTTGCTCAGTCTTGGACAGGAGGAAAGACGTAAAGAGTATGGGGACAACTATGTGGCTTTGGACAAGATTCCCACCTGGAGGTATCACCACAGTAGAGGTAAAGCAGCAGTCTAAATCTCAGGATTAAGATCTCAGTCAGCATGAGCTAACAATGATTTCCAGACTGCAGGAAAATCAAATAAATGAAGTGGGTATACAAATTGATTATCCTCAATATTGTTTGATATACTACAGTGCTTAACCCACGTAGTCAACGTTCACTGAGGTTTTAACAATGAAATATGGTTGTTGACGATAAATGTCTCTATATAGCTGCGTAATTGTTAAATTTGAATTTGCCATGCATTCGTAACCCAATACCAACAACATTTAATTAGAGATTGCGAAAAGGTTTTCATTCACACGTAGCCTACCCTGTGAATAAAGCATACACTTTTAAAAAAAAAAAAAAAGCATTCATGTTGTATTAAGCTTTTCAATGCATCTCACAATCTTTTAATTTCTATTAAATTAGATTAAATGAGTGCGTGGCTAGGTTTTATTTCAGTTTGACTCGTCTGGGAGTCCGAGATCTGAACTCACCATGACTATCAAGAACCAACAACACACTCAAAACATCATTTAAAGATCACTGTCTTCCCTGACATTTATTATGTGATGTAATTCAGGCGGTTATTCTTTGTGAATGACCTACAACACATTAGAGATGGGCGATATTTTATCGTTTACTATATACCCCACAATAAGAATTAGTCTTCCCGCCATAATAACGAAAAAGCGTAGTTGATGACGTATTTCTGTGTGCGATGGTCCGCGACCCATCCGCAGCTCATGTGCAGAGTGAAAGCAAGTATGGTGGAAGGTGGGCATGAAGCTGAGGAGGAGTTTATCGCTAAACAAAGAGTTTGGATTTTTACTGTTTTTTTAAAAAAAATTCTTTCATGTAATTGGTATATTTTAGGAGCCTATCTGATGATTGGTAAGTTTTACTTTTAGATCAATATTTTTGTTTCTGAGGCTCTCAATACTGCATGCAGCTATCACTTGTAGCCAAAAACAGTGGTGAATGGTACTATATTTATATCGTCACTGATCATTATTGCAATAAATACCAGAAAATATTGTGATATAGTTTTAAGTCCATATCGCCCATCCCTACAACACATCCACTTTTTGTGTGCACATTATTTTGGATTACTTACTTACCGTATTTGTAAAGTAAGTAAAGGGAAATAACTGAAGTGTAAAAGACTATTATTTTACTATCTTAACGCTTTGTTTTTTGACTGTTGTCAAGAACCTACACTGCACTCGTGCAGCTCAATTTGGTGAACTTTAAATCCTGCTATGGAAAACTGGAATCTGAACACGAAAGGAAATATGAAGATTTTACTTAGTTTACAGTAAATTACCCTGACAAAATATTATTCTGCATTCTCGTACTGGTAAGGGAGATTTCAGTTTCAGAAATCAGATGAGCTTCTTACACCCAGATTGTGGATAGTTTAGAATAATGGGTGAGATGTGCAGTGTTTTTTAAAATTTATTTATTTATTTTATAAAGTCTGTAATTGAAAAAGTCTGTAATCATCAGTATCAATAATCACCAAATATAAAAACAGCAAAAAATGATAACAATAAACATAACAATAAACTGTATCAAATATTGCCTATGGCAGTATTCTCTGGAAACTCCAATTTCAAATGCTAATTCAATTGCATAATTTGATTTCTAATCCACATTCAGTTGCAAAATGTGTATTTGTGTTTTTGTTCACAACAATATACAATATCTAACAAAATTAAAATACAAAAGCAAATCTCGGATTTGTTTAATACACAGATGAGCAGATGAAACGCGTAAAAAGGTCTTTGGGTAATTTATGCTAGAATAGTGTGCTATTTAGTGTTGTAGAACCAGCTGGTGGTTGAACAAATGCCATGTAGCGCAGAGAATGGAGCTCCAGCGGGATGTCAGTAGGAGGCCATTGCAGTGAGCTGCTGTCAGGTCGCTAATGATGGTGTTGTCTGCTTTTCTCCTCAGTAAAGGGCGGTCAGTTTCAATTGCTGATTTGTTAGAAAACAGGTTTAGAAACCAAAAGTTTCTAAAAGAAACTGAAGCTGATAGATTAAGGGCTCTAAATTTTCTGTCTGGGGATATTTTACACTTCCTAGGCAATCTGGAATCCAGTTAAAATATACAGTTGCAGTCAAAAGTATTCAACCCCCATTGCAAATCAGGTTTATTGTCAAAATGTACAGACTTTCAGCTGTTTGCAATGAACAAATCAAACAAAAGCAATTGAAATAGTTAAACACAACGAATGCTTCAAGTGGTTTCCCCAAATTCAACAGAAAATGCAACTTATAATGAATTCTCTAGTTTCAAAATTATTCAACCCCCTGAATAGAATCCCTCACAACAGCACAAATATGCAAAACAGGTGTTGTCTCAAGCACACTTGATGCAACTAATCAAGGGCTTCATTAGTTGCACCAGGTGTGGTTGAGCTGGAACACATGAAATACCTGAACTGGCTAGGGGCAGAAAATACATTAAATACCTGGACAGGGCAGAAAAAGGAAGCTATCAATGGCCGCAACCAGATTTCTGAGAAGGCAGGTTGTGAAAAACCCTCGAGTGACTGCAAAAGACCTGCAGCAAGACTTGGTGGCAACAGGCACTGAGGTTTCAGTGAGTACAGTATGGCGCATACTAAATACAGAAGGTTTCCATGCCAGAACTCCAAGACGTACACCACTACTGACCCAAAAGCACAAGAAAAGTCAGCTCAAAATCATATAAACAAGCCACAGAAGTTTTGGGATTCTGTTCTGTGGAGCGATGAAACGAAACTGTAACTTTTCATCACGATGGATCAGCGGTATATCTGGAGAAAGAAGAATGAAGAAAGAACACTCTGTCCACAGTCAAGCATGGTGGTGGCTCGGTGATGCTCTAGGGCTGCTTTGCATCCTCTGGCACTGGAAACCTGCAGCGTGTGGAAGGCAGATGGATTCATTGAAGTATCAGGAAATCCTAGGAGAAAACATCATGCCGTCTGTGAGAAAGCTGAAGCTTGGGTGTCATTGGACCTTCCAACAGGACAGTGATCCCAAGCATACCTCAAATTCCACCAAGGCTTGGTTGCAGAAGAAGTCCTGGAAGATTCTTCAGTGGCCATCACAGTCACCTGACTTGAACTCCATAGAAAATCTCTGGTGGGATTTGAAGAAGGTGGTTGCAGCACGCAAACCCAAAAATATTACTGAACTGGAGGCCATTGCTCATGAGGAATGGGCTAAGATTCCTCAGGAACGTTTGCAGCAGGTCATAACAGCAAACGGGTGCTCTACTAAGTACTAAAGATGCTTACCATTAAGGGATTGAATCATTTTGAAACTGGAGAAGTCATTATAAGTTGCATTTTCAGTTGAATTTGGGGAAACCATTTGAAGCATTCGTTGTGTTGAACTATTTCAATTGCTTTTGTTTGATTTGTTCATTGCAAACAGCTGAAAATCTGTAATTTTCGACATTAAACCTGATTTGCAATGGGGGTTGAATAATTTTGATTGCAACTCTATATAAAAAAAAAACAAAAAACAGTTCAACTGCTCACTGTATTTGCTCAATACATGTAATATAACATGATGATTAGGTTTTTAGACAGTTGTATGATCCTGATCAATTTTGCACAGAGTTAAACAGAAGTGAATCACTCCTTCAATAACTGATGCATATAAAAGTACATCATTTATCCCTAGGCTCATTTCTATGATAGATCTATAATTATGTATTATCTGTAATAGAGCATGGTCTGTGAGCGCACTGTATGGTAGTTGAAGGCACATTGATTGGGTTAATCAATACTAATTCATGCTTTATCTCAACTTATCTTAATGTGGTAAGAAGCTATGAGTATTAAAGGAAAGTTGAGCCACTTGGATGAGGATCCTGTGTAGATATTAAACCACCTGAGTCCATTAAATTTGTACATTTCGGCCACATTTGATTTCAATTCAAAATATAAAATAAAATATTCAGGGTAATTTTTATGTGTTTATATTCTGTGATGCCTGCATAAACTGTTGGGGAAATTAGGTTAAAATGATTGTACTCTCTTATACTCCTGTTCTCTCTCATTTGTTCACTTGTTGAGCTGAAGTTCAATTCAATATGGTTTATTGATTTTGCATATACGTGTAGTATTTTAGAACCAGAGCATGGTTTGTGGTCAATTTTTCACAAGCATTTATTGGCAAAATAATGATATTAAAATATTATATTGCCCGAAATCCAATAGCTTTTAACCTAAAGCATTGTATTTCCATAGTTGTTTTTCATTTGCCTTATTACCATATAGGAATTAATAAAGGAATTAATAAAGGCTTTTTATTGATGTTTAATGTAGACTGCATAACTTTGGTTTGAGAAAACAGAATTACAAATGTTCATTTACTTTTCTCAGAGTCCGAGGAAGAGGAGGAAAACCCTGTCTCATTGTGTGACAAAGTCTCTCTGTACAAGGGTGACATTACCATCCTGGAAGTGGATGCCATCGTGAATGCTGGTAAGAATGCTTCCTGGATATGAACTTGCTTTACTCACTGTGTTGCTGTTTGGGCCTAGTAATGCACCAGCTTGTTGTCTTTGGCTGCCCCCTAGTGCCTGTATGTCTTTTTTTTTTTTTTTTTTTCCCTTTACACACACTCACTAAAAGCGCTAGGGATCAATTTGTGTGATGCTGATGCTGATTGATTAAAAGGTGTGTTAATTTCAAACAGATTACAGCAAGAAATATGCATGGGCGGACATCAGTCTGGGGATGATGCCAAAGTATCACTATATGTGGGGGATGAAAGTTGAAAAATATTGTGCCTGTACAACATATCCCAAATCAATTTTATACAAACGTCCAGAGGATTATAGTGCAGAGTCCGGTGTGACAGGTATATTGACCTTCTTAATTAGTTCACATACAGTGCTGAAAATGATTTGCCCCATATTGATTTCTTCTGTTTTTGTGTACATCTCATACTAAATAGTTTTAGATCTTCGAACGTAATACAACATAAAACAAAGGTAACCTGAGTAAACACACAATACAGTTTTTATTATTATTATTATTTTTGTATTGAAGCAAAAAACATTATCTAACACCCATGTGAAAAATTAATTGCCCCCTTAAACTTAAACTCTGGTTGTGTCATCTTTAGCAGCAATAACTGCAACCAAATGCTTCTGATAACTGGAGATCAGTCTTTCACAGCGCTGTGGTGGAATTTTGGCCCACTCTTATTTGCAGAACTGCTTTAGCTCGGCCACACTGGAGGGTTTTTGAGCCTGAATGTTTAACGTCCTGCCACAGCATCTCAATTGGTTCAGGTCAGGACTTTGACTAGGCCACTCCAAAACTTTTAATTTTGCTTTTTTTTTTGAGCCATTCAGAGGTGGACTTACTCCTATGCTTTGGATCGTTGTCTTGCTGCATAATCCAGTTGCGCTTGAGTTTCAACTTACGGACTGAAGACCGGACATTCTCCTTTAGGATTTTCTGGTAGAGAGCAGAATTCATGTTTCCCTCAATTATTGCAAGTTGCCCAGGCTCTGAAGCAGCAAAGCATCCCCACACCATCACACTGCCACCACCTTGCTTGACTGTAGGTATGATGTTCTTTTTGTGGAATCCTGTGTTTGGTTTACGCCAGATGTAACGGGACCCCTGTCTTCCAAACAGTTTGAATTCCAACTCCTCAAAATCTGCAGAACATTTTCCCAAAAGGTTTGAGGATCATCAAGGTGTGTTTTGGCAAAATTCACACACATGTTCTTCTGGGTTAGCAGTGGTTTTCGCCTCACCACTCTTCCATGGATGCCATTTTTGCCCAGTGTCTTTCTGATAGTGGAGTCAAGAACAGTGACCTTTATTGATGCAAGAGAGGTCTGAAGTTCCTTTGATGTTGTCCTTGGCTCTTTTGTGATTTCCTGGATGAGTAGTTGCTGTGCTCTTGTAGGAATTTTGGAAGGTCGGTCACTTCTGGGAAGGTTCACTACTGTGCTGAATTTTTCTATTTGGAGATAATGGCTCTCACTGAGGTTCTTTGGAGTCCCAGAGCCTTTGAAATTGCTTTGTAACCCTTCCCAGGCTGATGTATTTCAATCACCTTCTTTCTCATCATTTCTGGAATTTCTTTAAACTTTGGCATAGTGTGTTACTGGGTAAGACCTTTTAACCAACTTCATGCTGTTGAAAGTGTTGATTTGATTGAACAGAGCAGTAATCAGACCTGGTTGCGTCTAGTCCAACTGAACCCCATTATGAATGCAGTTTCACAGATTTGGGGAATTAGTAACTACGGGGACAAATACATTTTGACGCATGTTC
This sequence comes from Cranoglanis bouderius, assembly GCA_023630585.1. Taxonomy (NCBI): domain Eukaryota; kingdom Metazoa; phylum Chordata; class Actinopteri; order Siluriformes; family Cranoglanididae; genus Cranoglanis; species Cranoglanis bouderius. The sequence goes on along the minus strand of CM042548.1, from coordinate 17,641,376 downwards.
ATATCCAGTTGCATATGAAATATGGATATTATATAACTTTTTTTTTTTTTTTTTTTTTTTTTCATTTAAAAATTATATTTTGTGTTTACTCAGGTTGCCTTTGTTTTATCTTAGATTTTGTTTTAATTTCTGAAACAATTTAGTACGAGACACAAAAACAGAAGAAATCAGTAAAAAAAATCAAATACTTTTTGACATCACTGAAAGATATAGGAGTGGCTGTCACATAATTTAAGCTATACACAGCCCACCATGTAATGTTAATTAACATTAGCTAACTTGCTGAAATAACTGGCTGGTATTTCATATGTTACAAAATGAGACACATTCAATGTCTCACTTGTTCAGCTGAAACTCTGCATTACTCCTGAATCCTTTTCCGTCTGGCCTTTGAATAATTTTTGATGAGACTTATTTCAGATCTTACTCCCCCGTCTTATCCTCCACGTTCAGCCTCATCGGATGATGACTGTCTCAAAACTGTAAAAGTAGTTGGACCTTTTTTCGTGCCTAAGCCTGGACTGTGATTATGTATGAGGTTTCTGTGCGAGGTTTTTGTGATGAGGCTATTACTGACTTTCCAGGGTGACTCTCAGCAGCTCTGGAGCACCACATTTTAAAGTATTTTTCTGTTTTTCTCGTTTAACTCCATAATTCCCCTTAATGCATTTCATTTTTAACAAAGAAATCTAAGGCAAACCATATCTTTTATTTATTTATTTATTTTATTTATATCCCCCCCCCAATTTGCACTGTGCAAAATCAATTTTTTTGCTTTTCATGTTCCTTCCTTGAACTTGTTCATAACCTCAAAGTTGATTGGATGAGCAGACCTGTCACGATAATTAAGTTATTGACGTATCGTAAGACATATGCACATGACCTCGATCATTTTTGCTGACCTCGATATTGCCCATTGTGTTTACATGCGTGTTTGTTTACATTAAAATGTTGGTGACCCTCATTCTTGTCATTCGTGCTGCTTCTGTCCTCTCGTCAGCAAATTAAAATTCGAACTTTGAATATTTGTCGAATTTAAGATAAGTGCACATTCGAATGCAAAAACAGTGTGTTTCAAGGACTGGCATCAATTTTTAAATAAAACATGTTGGAAAAAATGACGCAAGATATTAACAATGCACTAGCAGTGAAGAATAAAAATCTAGAAAGAATAGTTCTAGTGTTTCAGATACTCATAGTTAATAATGTCGGGGTTTCAGCTGCTTAAGTTTCTTGAGCTAAAGCTGAACAATTAATAAACTGAAGCGCTTTGCTAGCAGGTTAATTAACTCCCCCAAACGCACCCTATACTGAGATTAATCAGTATTTACACAACATAAACCTAATATTACAACTTGCTTCTGCCAAAATTAAACGAATGCACAAGTGAACTTGAACTTAAGTAAGGCGCTAGGTAGAATCACGTTGTGAATACGCTCTTTCCGTAACAACGCACTAAAACATGGACAACAAATAACCAAAGCATAAAGAATTCACAATATTGTGTTACAGTAGTGTACTCATTGTAATGTTATTATTTCAGGAGATCAGGTTTTCACAACAAGGGCAGATTTCACATATTTTTGTTGATACATGTTTAAGGTAATATATAAAATGTGTGAATATTTGGTTTCCTTTTTGCATTTTCTTGTCAACTGAAATGCCACTGACTAACATTTGATGCCATTTTAGTCCGGGTAAAATTAATATATTTGACATGACAAAATATCGACTAAATTTATAGGATATTTCCGTCAGAAGACAAAAACTCTTTTTTGATGTTCCGGATCCAATGTCTGAATATTCTTAAGGATTAAAAGTCCTCTTTGCTCTTTAAAAGGGTGCACCTACGTTATTATGCTATTATATCATCATTATATCAGTGGCATAAAATTGTCTTAAAATGACAATATTGTTTATCGCAATTATTTCTGGGACAATATATCATCCAACTAAAGTAGATATCGTGACCGGCCTATGGGTGAGTCATCACAGAGTGACGACTGCTGTCCGCTGAGCCGTGAATCGGCAGATCTCGTCTCTGATTTAAAGCTAGCGATCCTATCATATCTGTTATCTGAAATGTTGTTTGTGTACGAGGTATGAGGGCTTTGTACATGCTGCAGGCATCTTTGAATAATAGATACCGACTTGTCAGGCGTTCATAGTGTTTTCTCTTCCCTCATTCAAGAAGGTTGATGACTTGTCTTGGATGTGGATGAGCTTGTTATTTGCATATGCTGACTAAAGGAGTATGTTCCATTTCAGACATGGGTTATTGTCTCCCGTGAGGCTTCACATTATGCAAAGAATAACGATGCCTCATTATTTACTTAGTACACATCGACGGAATATTAAAAAATAAACAGGGCCGACAGGTGAAAGAGATGTTTTTCAGTTTCCAGATTTTGCATTTGGATGCAACCCTTAGTGGGTAACTCTGTGAGGCTTCATATCACCTTTAATAATGCCTCATAAAGCTCCAATCATGTGCTTTAGCTAAGTAACTTGTAAGAGACTATTACCTTTATTTTGCAAATGAAATATGAAACGGATTCGTGATCAGGCACATTACTGAATTTGACACCTACTGAAATATATGGTATTAATGTAACTGAGGAAAAAGTTGTTCCTGCTGGTCTTTATGACTGGCTCTGACAAGAGCTTTATGGAGAATCATTAAATGTCTCAAATGCTGTTAAGTGCTCTTAACATTTGCTAATGGGCTTGTTATCTTGGCTTAAGTTGGGAATCGCATATTAATGATTTATATTGCAGCGGGCACGGGTTCTTAGAAAATAATTGTAATGACTCCAGTAATGCCAATACCTCACCTGGAAAAAGTGCGTGATCCAAAAGGACCACAGTGTTTCCACTGTTGCAGTTCTTTTGTTGTGTGTTTGTTGCAATGTTTTATATCACAGTGCTTTTGAATTCTTGAATCTGATTGTTCAGGAGGTGTTGGTTAATTTTCTATAGCAGCAGCTCGGAAAGTAGTGCCAATCAGCCTAATCACTGATTATCGTGAAGCTTTCTGTAAGGAGCTGTTTATTTAGCATTTATGGAAGGAGACATGTCCACGTCTTTTGCCCATTCTTCCTTCCTTCCATCCATCCATCCATCCATCCATCCATCCATCCATCCATCCACTCATTCATTCACAGATCCAAACATCTAGACTTCTCTCTCTTTCTTTCTTTCTCACTCAGGCTTAAGTTTTCTGCTATGGGAGAGTTTTCAGGACAGAGGGATTTGTGTTTTCTGGTTTCTTGGTAAAATGACACGTGTTTTAGTCTTATTAACTTTGCCAAAGAGAATAAAACTGGTAGCTCAGTGGTTAAGATGTTGGGCTACTGATTGGAAGGTCGTGAGTTCAAATCCCAGCACTGCCAAGCTGCCACTGTTGGGCCCTTGAGCAAGGCCCTTAGCCCTCAACTGCTCAGATGTATAAATTAAATAAACATAAGTCGCTCTGGATAAGGGCGTCTGCCAAATGCCATAAATGTAAATGTAAAAGAGAGGTTTGTGAGGGAATGCTGTAATATAATAGGAACAGAAAACTTTAGAAAGTGCTGTTATAGGTAAATGATCAACTTTGCGGTGGTAACGGCTATATGCTTGGTGTCCTTGATTTATTTTCCTTAAACTGCGCACCTTATTGTGTTTTATTCCTTACATAATTATTCCTTGCGTTAGTGTACAAAGGTGTGAAATCCTGCCTTCATGATGTGTATATATTTTTTTCAAATAGCTTTGTAGATTTGTTTAGTGAAGAAACCAGTGTGTCCTTTTGAAGCCACCCTTAAAGTTGTGTTGGTGAAAGCCTGTACCCTACGAAAGGCTGAGCTCAGTAAGGAACAGATGGCAGAGAAAAATATTAAGCATTTTCTGCTTCAGCCCTTTTGAGGTTTGCAGATCAATCTGGCAATTTACTTGCTTGCTAATCCATAGCTCATCTGATGGATTTAAGTGCCCTTTGCCTGACTTTCTTTTCTTTTCTTTTTAAAAAAAATACTTTTCAAAGAAAGCATGAGGGGGAAAAAATGAACTTCGAACAGCTTTTTATTCATTCATTTTATTTTGCTCTCTCCTCTTTTTCTCTCCATCTCTCCATCATTCCCTCTTTATGTATGCAGAGATTTATGTGTAATCCTAGTTTGTAACCCTGATATACCTTGTTTTAGTTATTGCTGTTGGATCTAGTTTTGTTCAGGAGCGTAATTGACTCATAGGGCTGAAAGTGCGAGGGAAGTCACGGGACACACAGATGGCTGAATGTTCTATCTATTAAAAGCCAGCGGAGATCAGAGAAGTAATCACACTAAAGCAACAGGACAGTGGAGTAATAAGATTAAGTGTTTAAACAGACCGTTAGAATAGGTTTAGATTTGTTAGTTTGGCCCTTTTCAAGCCCCTTACATTCATAATTAGCTTCTTAGTATAAGCTATAGTTTCTGGAGTGAATTGCTATCAGATGCAAATGAAACAATGGTGTTGGTCTCTCTTAGAAAGCAAACATGGTTCCATCTCGCACCCTCAAATGTTCTTTGATAAGTCCATCTGGGAGAGCCCGTACCCTGCGTTCACACCAGCAGTGTCGAAGCAGCCAGAAGCCAATCATTTTTAGTGGCTCAGCTGTTAGATATGTGAAAACGTTGAACTTCATGCAAATGAGAAGATACATGGTGTGATGACTAACATTGGGAGTGAGGGACGGTGCTTCTTTTTTTCCTCCTTTAATCTAAAACATTTGATTATTTATTTATTTTTTTTACTTGTTCTTAGTCACAGCTCCTGAACCAGCCAGTAAGGCTTGATGTGCTTCTACAGGCTTGAAGTGTTTTATTTCCCCAGTTTAGAATGACACCAATTTTCAGTTCTTTGTGACACTGCAGACAGTTAACATGTACAATATGTACCCAAGTGATTTCTCTCCAGAACTGAAATTTCAGCAGAAATACATATAATTAGCAGACAAGACGTCATCGGGTTTGGTCGACAGGAATAGTGTAGTTGTGAACCAGACTCTTTTCTGTTTCTGACGACTGTCACACAGTTGCAAATAAACCATATTTTCCATCAGTTAACAGGTTGTCAATCCTCAGCAGAGTAAACTGAAGTAACTTCAGAGAGCTGTGCAGGGTTTTTCCTGGGTCAGAAATGGTCTTCGGTGGTGGCCGACAGACATGGTCATCAACACACACAGTCAAAAGTACCCTACCCACGTGATCTGCGAGCCCAATACTGACAATAAATTTAAAATAAATGCACAGAAACAGTTTGTGATTTTTGCTTATCCTATTTATTCATGAAATAAAAAACAATCACTGTCAGGACAGATAATAAAACAAAGTGCTTACAACTATTTTACATGTAAACGTCATCATTACTAAAGTATGTATATAGTTAGAAAAAAAAATATGAAGAACTGAAATGTCAGAGGTAACCCTAGGTATCCTTCTTTGCTAGACCTGATAATTATTTTGGTATATAATCATATCAATATTAAAAAGTAGCATTAAAAAAAGTGGCATTTAAAATTTTATTTTAACTAATAGTCTAATTTTCTACCATATACAATTATAAAATAAAATTAGCAGCTAGCTAACAACTTGCTTTGCTCTGGTTTCACCTCACTCCAGTCTAAACTAAATGATTTTATAGGTTTTTTACTACACATTGTCATTGAAATTACCTGAAAATACTGTGGATTATTAAGGCTAAATCTTATTAAATGGGGTAAGCACACTTACGTTCTCATTTCAGAGGTGTTCTGAGTAAATGATTTGTTATACACCGACTCAGACAGTGATGTCTCGTGAGTTCAGTGTTGGACAGATCAGTTGTTTTAACCATTCATTAAAATTAATCGGTTCAAAGGAGTCATTAGGTCACAAATCGGACATTAGCGGACGTGGACGCGTTGTGTGCTAATCCCGGCTGTTAGGCCATCGCAAAAGATTTGTGTCAACACAGAAACACTTCATCACTGGATAGGATTCTTTTTCGTTTATTGAAAGTGTGGTTTATGTCAGCTGCATGTGCGTAACGCTTGGCAGAGAAGATAAGACGACGTTTTTTTGAGCACAATTTACACCCAGCGGTAATTCGGGGAAAAAAATTCTCTGAATGCGCCACGTGAAACATGGATTCGGTCTTCCTTTTACCCTCGTGTCAGTTGATTTTGAGTAATTTGTGCGATGGAGAGAGAGCAAAAACAGTGCTTAGTTTGAAGACAGAGACAGTGCACGGGGGGAGGGGCTCTCTGCTCGTTCTCTCCCTCAGTTAACATGTGCCCTATCACAGGCGCAGCAGTCATCTGCATATAACTACATATAAATCACAATAACTGATCAAATAAGGCTTCAAAAAAATTTTCAATGCAGGAAAAACCCTGATGTGAACATGTGGTTCTGTGCAAAGCATTTACAGCATCCTTAGTAACTGCCTGGTCAGGGTCACCATGGTTTAAATTAGGTTACTACTTTGTTTATGCAGGTATATTGGGAATGGAACCAAGTTTGTTTATTTCCAGTGATTCTGGGGACATGGTGTTAGGGTTCATAATTAATTAAAACAATTTCAGTGTAGGTCACACCCACTTTGAGCTTAACTCCGAATACAGATATGGATATTTGGAGCAGATACAGATGGTGTCATTGCATTAAACTTGTAATATACATGATATAAAATATGAATGGTAAAGGTTCACTGCTTGGTTAAATGTCGCCAAATATTTGTAGATTTGTTTTAAATGCATTACTCATATTTTTAAAAATAAGTGAAGATAATTGTATTGCTTTGATTGACTTTGATTGGTTATTACACTAGTTTCACTGTAATAAACAGTGGTACAGCAACTGCTATTCAGTTTCTTTATGTAGGAAAAACAAGTTTGTAATCATGCTTGGCAGATGTTTAATTCCATGTAAACCTCCAATAAGAGCCTGGAGCAATCATCACAATGCAAATCACAGTCTCAAACGATATTATTCCCCCCACCACCCAGTTGTTCCTAATCTCCAAATCTGAAATTTATTCAGAATGCTCACAGCATTCAATAAAACCCTGAGTGATTGTTTTAGGGCAATATTGCAGTAATGATTTATAAACAGTATATTATGCAGCCCTAAAGGGACTGAATTCATTTATTAATTGGAAACACACAGCACTAAGTAGGGTGGTACATTATGTACAGTTAGTCTCAGGATCTTTCTCACTTGTTTCTATTATTTTGACAACAATTAATTAGTTAGTTTCCATTCTAATAAAAAACCCTTTTTATTAGACTGAAACTTTCAGTGCAAAGTTTGCATATAGATTTTGTCATGTGTGGTTTTTTTTTTTTTTTTTTTAAGAATTATCTATTCATTTTCTTTTCTTTTTGCAAGGATTGCCCTTGAAAGAATAGTTGTAAATGTGAAAATGCAATGTTTTAATGTTGCCCTTGAGTGAACAGGAAAGATGTAACTTTAGTTTTTGTGGCTGAAGTGTGATTTTGTAAATTGGATTATCCATCACATACTTCAGATATAATCCTGAAAATGATATAATCTCGAATCCAGAAAAAAGTGGCAAAAAATTCTTCATTCATTAATGTAATAAAGCTGAAAGGACTGATGTACAGTGCCCTTCACTAATATTGGCACCCTTGGTAAATATGAGCAAAGAAGGCTGTGAAAAATTGTCTTTGTTTAACCTTTTAATGTTTTGTTTAAAAAATTCTCAAAGTACTCTGCTCTCATGGATATCAAACAATTGCAAACACAACACAGGTTTATCAAAAAAAAACTAATTTAAATATAGGTGTGCAACAATTATTGGCACCCTTTTAGTCAATACTTTGTGCTATCTCCCTTTGTCAAGACAACAGCTCTGAGTCTTCTCCTATAATGCCTGATGAGGTTGGAGAATACATGGCAAGGGATCTGAGACCATTCCTCCATACAGAATCTCTCCAGATCCTTCAAATTTCAAGGTCCACGCTGGTGGACTCTCCTCTTCAGTTCACCCCACAGGTTCAAGTCAGGGGACTGGGATGGCCATGGCAGGACCTTGATTTTGTGGTCAGTGAACCATTTTCTTGTTGATCTTGATGTATGTTTTGGATCATTGTCCTGCTGGAAGATCTAACAACAGACCATTTTAAGCTTTCTGGCAGAGGCAGTCAGGTTTTCATTTAATATCTGTTGATATTTGATAGAGTCCATGATGCCATGTATCCTAACAAAATGTCCAGGTCCTCTGGCAGAAAAACAGCCCCAAAACATTAATGAGCCACCACCATATTTAACCGTGGGCATGAGGTACTTTTCCATATGGCTACCTCTCTGTGTGCACCAAAACCACCTCTGGTGTTTATTGCCAAAAAGCTCTATTTTGGTTTCATCTGACCATAGAACCTGATCCCATTTGAAGTTCCAGTAGTGTCTGGCAAACTGAAGACGCTTGAGTTTGTTTTTGGATGAGAGTAGAGACGTTTTTCTTGAAACCCTTCCAAACAACTTGTGGTGATGTATGTGACTTCGGATTGTAGTTTTGGAGACTTTCTGACCCCAAAACGCAACTAACTTCTGCAATTCTCCAGCTGTGATCCTTGGAGATTTTTTGGTCACTCGAACCATCCTCTTCACAGTGTGTTGAGACAATATAGACACGCGTCCAATTCCAGGTTGATTCATAACATTTCCAGTTGACTGGAACTTCTTAATTATTGCCCTGATGGGGCATTTTCAATGCTTGTGCTATTTTCTTATAGCCGATTCCCATTTTGTGAAGCTCAACAACCTTTTGCCGCACATCACAGCTATATTCCTTGGTCTTACCCATTGTTATGAATGACTAAGGGAATTTGGCCTATGTGTTACCTCATATTTATAACCTTGTGAAACAGGAAGTCATGATTGAACAATTTTCTGTTCCTAGTCACCCAGGTGTACTAAAAAATGTAAAATATCAATGGGAATGTACTTCAGATATATTTTTCTCATATGAATTCATAGGGGTGCCAATAATTGTGGGACACCTATATTTAACAAAGATATTATTTTTTGGATGAAGCTGTTGTTTGCAATTGTTTGATATCCATGAGAGCAGAGTATTTTTGATTTTTTTTTTTTTTTTTTTTTTTTTTTTGTTGTTGTTTGTTTGAACAATAAAGACAGTTTTTCAAAGCCTCCTTTGCTCATATTTACCAAGGGTGCCAATATTAGTGGAGCGCATAGTTCTTCTAATAGTTCTTCTATTGACAGTTGAAAATAAATTCACTTCAAAAAGCTATAGATAGTGAAACTAAACTTGAGATCATGTTACATGTTACATGCAAGATCATTAATAACATGAAATCTTCTTATCTTTCCATGTTTCCAAATTTAAACAGACTCAAAGTTATCCTCATAAGATATATTTGCCGTTTATTTTGTACTTTTTCACATAAGCTACGAGGCTAACGTAGGTAGCAAGTAACGGAAGACTTTTTCAAAACGTTTTGAGTAAACACAAGCCCAAACCTTTTATATATTTGCTTCAAATGACTAGTTACGTTATGCCTAAAATTTTGACTTTGTAAAGCTCTACATCCATTGTTCTCAGGATAGTCTCTGGTTCCACTACGACCCTAATCAGGACAAAGTGATGACTAAAGATGAATGAATAAATGGTCTGCATAACTTTCAGCTTGCTGATACATTTCCACCTTTCAGTTTTGTGAGGTTGGGCCAAAAGTGTCAAATATAATGTTACAGCTTGTAGCTACACAGTGAAGTTTTGTTTTGCTATAGATCACAAGAAGAGTCTGAAAAACTGGATGTAATTTGAGGCAGATATTTGCAGAAAAAAGATTTAGGGATTTCCATTACTCGTTAGGCTCGTAGCTCCAGGGTAAAACTAAATAAGCAGACACCAAACGCTAAAAACATCTCAGCTGATCGGCCATTTTGGTGGAAAATTATGTACATTTAAGGTTTTAAATGACAGAAACCACCATATAGTGCGTTGTATTTTCATTTTTTCCTTGCATTTTGTTTATTGAAAGAGTGGCATGTGTAAGGGAATTGTTAGCAAATTTTCAGCGGTGATGCTTCATCAACTTGTGTTTTAACAGTGCTGTAACCTTTAGAAATCCTTCAGTCCCACAACATCTGTAGGGTGACTATTTTTAATCCTACACATAAAGGCTATGTGGGCTGGTGTTTGTACTCCGGTGCTGTAGCTTTCATGCATGAGAAATGCTAGGCAGCATGAAATTAAATGGCAATGGCAAATTAATTCTGGGCAACTTCCCTGCACACGCTGAGAGAGGTTAGGATGCAGGCATGAAGAACTGGCTTTTAAATCACTCTCTGGATGGCCAATTATTTTTGCATGGAAATAAATTTCTTGTCAGTCTCACTAATTGAAATAGCAAGTGATGTTGAAGCCGTTCTAGGTGTGGAAATTTTTAATTGCTCTCCTTTGCATGTTTTCACACAAGGCTGGCACTGTGTAAAGTAAACAGAATAGGTGGAAAATATTTCATATGGTCTTACATGGTAGGTATGCCAGGTAAGCTAGTTTTAAATTGTTGTGCTTTTTTTTTCTTTTTTTTTTTTCTTTTTTTTTTTCTCTTTTTTCTTTTTTTTAAAACAACTTTTCAAAAGAATCCGTCAGACTAAACATGAAAGAATTAGATGCTCCTACAAGGCCTTTTTTGCTTTTATAAACTTGTGTTATGTAATACACTCAATTTAGCAGCAGACTATTTGATAACTGTTCTAAATGGAGAGGTTTTTTTTTGTTTTTTTTTTCCTATTTTCTTGCCTCTCAGTGACGGAACAGAGGCTATATGCTGTAATGGTGACTAATGCAAAATCCACAAGGCTTAATGGAGAGCACTTAGCATCCGTCTTTAAGCGATGATCGATGGAGTCACTTTTCTAATTGTCAGTGGAGAGAAAGAAAAAAAAATCTGAGGCCACACCTCTTCAGCAAAACATATTCTGCTATTGGTTTAAAAAAAAAAAAAAAACATCATCAGGAAGTGAGCAACAGAAAGATCATTTCACACTGATTGTCACTTTAATTGACACTTTAATTGACATTCCATAAAAGTTGGGATTTTTTCTAAAATGCAATAAAACCAAAACCTGTGAGTCATTCTCATGTCTCTTGAAACTTTAATTAGCTGACAAAAGTACAAAGAAAAGATATTGTGTTTTCACTGACCAACTTAATTGTATTTTGTAAATATAAACAAATTTAGAATTTGATGCCTTCAGCACACTCAAAAAAAGGCAAAATAAGACTGGGCATAAAAGGAGCATCAAGCTCAGTGTTTGCAAGCAAGGCTGGGTCATGCCTCACCACTTTGTGCCAAACTTCGTGAGAGAATTGTCAGTCAGTTCAAGAAGAACATTGCTCAACGCAAGATTGAAAAGAATTTAGGTCTTTCACCATCTACAGTGCATAATACTGTGAAAAGAGTCAGGGAATCCGGAGAAATCTCATTGCATAAAGGGCAAGGCCAGAAACCACTGTTGATCGTGCGTGACCTTCGAACCCTCAGGCGGCATTGCCTGAGAAATCATCATGCTACTGTGATAAATATAGCCACATGGGCTCGGGAGTACTTCGGGAAACCGTTATCACTTAACACAGTCCGCCGCTGCATTCAGAAATGCAACCCGAAACTCTATTACGCAAGGAGGAAGCCACACATCAACTATATTCAGAAATGCAACCCGAAACTCTATTACGCAAGGAGGAAGCCACACATCAACTATATTCAGAAATGCAGCCAAGTTCTCTGGGCCCAAGCCCATCTCAGATGGGCTGAAAGGCAGTGGAAACGTGTGCTGTGGTCAGATGAGTCCAGGTTTCAGCTTGTTTTTGGGAAAAACGGATGTCGAGTTCTCCATGCCAAAGATGAAAAAGACCAACCAGGCTGTTATAAGCGAAGGGTGCAAAAGCCAGCATCTGTGATGGTATGTGGGTGCATCAGAGCCCACGGCATTGGTGACTGGCATATGTGTGAAGGTACCATTGATGTGGAGGCGTATATTGTGATTTCAGAGAGACATACTGTATGTGCCAACAAGGCAACGTCTTTTCCCAGGAAGTCCATGGTTATTTCAGCAGGACAGTGTCAGGCCTCATTCAGCTTGGCTTTGTAGACACAGAGTGTGTGTGCTTGACTGGCCTGCCAGCAGTCCAGATCTGTCTCCTATGGGGCATCATGAAGAGGAGAATCAGACAATGGTGACCAAGGACTGCCGAGCAGCTGAAGTCTTGTATCAAGCAAGAATGGGCAAAAACTGCAACAATTAGTCTCCTCAGTTCTCAAACGATTAAAAAGTGTAATTAAAAGGAAGGGTGATTGTAACACAGTGGTAAACATGCCTCTGTCCCAACTTTTCTTTGAGTGTGTTGAAGGCATCAAATTCTAAATTTGTTTATATTTACAAAATACAATTAAGTTGGTCAGTGAAAACATTGAATATCTTTTTTCTGTACTTTTGTCATTTAATTAAAGTTTCAGGAGACTTGACTAATCACAGAGTTTTGTTTTTATTGCATTTTAGAAAAAATCCCAACTTTTATGGAAATGGGGTTAGTATATATTGATATATATTTAATAGTATTTAATACTGAATAAATAAATTATATACTTATCCAGTTGCACATTTTATTTTATGCTTTGGCTTATTTTGCTGTAACGTACACAGCCAAAGACTTAAAGAAAAAATCAAAGATAATATAACATAAATAAAATAAGAGAATGTTTGTTTCTAAATTCTGCTAAAAAATTTGCAAAAATTAAATGGCAATAGCAAATTAATTTCACAATCAGCAATAGAAAATTAATTTTGATCAGAATTCGAAAGAAAATTAATTTGATAAAATAAATGTACAATTCTTTGGCAATGGCGAATTAATTTTACAAAAATGTAATGCCAATGACAAACTGAAGGGGGCACGGTGGCTTAGTCGTTAGCACGTTTACCTCAGACCTCCGGGGTTGGGTTTGATTCCTGCCTCCACCCTGTGCCCGTGGAGCTTGCATGCTGTCCCTGTGCTTTGGGGGTTTCCTCCAGGTACTCCGGTTTCCTCCCCCAGTCCAGAGAGGCTGATTGGCATCTCTAAATTGTCCGTATAGTGTGTGTGTGTGATTGTGCCCTGCGATGGGTTGGAACCCTGTCCTGGATGTCTCCCACCTTTTGCCTCGAGTCCCCTGGCTCCAGGCTCCCCCATGACCCATAGGATAAACGGTACGGAAAATGGATGGATGGATGGACGACAAATTGATTAATGTGTGAATGTGGAAGAAAAGGCTTAAATCCAGCAGTCAGTAGTGCAAAGTCAATATATTGTAGTAGTCCAGAATCAATATATTGCTTGTATGCACATTCCTGGACTAAAAGTGGAATTATACTGTATAAAAATTTGATTTAAATATAGTTGTACAGTACAATTTAGGGAAAAAAAATCCTCTTAAATGTCATTTTTGATGATAACAAAAAGTAAAGATGAAACTTGAATATTACTGTAGTAATTGTAGTAAGTGAAGATAATGTAATATTAATGTAGACTGACCGTTAAAGCCCTGAAATGTGCCTTATGCTCTATAATGAAGATTTTAAAGTCTTAAACATATACAAGGTACACGGGACCCTTAGGACTGCGAGTTAAATGTTTGACATCAGCATATCTTATATTTTGCATACCTTTTTTTTGTGTTGTATGTATTTTTTGTATTTGATGTATACTATGTAAGGCAACCTTGAGCTTTGGATAGGAATTATATAAATAAAACTTCTTCTTATATGAATTCTAGATCTCTATTCTGAGAATGAGTTTAGACAGGAAATGTGTGTGTGTGTATCACAGAGATGATGATAACCCTAGACCGCATGCACAGGGCAACTCCTTTTCACTTCCGTCCACCGTCATTGCTTAAAGTTCCTAAAGTGTTGCATTTAGAATAGCGTCAGACTTGCAGCGTGGTCCAGAGTTAGGGGTTAAGTCATTCGGCATGCACAATTAAAAAGAAATGATCCACTCGCTTTAATTGTATGAAAATCAATCTAACAATGTTGGCATGGAAAACTACGAGCATGCTTGATCCAAATGTGACTACCAGCTTTGAATAAGTCAATAAGCACTGTTGTGCTAGCCAAAAAAGTATTAGCTAATTTGCTAATTTGGCAGTCGTCCTTAGTGTTTTGAGTGAGAACACCAAGTTGGAATTAATCGACTTGATAAAAGTCATTTGTTGCTTTACTGTTCTGTTAATTTAATAAGTTGTTATTAATTGTGTGGTCATAAATGTTCACATCTCTGTATGAGCAGTAAACATTGCCCAGGCTTTTTGGGCTGTTGCACTTGCTAAGCATTGCTTGCTAGCTAAAATAATCAGGCTAATAAACTAGTAAACATTGCTAATTGAAACAATTAAGAGTACAAGCTTTATCTAAGGTAGCCATAATTAGATGTTTCCACTCAACACTGAATTTCCTGGATGATGGGTACAGCATGGTCAGTGCTACGCTATACCAATTTTTTTCCTAGTACGTCTGAAAATGTAACGCTTCCTTTAGTGTTTCCTTTCAGTGTATATTTCTTACATTGCACCAGCTTCATGTTTGAAGTGAATGGTGAATGGTGGCTCGTCTGCACCTTTATACTGTATCAGATCATATGCTAGCAAAAATGATTTCAAATCAGTGACAGGGCGGTGATGTTCTTTACCAGCTGATTATTTTCCTGTAACAGCCTGTCCTGAAGATTTCCTTTTTTTTTCTTTTTTTATTCCTCTTATATAACAGTAATTTGCCAACGCTTACAATTTTTTATTTATTAAAGAACAAGCACAGTGTGTTCTTTTTAAAGTTGAAAGAAAAAAGCAAACACGCCGTATTATTTCCCAGTTAAATAAATAGCCATGGCGTGTTCCTGTTCTCCAGTCGATAGGGATTTATAAGCTACTTGTGGGTGAAAGTCAGTGTGTAATGCACTATAGGCGAGTTCAGAGTTCAGTCATCATCTGTTTCAGTCATGTAGTCTTTATTTGTTTAGTAATAGGGAATTTTATATTCAGTAGGTTTTATAGGTCTGTTTCTTCTTACTGAAAGCGGGTCAATTTAAATTTCAAATCTCACGACGTAGCTTTCTGACGTTGTTTCTCCCTTTTTTTTTTTTTTTATTTCTCATGGTGCACCCTGAGGTCATGTGGTAGAACCTTTATGATCACCATGAGGAATAGTGCAAAATCTGCAGAATTGACACAAACACAAATTGAGATTGGGATTTTACTACTTTTTTTCCTTTTTCCTTTTTTTTTTTCCCCAGCCATGCTTGCTTTTAACTTTTGAACTGAGACACATTTGGAAGAAAAAAAAAAACATGTAGTAAAGCATAATGTGCCTGTGCTGTCTCAAATGGCTGTGTGGGCGAAAAGAACAATGAGTCACATTTAGGTCCTGAAAGTGCCGCATGTGCGTGCACGTGTCTGTATGTGTCTGTCCATCTCCTCCACAATTATCTGTGTTTGCCACCCACCGATGGATGAAAGTCAAATTAATCTTTTCGTTTGGTTTGGACCCCAAACTTGAGACTCATGTGCTTTTGCTACATATATTCAGGACTAGATTGTGGCCTCAAGGAGGCAGTGTGCATCCACGGCAAACTTTACACTAAGCCCAGTAAAAACTCTGGTTTTTACTTTCAAGCTTGTTAGGGGCATCGAAGGTGACAGTCATGCTGCTATCATTGTTCATTTTTGTTGATGAAATAATGATTTTTTTTTTTTTGCTTAAAATGATGTTCATTATTGTAAGAGCTATTTGAAATTCACAGCGTGTAGTGGTTGTATTACATGTCCCTTGTCTGTTTCTAGTAGGAAGCTGTATGTCCTTTTTAGCTATAATGTAGAGTAATTTTGTAGATGGGAGGATGATGGTGATATTGAGTTTTCAGAAAGAAAAAAACAAAAAGTGAACAGAAAAAAAATCTGATGTTCCTGTTTGCATTGTGAAATTAGCCATGAGTACTATACCTGATCTGGACAGCTTATAGTTGAGGAGAGGACCATCTGATTTTAATTCTTTCATTTTAGTTCAGAGGCTAGCTTAAGTTCAGAAGTGTCTTTGAACAAACATGCAGTTGAATAGTGAAAATGTCAGAGGAAACCATTTCGTCACATTAAGGTTTTTTTTTTATTTTTAATTTTTTTTATTTAAAAAAAAAAAAAATTTTATTGGCCTTGTTTACCCAAAGAGTTCAGTACATTTGGTGTTTGGAGTCTGAAACTTGTTTTCAAAGAACCGATCACTGGTCTTCTTGAAAATGGTGGTCTGGGTCTCGCTATCCGTGTAACGTGATTGCTTCCGCTTGTCACGTTACCTCCTGTTTTATGTTTCATGATGGCCTGAAAGAGCTGTCGTGATCATATGACGAGCACCTCATTAATGTATAAATCCACACTTTCATAGAACCGGAGTACTGTAATCTGCTCACCGTTGTGGCGCAAATGCTTGCACTGAACTCATCACGAAAAAAAAACACTCTTTGTTTGCAGGTTAACATGCATCCAAAAGCGCTGTGTGTCACCGCTTGAGTGTTGGTACCAAAGGAAAGCAATAAAAAATAGCAAATGGTGAAAGTCGTGCCTAACGTGCAGAAAAGTGATATATGGAAGTGAACAATCGTTCTATGGGTCGAAAGGAATATCTATATCAATGGTCACCAATCCTCTTCCTGGAGCTCTATCTCTCTACGGTTTTACATCCAACCAAAATCTAACACACCTGTTTTAGTTGATCAAGAACTTCTCAAGGCAGTGATTAGATGGTCAGGTGGGTCTTCAGGAAGGTAGATGTCCAGGAACAGAGTTGGTGACCACTGCTCTATGTCGAAAGCAAACCTGCGACAATGAGCCCCACCCCCCAAGTGAGTCAAAAATTCTGGGTGCAGACTCAAGGGTGAAAAAGTAGCTTTAAGCATATTCCCTGTCCGTTTTCCTTCCCTCTAGTTCCTTGAATTTTGGTAGCTGCTCTTACAAAATGGAAGCTCTCACTAAAGCCCGCTGTTAAACGTTATCCACCCAGAGACGAGGAAAGTAAAAGTGACCTGGAAAAAAAAAATTCTTACGAGTCGCCAGATTGCACGTGTATATTGGCACTGTTTTTCATATCAGCTCTTCTGAGCATTCAGATTGCAGGCAATGACCACTCCAAGTAGATGCAATCTGAAAGCCATGCACTTTTACTGAGGTCATATTCTTGGTAGAGGGCAGTTTACATTCTCTGAAAAACTCTTAATGCACTCCATTTGGAAATGTCGGCTATGCCTTCCGGTGATGCTGACGAGCGAGGGACAAAATTGAAATTTCTTTCTCCCCAAAGTGAACGCTTTTCTGAAATTAGCACATTGTGACACAGAGATGCATGCACATATGTACAGAATGTGTCCATGTCTAACCTTGCCATCCTTTCTTTTGTAATGGTTTAGTTGAGAACCTTTTTTTTTTTAAAAAAAAAAGAAAGAAAAGCCTTTCAGTAGTGTTTTTGAGTTATTTTTTTTCCCTACAAAAGAGCCCTTTAAAGTTGAAGCCCTGCAGGCAATAAATAAAAGCACAGTGTTTTTGAACTGAACTTTAATTAGCGGTCCATAATTATAAAACTTTTGCGTGTTTAAGCAGCTCATTATTGAAATTTTGAAGTGTTATTTAAATTGAAATGTCGAATAAATTGTGTGTGCTCTTTTTACAGCTTTATCTCAGAATCTAATGTGTAATTACTCGCAAGATGGTTGCCCAAGCAAATTGCTGTTTCTTTTATTCCAGCACTGTCTTTGATTATACATTGAAACCGATGTTTAAGCGTAAGCATGTAATAGACCCGATTTACCAGAATGAACTTTTCATTGTAATTGCATGTTGATGTCATTTGACTGAAGATCCATCACATTGGCCACCAGACTAACCCAATCTCCAGGTCAGCACATTTCACTGTTATTTATTTATTTATTTTTATTAAAAGCTCTCACTCACATGCTTGAGGTTCACGTTACGTAGTGGGACCCAAGAAAAGCTGTATAAAAGCGTGTTTGAGAACACACATCGCTCTCTGCTAAACAGTAACATGTGTCCTTGGCGCTACATTGGCTTTGCAGAAAAAACCGCTGACGTTCATGGTTTTCAAGATAGCAAAGAAGCATATAGAGCTTTTTGATATAGTAGTGTTCATAAGAGGCGCATGGTAGCCTGGCGTACTGACAGGATCACAGTATATGAAAGTGAACTTTCACTCCAGTATGTTGATGTTCCCCAGAGAGCACTGGAGCTGGGAGGAGGGTGGAGATCTACACTTATGCTAAATTTCTCCTCAGTTTTATCGTTGGCGTTAGAGAGAAAACAGACTGTGTGTGAGAGAGACGAAAGATCGCACAAATTTCCACCAGTTTGGATATGCTAAGCATGAAAGATTTTTTGTTTGGATAAGGTTGTTGAAGGTTTATTAAGCGTAACATAAAGGTATTTTCTGTGAACTCTCAAGCATACATGGTCGTTAGGGCTGTGCTTGGTCCGTGCCAGTCATGAAAATTATTGTTTGCAGTTGCAGTTATAGCTTAATGGTCCCTTGAAACTCCTATAATATTTGTACTATTAAAGTCTATTTCACCTGATAGCACAGAGGCACAACACTGCACTTTAACACAGCACCGGAGCCATCCAGAGAAGTATTTTCAGCGCTGTGTTAGCTACCTGATTTGTTATCTCTTTTTTTGTAACGCATTCCAGAAATCACAGTTGTGTAATTCCCCACATCAATACACCACCACCACCACCATGCTGTGGCACCACCACCAACTGTTGGCACAAGGCAGATTGGGTCCATGGATTCATGCAGGATGAGATGATCTATGCCCTACAATAGACCATCTGCTATGTTGCTAGATTGGTAGCCAGACTGCTGGCAGTAGTTTAAGAGTTAAACCTCAGAATACTTTCAAAGCTGCAGCCTCCGGCAAACTGGATTTGAGACCTTCAGGCTTTTGTGGTAGAATTGCATAGCTCATGCCAAGATGAAATAGTTGAATAAGTAACTTAAAAAAAAGCTATGTACTAGGACTATGAAAACGGATGGAAGTATTTAATAGATTTTAACACAAGTTCCTTATGTTGAAGCAGAATGAATCTAATTCCCTCTCCACTGCAAGGAAAAGAAGACGCACACTGATCTGCGCCTGCCAATTTGGATTTATATTACATATCATTTATATTATGTATTATGACTATTGGGAGATTGCAAATTAGATTCTAAACCTCCAGCTATACATGACAAATATAAACAGGGTGAAATGTGACCGCAATAGTATTCCTTTGAAATGTGACATGAAGCAATGAGTCATTAGCTATGGATGAGTAATAATAAAAAGACGCATCATTATTTCATTAAGTATGACTTGTTCTGAACCTCATCAGACAAAATAAATCCCACTAATGGCCACTGCTGTTGCAGTCATGCTCATTTTGTTGTTGTTTACTGTGCAAATCAGGTGGAAAATTTAAAAGTCTAATGAAAGTCCGTGCTTGATTAGAGTAAAGTCGCCTCAAGCCCGGGGTACCATAAAACAAACTCTGAACTCTGTCGTATGCTGTTCATTAAAATGTTGTGAACTCTCAGACAACTGATTTTTTTTTTTTTTTTTTTTTTTTTTTTTTTGATCTTGAACTAATTTTAATCAACACTGTATGTTGTGAATACTTATAGTTAAATTTGAAACCACCTCTTTTAGCGGCCCTTACCTGCTATTACAAATTATTTTTGGATCATTTCCCCTGCCATACTTTCTGCTCTGTTCTGAATAACTGAATGTGATCTTTTCCTAGTTTTCTCTCTCTCTCTCTCTCTCGCTCTCTCCCCTGCTTTATTCCAGCAACAAGCCAAGCTCTCCAATTTCTTCTGTTTCAGTTTTTCACGAGTCCAGCGAACAGGTGTTGAATTGAATTGAAAGATTGCCATTTGTCATTTAACCTGTGCAAGAGAGAAGAAAGGCAAAAATTGGCATAGATCCTGCTACTCTCGCAAACAGGAACACTAAGAGGTCCCAGGGCCTTGTAGGAGTGTTTTTCTAAAGTGTATTTATAGCACCGTTTTCAGAACTACGCCAAGACTAGCAAATAGTAGGAGGCACAGTAATGACAGCGAAGGGAGTCGGGCTCAATTTCAGTCTCCTTTAAGGACACGTTAATTGCACTTCTTGTACAGTCAACTGAGAATGGAATGTTGGTAGGGGAAGGCAATTATGGCACCTGCATGCCGCAAATACAAAAAATCACAGGAGATCAAATGAGTTAATTTAGATTCATATAATGATATTTCAAGGAGAAATGTTGCCTACAAAGTCACTAAAATGAAATCTACTTTTGACGATGCGAAACCCTGAAAGAGCAATTACCAAAAGACAAAACAGTGTACACAAATATACAATACAGGTTAAAAGTTTGTAATTAAAAAAGTTTAAAATTTTTTTTATTTTTTTTTTTTAGACATATGCTTGTTAATAGAGAACAAAAGGCAGCATTCGTTTATAAATAAGTAATCATTTGTTTTTGCAATTTGATTTAATGTTTTATTACTAATCATGTACACTCACCACCCACTTTATTAGGAACACCTGCACATTCATGCAGTTGTCTAATCAGCCAATCATGTGGCAGCAGCACATTGCAAAAAATCATGCAGACACAGGACAAGAGCTTCAGTTAATGTTCACAGCAAACATCAGAAAGGGGAAAAAGTGTGATCTCTGTGACTTTGCTTGTGACCTGGTTATTGGTGCAAGAGTATTTCGGAAACTGCTGATCTCCTCGGAATTTCATACACCACAGTCTCTAAAGTTTACACAGAATGGTGCGAACAACAAAAAAAACATTGAGTGAGCGACAGTTCTGCAGGTGGAAACGCCTTGTTGATAGGAGAAGTCGGAGGAAAATGGCCAGGTTGGTTTGAGTTGCCAGGAAGGATGTAGTAACTCGTATAATCACTCTTTATAGACGCGGTGAGCAGAAAATCATCTCCGCATGCACAAAACATTGAACCTTGAGGCGGATGGGCTACAACAGCAGAAGATGACATCAGGTTCCACTCCTGTCAGCCAAGAGCAGGAATCTGAGGCTATCATGGGCACAGGCTCATCGAAACTGGACGGTTGAAGATTAGAAAAAAAATTCACCTGGTCTTTTTCCAGTCTTCAGCTGTCCAGTTTCAGTGAGTCTGTTGTACAGGTGTTCCTAATAAAGCGCATGGTGAGTGTAGATCTACTGTAGGTCTCACACTCAAAAGCTCAGTAAACAATTTTTTTTTAGTAGTTGGTCATTATGAATCAAAAAATTATGTGTAGCTTTATTGGTTATAAGGTGAGCTATCAAAGCATTGGGTGACTTGTTTGTTCCTTCACCTCATCTCCCATCCAAGCCCATGTAAATGAAGCCACGCCTCATGCCCCATCATCTCATTCTTGACCAGCTACACAAAATTTCTGCCCCCCCTTTTTGTTATTTTAAGGACAGTAATCCTTCCATGTGCCACTTTTAAAGGATTGGTTGCCTGACATTTCAAAAAACGAGTGAGTGAACACGCTCTACAAACAGATGTTTTTGTAATTGTGTCCCAAATGCTGCTGATTGCAGTTGGACCTTATGAAAGTGATGGAGCATGTGTCCTGACTTGGAAACAATCTGCATGGAAACCAGATGTGTAGATATATTTTATCTATACTTACTTCTATCATCATTTAATATAAATGTATTAATGACCATTTCCCAAGTCCCAAGGCCAAGACTGAAAAGAAACAGACAGTTTCTTCAAAGTTAGAAACATAAGGCATGCCTACTGTATGCTTCACATACTTGCTGAATTTGCAAAGTATTTGTTTTAAGATCGATGAATGTGCTTTATCTTTGCTGAAAGATATGCCAAGAAGTTAATGAGTTGTTTTTGTATATGTATTTAAGTCCCAATTCCCAATTTCTTTTGTGTGTGTGTGTGTATATATATATATATATATATATACACATAGTACTGTGCAAAAGTTTTAGGCACATGCAAGGAAATTGTGTAGAGCAAAGATGCCTTCAAAATAATGAAATTAAATTAAAATGTACTGTAAACAGTAGTAAATTAAACAAAGTCAATATTTGGTGTGACTAAATAAATAAATAAAAATAGTAGTCTCCGGTACAATTAGTGCAGTTTTATAAGGAAATGAGCTGGTAAGTTTTATTGAGCATCTTGCAGAACCAGACACAGTTCTTCTGGAGACTTTGACTTTCGCACTCGCTTCTTATTTTTACAGCAAAACCCAGCAGCCTTCATTGTGTTTTTTGTCTGAAAAGTGTCTCTTATGTAATATGCTGCTTTCTTTAATGACATACAAACATTTTTCAGTAACATTTAATCTTGTGCTAGAAAACTAATGTTTGGGAATCTAAAATGTTTTTTGGACTGATTTGACAATGTAGAAGTCATTAAAATACAAAATCTACACCCTTGGCCTTGCTGGAATTTTTGATCACTCTTCCATGCAATATTCTTTCAGTTGCAAGATGTCTGAGGGTTATCTTGCATGTACTGCCAGTTTCAAATCCCCCCACAACATTTAAATCGGATTCAAATCTGGGCTTTGACTAGGCCATTTCATAACCATCCATTTCTTCTTTTTGAGCCATTCCTTGGTGGATTTGCTAGTGTGCTTAGGATCATTATCCTGTTGATTGGTCCACTTTCGGTTCAACCTCAACTTTCGGACAGATGGCCTCACATTACCTTCAAGCACTCTTTGATATGATGCAGAATTCATAGATGAAACAATGAATGCAAACTGTCCAGTCCCTGAGGCAGTGAAGCAACCACAAATCATAACATTTCCACCATCATGCTTCATAGTTTGTATGAGGTGCTTCTCCTGAAAAGCTGTCTTTGGTCTGCAACAAACATGTCTACTGTTACTGTGGCCAAACCACACTCTCTTGTCTGTCCATAGCACATTATTCCAAAAGGCCTGATCTCATTGGCAAACTGTAGTCTTGTAAAGGCTTTTTCCTGGCATGCCTCCCATGTAGGTCAAATTTGTGTAATCTCTTTCTGATTGTAGAAGCATGCACTTTGACACCAACAGTTGCAAGAATTACTAGCAGATCCTGTGATGAAATTTTGGGGTCCCTGGAGACTTCTTTTTGCATCAGATGGCCTGCTCTTGGGCTGAATTTGCTGCGATGGCCAGTGCTGGACAAATTGGCAGTTGTTTGAAATCTGTGCCACTTGTACATTATTTTGCTTACAGTGGAATGATGTATTTCAAATCATTTGGAGATCTTTTTAAATCCCTTGCCAGACTCATGGGCGTCCACAACCTTTTTTCTGAAGGCCTTACAGAACTCTTTAGATCTTGGCATGATATGAGAGGGGTATAAATAAGACTGGTTCCACCTGCACTCCCTAAGCAGGTTCTAATCACCGGCACCCAATCAAACACCTGATTCTAATTTTATGGATTTAAAGGTATGATAAATGTAGGGGTGTACTTACTTTTTCCATGTGACTGATCTGTTTTTTGTTCATTTAAATTGTGAAAGTTACTACAAAATGTCAGTGTTGTCATTTGATAGAGTGTCTCAACTTTTCAAACAGGATCAAATGTTTGCTTATCCAAATATGTGTAAAAAAAACAACAACAACAAAAAAAAAAACAAAACCCAAGTTTCCATGGGGTGTACATATTTTTTCACATGACTATGTATAATATACATTTTAAATATCCATATATGTGCTGTCTTGTTAACTGGTGTTAAATCTTTAATGTTGGTCTCCACACAAATTATACCAAAAGAAAGACCCTGTCTTGACTCCTCATTCTTTGAGTTCATTTTGTTATTTTGTTTGGCTTAAATTTGACCATTTGTTTTTCTTTGCCGTATGTTTTGGCAGCTTGTACAGATCTCTGTTAGCTTTTGAGTTTGTGCAGTGTTCTTTTCCTCCTAGACGATTTTGCAGTGTTATGACATTGGATGGGATTAAAATCAGGACTCAAGGACGAGTCCACTAAAGAATATCTGTTTTCCTATTTTAAAGGAAGAACACTACGTAGTTGATGTGGCGATGATCTCTGGATCATGTGTTATGGTGCTATTGAAAGACATGCTTCCTCCCTCGCACTGAGGTTTTATCAAGGACAGCTTGGTACTGCATACCACTTATTTTCCAATCAATTCTGACAAGATTGCCAGTCACTGCTGCTGAAATGTATTCCCACAGCTTCAAGCTGCATACTTCATACGGATGGCGTGATCTCATTAGTGTACTGTGCTTGATTTGCCCCAAAGTGGTGTGCTCTTTAGTCTTAAGGCAAACACTTTTTAATGTCATTAGATGGTAAGACTGAATTCTGTGAACTCTTTGGGACAGGTATACGTTTCTCGTGTTCTCGTATGTACTCATTTTTGTACACGAATTTACACTCGCTCAGGCTTGAATGTCAGGTGACTCAGTATGACACAGATACAGGAAATTGCCGAGGAAAACTACTGAATTGACCAGTTATCTGTCATGTGTGAGACTGGTTGTGGGGAGGAGGGGCGGAACTTTTGCTGACAGGAGAGTGTTGAGCGCCATTATAGCCAATCAGATGCAGTCATATTCACTTGCAAAGAAGAAGCTGCTGATAATCAGGTGTCAAAAAATGTGACCTTTATTTGTACAATATGTTTAAATGAATGACTGGATATTATCAGTGTGATGAGATTCTTATGTTCTCACAATCAGTATCAATGTTTTATACATCATGTATTTCCTTTCGTTGTTTCTTTCTGTCTGTCTCTGTCATATAAGTGCGTCTTTCTTTCTTTCTGTATTTCTTTCTGTAATTCATTCTCTTTGTATTCCTCCATTCCTTCCTTCCTATCTATCTATTTGTCTGTCTGTCTGTCTGTCTGTCAGTCATATAAGTGCCACTCTTTCTTGCTTTCTGTATTCCTTCCTTCCTTCCTTTCTTCTTGTCTGCCTAACTGAGCATTGAGAGGTACTGATATGACGGACAGACAGACATGTCTGTCATACCACTACCTCTCAATGTTCAGTTTGGTGATCTGTTGATCCGTTTGGTGGAGAATTTAGCATTTTCCCCCAATCTAATCTTAATGAAAGCCCGAATTTCAACACCAAACTGACTACAGTGTTAATCAGATAACTCAAAGTCTCTGATTGTAGTTACTTATGGTGTGGGACCTGTTGTGATTTGAATAAGGTGAAGGAGCGTTCAAACAGTGAGAGTGCAGAGAGATATTGCTGATACCGATATTACTGATTCTTTTCCTTCTACTTGCTTTCCTTGTTATATTTGATGACTGTACTGTTCACAGTGATGACCGTAAAAGTGGCTGCATCATTATGTGTGCAGCAAGGCCATTGTTAAGTCCAACAGGGAAGAAATGCTTGGATTGGAGGCTCGTCCATAAAAACGAGATTGAAAATCTCCATTATGATTGAATTAAAGTGATTTTAATTTCAGCTGGTTGTTGACAGTACGACTGTAAAATGGGGAGGGGATCATTTTAGCATGTAAGGGATCATGTATTTACAGCCTCCATGAAGTCAGCAATTTATTATTGTTGTTGTTGTTATTGTTATTATTAGAATAAAAGTGTTTTGGTTGTGTGTATCTGGAGATATTGGGTGAGGGGGGGCAGCACAATACTTCTTTTGACTATTTTGAAGCAAAAATGTTTGTTTGTTTGTTTGGAGTTACAGGTCGTGTGAGACGGTACATGTAACTAATCAGAAGCATACAGTGCTGCGAGTACTGCGTCTAAAAGTAGTTCAGTCTTGTTGATTCCAAACATTGTGCAGTGGGGAAAGAAAACATTCCAGACCCTCTTATCAAGAGCACTCTACTCTGACATTGTCTTAACAACAAGCTCATTATGTAGAAAAGACAGCGGTAGCTTTCAGTGTGTGTGAGGATCTCAGTGCAGCTTCTCTGCAGCTGGTACTGAGATGCATTAGTTCAAACTAGGAAGCAAATGAAAATCATGGGGAAAGAAGCTCAAGTAAATGTACCTTGACAGTGAGCAGGCACAGCCAGATGGTTGTCACATCACTCTTTCTCCAAATTCACAGAATGCTGGCTTGCAGTCGTTTTTTTTCCCTCTTTTTTAATAGTTTGGCATGAACTACATGGGTTCTGGGTTTTGGCAGCAGCACCATGCAGCGCTTTAGATATTTTAAATCAAGAAATCACTTAAAAGTTCAAGGAGACATCGCACTCAAATACCTGTGTGTGGTAAGTGCGTTTTACCCTCTAATGTTCACCATCAAAGCATTTTGTAACTTATATTCATTAACATTGGGAATTTAAAGGTTATTTTTATGTCTTCAGTGGGGAGTAACACAGTTACACAGTTGCTATCTGTATTTGTATCTGTGTAGTGCTCCAAATATCTGTATCTGCAACTTTTTTTTTAAAAATCAAATGTGAACCTACATGCATGCATATATATATATATATATATATATATATATATATATATATATATATATATATATATATATATATATATATATATATATATATATATATATATATATATAGCATAAATCACAAGTGTATTAAATAGCTGATAAAACCCATTTGGAAAACTGACAGTCTGGAATGACTGTGATTGGTTGTGTGTCCTATCCATCATTTTATAGAGACACCATTCAGTCCCTCCAGGATTTCGCGATTTTTGCGACCGCAGAAATGAATGCAAAATCGAGCAAACGCCACAATATTTGGAGGAGCTTGCAATGTTTTACTGCACATTTTCCTCAGATTTGGGCCAAGACGCATCATGTGACATCATCAACACGCATTCTGCCAAATCCCTCTTTGATTCACGTGCGTTGAACATGAGTACAGCTAAAAGGTCTTGTTTACCAACAAACATCACTGCGAAAGACCGTGCAAAACAATTGCTTGCAATTGCGATTTCACCAATTAAAGTAGTTTTCCGCAAAAAAGCACAAAACTCTTTGCAAATTGCATCACAAATTTTGAGGCCACAGCAAAAATAAGCATTTCTGGCCGCAACAATCACAAAAAAAACTGTACGGACTGACTACTTTGTACACCACTGTAGATCCTGGGGGTGGAGCTTTGTGAACATGGTCAGGAATGTTGAATAAACCTACTTAACTTTTAGAGACCTAATCTTGAAAAAGATTGGCTAATCTTACCGAATGCACCTTTAAGCAGAATTTTATTATAATGCCTCTAATATGTATAAAAAAATGTATTGGATTATTGTTTTTTTGGAGACCCCAGTAGAGGCATGCCGCCCTGTACACAGCATATATGGCCTAAATGGCCCTGCGGCTCTATAAATAACAGCATGTCTCTTTTGGGATAAGTTTATATAGAAATATGATAGAAATATGGTTTAATCTGTTATCCATTTTCCACAACTGACCTGTGAACAATCTATTGAATGTTGCTTATCCTTCTGCAGAGGGACAGTTTAGAGTATTTTCAATGGGGCCTGTTAAAAACCCGCTCTCATCATTCTGTCTCCTGAGGCTCATCAGTGTTGAGGTGAGAGCTACAGAGAGAGACCTGCTGTCTTTGTCAATATGGTAGCTGTCACGCCTGTAGATCGCAGTGTGTCACTTGACATGCTGTTCAGTCATGTTGACTGCTTTAAAAAATAAAAAATAAGCACAAACCAAACCGAAATAAGGAGTTGCAGGGCAGAGAAGTGAGAGGAGAACAGCATGTCAAATCCTAAAAGATTAATCACAGATTGCTTGAATGTGTCCTGCAGAAATTTTGTCTTCTGTACAACCTTTGCACTGTTAGCCGATGCTGAGACAGGGAAAAGATCCTCTTTTATAGTTTCCCTATTTTCTCATTATTTGTTGCAAAGCTGCTGCTGGGTGTTTTGACTGCGTACCCCTGTTTACAGACAGGAGCCAGAAAACTGGGTGATGCCGGCTGAATTGAAGAGCAGAAAAACAAGATGTTATGATGGAAAAGTGGGAGAAGTGGTGTGTGGTCCAATTATAGACCGTTTAATGAGATATTGAGAACATTAAGCTATTTTTGCACTGATCTTAGGCACAACGCCTCTTGTTTAAAGTGATAAATTTAGTTTCATTGTTTTGAATAGTTTAATAGTTATAAGTAGTTAAAAATGACCATGAGTATATCGTGCATACAATATATGTAATGCACTCCACATTTGATCACATAAGTATGTGATCGCAAGGTATGTAACCTGAAGGCCAAATCTTAATAATCAAATTCAGCTGAATGGATTCTAATATATTATTCCATTATATTTTGTATTAGAAAGTACATATATAATATGTAACTGTTGATTTCATGATTCTAGAGATTGCAGCGTATAAATTGCAGATGGAGATCAGCTGATTTGCACGGCCTCTTCATTAGTCATTGTCTTGTTTATGGAATAGCCTTGGCTTAGTGGTAGAACTCATTATCTCGCCTAAAAACATTTTCCTTAAATGCTTTGCGCTCATTAAAACAGCAACTGATTGTATTAGATGCTTAGATATTCTGTAGCTCAAACTTTGCTGCTGGACGTGCATCATAGGTTTTGTTCAAACTTCACTACAAATGGAGATTCAGCAGACATTTTTTTTAGAAACATTGCATTTTTTGATATGCTTAAGGAAGTGCATGTAGGAACTCAATTAGGTGTTGTACTAATTATGTTGATTTACCTAATTCTCAGGGATCTGCAGGATCTATTGGTGCGTTCAAGTCATGTCAGAAACATCGTATTTACGATTTGAACGCACATGAACGCCACCACAAAGTGGTAATTACAAGTGGGAAACTCGAGATTTTCTTTGAGCCCAGAGTTTCTGAGTTGGGGGCGTGTCGGTAAGAAAGCATGGTGGAATCAATGGATGCAACGTCTGTAGTTGACGGTAAATTTGTTGAAAGCTAATTGCTTTCAAAATACGATAGCATTGTACAATTATGATATAATATGTAACAATAAACTTTTCAGTGGCTTCATAAATTGATTTAAAACATAAAAAAAAGCAAAACACACCTGATGTGCATTCTTTGTTTTTCATTTTATGGAATTAGAGTTAAAAAAAAAAAACTTGCTGTATTTTTTGTAGTTAGTTAAGTGAAGGTACACCTCCATCTTTCTCCGACCAAAGTGACTTGAACGCACCCGAAGTCGTAATTACGACTGCCCAACTCGTAAATACCAACTTCCCAGGTGGACTTGAACACACAGTTTGATTATGTCAGCGGTACAGTGGTACTTTGGCTCTTTGGGAGGCACTAGCACCAATAACCAATAACCAATAATAATAAGGAGAATGTAATGGAAATCTTGGAAATGTATACATTTGACATTCTTTTGCTAGTTTACTGCTCAAACAAAGAAAGCAGAAGTTGCATACCTCATCCTTGGTGCACTTTGACACATTTTAGATAGGCTAATGCAACTTTGTGACACAGTCCTGCAGTTCACAGTGTTTTAGGAAGTCAACTTCACAGACTCTCTAAAATCCATCTTATGTAATCAATACTTTTGTCTGAGCCTGATTTTTGACAAAGATTTTGAGAATTTGCATGAATGTTCTTTCAGTATCTTCCGCATGACAGGCCATCAATCATGATTTTCATCTTGATTTCATCTTCATTTCAGTCATCATCTTCATCTTTTCAATCTTCCTATCATATGTTTGGTTCAGCACTAAGCCATTTATGATTTTCCCAGCTCCAGCTCGCATCAATGCTGTCTCTTTTCACACAAGGACATTACAAGATGACATGACAGGTGAGAAATACAAGAGTGATGTAGAAGCAAAATCAACCTGACCTGCTTTCAGCCAGATTTCAGGCCAGCTTTCCACTTACCTATTCATGTATTCTTTGTCAGAGATTTAATAAAGGTTGCCTCTTTTCCTCTGTCCTTCTCTGACTTTATTTTTTATATAACACTGAGCTTTGCTTGTCTGGTGCATATGACTCACATTTGAGGGAAGAGATGATTAGGTAGGTTGAGAGGAAGTCTGTTGGCACACCATGTGCTTTTAGCCTTGTTCTAAAGTAACTGGGTTCCAGAAAAGCGATAGTGGGTCCTTGGAAAAAAAACCCAGACATGTGCATATTAATCTTCATGAAAAGACAGCAGAACCGTGTCTTGCCTCATTCTAAAAATGGTAGATGCGGGAACACTGTGGGGTGAAATGCACTTAGGGCAATGTACATAACATACCATATGTTTGTTCTCAGGCTATAAACAGAGTAAAAAAAAATTGCTTAGGAACATTTTAATAAGCTCTTGGCGAGATCAAAGAGAACTCGCTCTTGACCGGAGAGAATGAATTTTTACTCATTTGAGAAGTTTATGTGTATGCTAAGTGGTATAAGGAGGGAAATTTTAACACCCTGGAAGAGAAGGTTGTATTAGAAAATATATAATCAATCATCATTCGATTTTTAGCAATAGAATATAAAAGGGTATATGCTATCACGATCATCACAGTGCTATTTGTTATTTCTCCAACTATTTACACTGAACATGTCAAATATTTGTTTATTATCAGCCATTTCCTGCACCCACAAACAAGTAGTTTCACAAAAAGTGTCTTGTTGCTTTTCAACAAAGTAACAGTATTGCTTTCTTATGGAAAGCACATTTTAACGAGCGTGTAAACTAGTGGCTTGTCTGGATGTTTCATTAGCTAGCTCCTCAGAATAACGACTAATACGGTTGCCATGCTTGTTAGGAAAAAGGCCAACTGCTATTATATGTATTCTTTGAACACAATATCACCTTACTTACAAACTAAACGTATAGATGTTGTGAACAGCCCAATCTTTGCACTCAGCTTTTGGTATAAACTTGCTGCAGGTTGCCTCACAGTAACATTTTCCCAACACAATAAATAAATGCATTAAAAATAGTACCACAGGAAATGGCAAATGACAAATAGTGACCTCTACGGGTATATTAGACGCAGTTAGACCATTGAAGTACACTGAACTCATAGTCATCTTCATGGAGCCAGTTTGAGATGACTTGTGGTTTGTAAATTGTGTAATTGGGCTAAATTGTGGCCGTAAAGGGTTTAACGTGGTTAGCAACAATACTCAGGATAGGCTGTGGCATTTAAACGATGCTCA
The DNA here is from genome assembly GCA_023630585.1 of Cranoglanis bouderius. Taxonomy (NCBI): domain Eukaryota; kingdom Metazoa; phylum Chordata; class Actinopteri; order Siluriformes; family Cranoglanididae; genus Cranoglanis; species Cranoglanis bouderius. The sequence continues at coordinate 17,610,185 of CM042548.1, read as the reverse complement.
GTTGGTATTAAGGGGCCCTGTGTGTTCCGAAAAAACATTCCCCACACCATTACACCACCACCACCAGCCTGATGGCATGTCTGGTCCATGGATTCATGCTGTCGATGTCAAGTTCTAACCCTACCTTCTGTATGTTGCAAAACAAAACGACATTTCTCAGTCCAGGTGATGTTTTTCCAATCTTTAATTGTCCAGATTTGGTGACCCTGTGGCCAGTGTAGCCTCAGATTCCTGTTCTTTTCTGACCGCAATGAAACCCAATGTGGTCTTCTGCTATTGTAGCCCATCTGTCTCAAGGTTTGGCATGTTATGCTTTTTTGAGATGCTTTTTTTGTTCACAACGGTTGTAAAGAGTGGTTGTTTGAGTTGCCATAGCCTTGCTGTCAGCTTAAACTAGCCAGGCCATTTTTTTTCATTAGTTCAAATATGGTTAACAGTTCGAAACAGCTTGGAGTAAAGCAACCACTGCTGTTACGTAGCTCCCTGTTTTCAGTGAAAATACAAATTAGATGAACCTCTGTATCACGAAGAACATGTTTCAACCTATCAGACTGTGTGATTGAAGCTAATTATTATTATCTGTTATTATCTATTATTATCTATTATGCATCTATTATTACTATATTATTGCTAGTGGTGAATATGTAAGTGCTCACCCTGTAATTGTACACCAAAAAAGAAAGCTCAATGAACAACATACACAATTTAGGTATATTATACAGGAACATTTAACATAGCCTGAGGCTTCTAAACTTTCAAACTGATGCCTCAGGCTTGGACAAAAGGAAATTTTTAAGGGTTTGCTTTCTTCTTTGTCCCTCTTGACCTGTCTTATTGGTAAACTTAACCTTTAACGAGGGCAGGTTAAATCAGCACTTATAGAGACAGAAAAGCACTATTTTGTCTCATGTCACACAAGTAGTTGTTCTAACCTCATGCACCCACACGCGCACGCTCTTACTTTGTTAAATCAATTGAATGAATGTTGAAATAGACATTTTTATGATGCTAGTGGTCTTCTCGAGGTATAGAGTTCTATGTGGCTACTGGATATGAAGCAGGCATGGCTGTTCGAGAGATTTTGAGTTGTAATAGATAATTCTGAGGTATAAAAGCCACTGACATGCTCACCTCATTATTTCATGATGCCAAAAAATGCTGAAGGATTAGGACAGATTGCTCTTTAGATTTCTATAAGATGCCTTGTGCTTATATTTCCTTCTGGAATCATTAATGGTTCACATATGGGCTGAAAGGAAGCTGTGTATTTACTGTTCAATGTATTTATGTAATTGTAGCCCTTGTTCTCCTGTTGCACACACACATTTTTTTTTTCCCAAGCACCCATGCTCGCTTGCTCCAGAAGGTTTCACTTTTAGGCATGAGAGCTTAGTTCTGGCTTTAATTATGAACACGCTCTGATTGTAATTAGCGGTTAACAGCAAACGTTACCCCGTGATTGCATTGTTTTCTTTTAAACAAAGGAAAGACTGATGGAATTTAATTTAATAGCATGCAGTTTTTCAATTAGGCTGGTGAGCTCTGGTTCAATGGAGCAAGCCATTGAGACCATTTAGGAGGTGGAACTGTGATACTGTGTAACCTTCCAAAAAGAATAACAAAACAAAAAACTTCATTAGACTCTAATGAAGTGCCCGGGAGAATGTACAGCAATATGTTCTGGTCATTTGGAGCATTTTTCTGATACTCGTTTTGGTGAAAATTTGGATTCGTATCAGTAGCAACTTAAAAAGTTTTAGAACAAAGAAAGAAAAAATACCAAATTATCTTATGTTTGTACTTTTTGTTCATTTGTTGTTGTTTATTCCAGCACACTAAATGTGCATTCACTTGGAATGAATAAAAATAAACCTGGGAAAAAACCACTTGAGGACGCGTTCCTCAGATCTAACTCTTCGAGCCCAGTGCACAATTGCTATGCAGTGCGTATCAGTACGACGGTTGCAATTTATTTTCTAAGATAAAAAGCCATTTGTTGCGAGTGCTGTAGACTGATTTGATGTCTTCATCTATTTATTTATTCATTTATGACTTCAAGGCTTCTCTTCTCAGGGTCTCGGCGAAACTGTCAGGCAGAAGATTGATACCTGATAGGTTTGCTCCCCAGATATTGAGAAGCAAGCATATAGGGAGTTTTCAGGATCGCTACAACCTACCTGGGTGTTTTATTTATTTTTATTTTTTTTATTTATTTATTTTTTCCTTTTCTCTTTTTCTTTTAGGCCAAGAATGTGGCTTCTTTAGAGTCCAAACAATGCACTCTGGTGCTGCCTGTGTGGCTTTTACTTTGACTTTGACTAATTTTGTTGTACGCCTTTAAAATGCAAAAGCCTATCTAATTAAAAAGCTTAAACGTAGTCTTAAATTTTCTTTCACCCGATGACGGCTTTCTTTCCCCCATTGGTTTCCACTGGTAATTTTTGTGGAGGTGGAGAGTGAAAATGAGTGTTTCGACTACTCTAGCACTTTTAAATGGCAGGAAAATGAGAGCGATTACTCAGTAGGAAAAATGACTTCTCTCTTGGCACTGCGTTCATGCTGTTTCACTTGAAGATCCTTTATGGCTCCATTTCAGTCAGCGTATACGAGTGTGTTTTATGTGTGTGTACATCTGAAATAGTCTTTTTTTTATCATGTATCAGCATCTAAAGTAGTGTATTCTGTTCATTTATTTGATTGATGACTCACATGCTTTCTATTATTTTACACATTTCCTGCCGACTCCATAAGTGGACCGCTGAGAACATAATTTTTTTCCCACAGGCTGCTGGAGAACCATGCTCTCAAATAAAACCTGTTTACGCAGTAGTTCAAGTCATAGGTCAGAGTGGCCATTAGTTGTGTTCAGAGATCTGAGGTCTTGATTAGTACAGTCTCTCAAGCAGGTGTGAAGAGAACAGGTCACCCATATGTCACTCATGCTGGGTGAACATGGAAGAAAGGCCAAGCCTTCAAGGAGCTCAGAGCATCAAATCAGCAGCTCTCAGTGCTTTACTGCCGGTTTGAACCTCATAACCTCAATGTCTCAACACCTTTTCTGTGCGAGAATTCTCGTATATCAGTATTTCCCCAGGAAGCTGACCTAAGAGCCCAGGTCGTCAATCTCAGGGAAAAAAAAAGATTGTATCTCCTTATTTTCCTTCTCCGGTTTGTCTCATTGCTAACTGAGCCATGGCTCCATCTGAAATGTGATATCATCGATATCATCCACGACAGAGTCCTGCAACTTAAGCTCCAGTTCTGGAGGCTTAAAGCGGTCCATAACTTTTGGCATTTTTTCCCATGCTCCGGTCCACCTGATTCAATAACTAATCAGTTAGTTATCGATTGTCTCGGAGCATGAAAATTATACAACCATGCAACTATTCCATATTTCCGATTGAGACGAAAAAAATCTATCTCTGGTTATAGAGTTTCTTATGTTTTGTGTTTCAAACGTTTTCTTCTAGATATTTGTATGTAATGTCAAAAATGTAGATCCTTTTTCATTTCCTGGTCCTAAATAGCTGCTTTAAAAAAAAAGCTATTAAAGCTACCTATACCTCAGCAGTGCTTGAATTCTCAGTTCTAAATTAGTTTGAAGTTGTTTCTTGATTGTTTTCTATAACAACAGCTCTGAGCTAAGTTGTTTCACGGACATTCCACAACATTAAATGTAACTTTAAATGGATAAAAAGTACTGTGTTTTGCTCTTTAATTAAAAAAAAGAATGATTGGCAAATCCTGTGGTACAAGAGGAATATAGCACATACACAGGATGTGCTGCTACTGATTTCGGTTAAAGGAACCTGGTGGACCTTTTTGGAATGAAGGCAGGGACGATCCTGCATGTGTCCTCATTGCAATATTATTATTATTGCATATTAATACTGAAGTTTTTAATCCACTTGCTGAAATTTGATTTGAAATTTGCTGACATGGCAGTGGCCTCTTAATGTTTTTTTGCATCTGCTCAAATCTAACATTCCCTTTACAAGGTCAAAGTGACTTAAACGTTAATCAGACAGAATGTGCAAGACCATTAAATTCAAATTCAGAAACCATTTAGGATCTACATATCCAAAATGCCAACATAAAGGTCCATTGGCTTTACTGTGATATATTAAGGTCTTCAGGCCAGCCAAGGGTGTTGCACCGCTCAATGAACAAATGAATTCAAATCCAATGAAACTGTGAACAAGAGAAGTCAATGTAGTTTTATTTCCATTTTCTTTACTATATTTAGTGATAATAAAAGGTACAAATACTAACCCTGGTTCAAATTTGGCAAAAACACATTGTGTAAGACTGTAACTGAGCAAACTGACTTGCCAAACAGGTCAAGTGTTAGCCAGACACCTTAAACTCTTAAATGTTTTTTCTCATATACTGAGAATTATTGTTTGACACAAAGAAACCAGAACTCATTTTTGTCGACTGCGTTCACAATTTGATTCATTTGACCCAGGACTTCTACACATCTACATCTGCAGCTCTACACATCTAAATTCACAATTTTTAAAATGTTATGGTTGGAAGCTCTTGTTCTTAAAAAAACAAAACCTATATAACCAATGGTTTGTGGGCACCTGTCCGTCCCACCCATATGTGAGCCTTCCTGAAACTGCTGCCACAAGTTTGGAAGCACAGAATTGTATAGGATCTCTTTGTATGTTGTAACATTGCAATTTCCTTCACTGGAACTAAGCAGGCCTATACATGTTCCAGCATGGCAATACCCCTGTGCACAAAGTAAGATCCATAACGATGTGTTTTACCCATGTTGGAGTGGAATAACTCGAGTGTCCTGCACAGAGCACTGACCTCAACACCAGTGAACACCTTTGGGATGAACTGCACCCCAGGCCTCCTCACCCAACACCAGTGCCTGACCTTACTAATGCTCTTTTAGCTGAATGAACACAGAAATAAGATGGGATGGTCAGATGGATAGGTAAAAATAAGATTGGTAGATCAGATGGATGTGTAGAAATAAGATCTGTAGATCAGATAGATAGGTAGAAATAAGATGGATAGGTCTCACATGCCAGAAAGGCCTTTTTGTGATTAATCCTGATTCATGCTAAATGTCATGCGTAGATGAAAATTCCTATTTTTGAAACCCCCAGGATATTATTTAATGAATGCTGATTGGACTTTGCTTTGGGTCTTGTTTTGTTACAGAAACACCATTAAATATTTATCGAGAACTCAATCAGCCCCTGTTCCTTGTTATTATTGATCAGTCCTGGCAAAGACAGCTCTACCAGCTGATTAGGCAACTGACATGGAACTCCTCAGTGACTGACCAGTCAATAATGCCATTGTATCATGAGTATCTAATCAGTGATCTATATCTTTAGCAACCTCTTCAAAGCTGTCCTGAGCAAGCAATTCAGCTTAAACAACCTGATCAGTCATCTGTGTACCACAGTGCCAGTCATTCTGAAACCTGCCACAGGTTTCATGTGTGGCCAGTAAGGTAAGGTTGATCATCTCCCAGCTGTCACCCTCCCACCCTCATCGCCTTTTCTCTGAAGCTTTTGATACATCTGAGAGGAGGAGGAGAGTGGACAGCTGTGACTCTGTGGCTAAAATGGTGCAGTGTGGCACCCTGACGGTTGCAGGTAGAGGTATAATGGAGTGAAATTGCACACAGAGCCGTTTCTCAGCAAGGAAGCCTGCCTCCCCTTGCCATTGTGTCTGCAGCATGGCAGACTTTGTAGGGGACGCCTGTCTTTCTCGCTCTCTTGCAGGGGATCCTACAAAGGAGGGAGCAAGGGGTGGCAAGAGCTGGTTTCATTAGCAAGAGAAAATGGACAAATTTCAGGCCTCTGACCAAGCGTGACACACAGGGCTAACTTTTTCATCTCACTTTCTTTTTTTAACGGTTACTCAGCCTGAAGCTGTCGACTATCCAGATGGGGTCTGGTAGCCGCTGTTCAGCTGCCTCCCCCTCCAACACTCTTTCTCCTCCTCTTTTTTAACTTTTTCTCTTTTGCTTCTCTGACTTCCCTGGACTGTGTCCACGTCCTTACAACGGTTGATAGTAATGTGGCATAATCCTCCCTGTCGCCATCCAGTCTATGCTGCTTGTTGAGCTGATGGCACAGTGGTTAGAGTGTGGGGTGGTAGGCTAGCACTCCAAGGGAAGGTTTTGATTGTATGTTTGTAGGAAATATTCTTAAATAACTTCTGTACAACTGGAATCAACCTATGACTGCATTTAAGAGAACCCATGTTCTTATGTCGCCTGTGATAGAACATAATTTGTTGTGATAAAGATAAAGGGAAGCCTTGAATGAAATGCCTTTGGTTAGAAGTAGGGCTGGGTGATATGGGCAAAAACAGTACTTTGATTTTTTTTTTCTGTCTTTTGGGTGATACAGACCATAACACTTACTAATGGCAAGCAAGATGTCCAACTCAAGCATAATGTAGCCAGTTGTTTAATGTCAGCGCTTTGACCATGTGGCTACTGTTATCAGTTGCCTGTCTTTGTGCAAATTCCATGCTAACGCTGCATCTCGAAGACCTTGAGCACAACTTGTCCCATATGGTCTTCAAGAATACATAACGCTTGGAGGCAGGAATCTTGCAAGTTCTCGTCTTTGTCAACATAGTGGACAGATGGATCAGATGATCTGCTTGACCATATTTCAGTCATATTAGAAAAGTGAGTGACATGGCCTAACTTTTCACTCAGTTGTTCCCAATTGTGAATGTACAATTCAGGTGTAGCTTCTTGACAAAAGTACTAGTGGCGTGGCAGCTCATACTTTGTATCATTTGATTTCAGGGTTTTTTTTGTTTTGTTTTTTTTGAAAGCCCTATTTTCCCTAAACCCCTCCTTTTTCATTGTAAAGTGAGGGACCATGTCTTTCACTTTAAAAAAAAAAAAAAAAAAAAAAGTCACTGCTTCAGTTCTACCAGAAAATTTTCTTGTCATACGTATTTCGAAAACAAAGTGGCTGTCGTGAGCAGTATTGCTGGATGCAGCAACCTTGCCTTAATTGGCACTGCATCCTGAACCAGGTGCTTTTGTCATAACTGGAGAAAGAGGCTAGTCATGGTGCTACCTTGCAGTTTGCAGGTTTCAGTTGCCTTTTGGCACATTTTGCAATTAAATGCTTTGCTGAACATCACTTCTTCTATATTCAAACCATTTCCAAACAACCAACATAAGGTTACCACACATTTCTGGGACTATTTCATCCCTTTGACCAGTGGAAGGCTCATTGTTTTTTTAAATGTTAAGGACGTGGCTATGGGACGTATGGATGCCAAAGGGCCAAGGATTGTGCAAATGTGTTTTGCTAGAACAGAGCATGCAGTTGTTTGTAATTACACGTACAAATCTCCAAATACTGGCACTGTTGCTTGACGGGATATCTCACAAAAATTCATAATTATATCTCAAATATACAATATATTGCCCAGCTGTAGTTAGGAGTTATTGATTTCATTGCCATATTCTATAGTGGAGAGCTGAATGGCATGGTCTATTCTGTTCTTCTCTTTAAATCAAGTCAAGAGTTCGGATGTAGGCCACAGCACAGTCAGAAACAGTGGAATGGCTTCGAGGACTCTTTTGCCTTATCTCCAGCATGCTTTCTTTTTTTCACCTCCTTTTTGCTCTGGGTTTTGTCTGTTTGGCTTCATCTTGACGCTGAATTCCCGTCTCTACAAATTGTCCATTGTTGTATCCCTTGGAATGGTGTGTGCAGCAGATGGTACAAATCTCTTCTTTAGCCATGGGGCTTAAGGGTCTTACTTTTGCAGGTATGACCTCAGTTTTTGTGTCCTGTTTTGTTAGAAGAGACACTGACAGCCTTGTCCAGAGTGTTCCAACTTTTTTTTTTTTTTTTTTGGTCCTAATTTAGTTATTCCTAACTCTAGGGGTTTTGGCCATATGTTTGACAGAGAGTCTCTCTTTCTTTTTTACTCCTCTTCCTTTGGTACACACACAACAAGAGACAAATGACAAAGGCAGATAAAATAGGATGAGTGAGTATTGTTCTCCTTGTGCAAATACCAGGCCACCTTCAGTCTTGAGGACAAGGAGTTGTTCACTGGCTGGTTTTCCTCAGCATATCAGTGAGAAAGAGAGCTGATCAGTGAGTGGGTGTTTAGGAATCAGGCCTCATGAGTTGTTTGTGTAGGCATGGTTGAGCATTTTTAAAATTTTTTATTTATTTATTTATTTTTTAACACACTGCTTTCACTGAAAGACCTGGAGGCTTAGGAAAGGGCTTCGTCTGCATGGGCTGGTGCACTCGCTTCCCCCCCCCCCCCTTCTTTTCCCAGTCGCTCCTTTTCTTATGGCCAAGCCTTTGTCAGTCACGCTGTGGATCAGCTGCGAAAACAGCTGCACCCTGGAGGAACGAGAGGTACTGGGTGAGCGAGGCATTTGTGGAATTGAGCAGACGAGAATAAGGAGCTTCAGAGGCTGTGAACATAGTAGCCTAATTTACGATCAATATCCATGATCGCTCATGTGACCCCCTCAGTCAAAAGGTGAGGACAATGGCTTACCTTTAAGACAGTTTGAAAGGGATGTGCCTTTTATCTTTTGTTATAGGCACACCAAAGGCTTCAGAGTTTGAGAAGCGTCTCACCATGCCCTTAGTCTCGGGTTGTTATTTCTTGTGAGCGAATGGCTGACGGAGAATACTGTTGTGCAAGTAATTCCAACTAACTGGTACTGGTGAATAATGACACAAAGCCAGCATGACCTACAGAGTAATCATCTATGAAAAGAGCATCAAATCCTCACACTGGTGACACTTTTCTGTGCCTAACTGGTGAAATGAATGCTTTATGAATTTCAAACAGCATGCTGTTGTCTGTCTACAATATTAGGCAAAGGTTTAAAAAAAGAAGAAAGACTAGGTGGAGAAAATCTGCATACATTTGCATACATTTTTAAATAAACGTTAATTTGCATCAATTTTTCAGGAGTGTGTGTATGTGTGTGTGTGTGTGTGTGTGTGTGTGTGTGTGTGTGTGTGTGCAGTGTTTGTGTACGTGTTACTTCTTCCCTCTTTTTTTCTATCTGTGAACAAAATGCTCTCGCAGCCATGCTAAATTCGGTTGCGTCTGTATAAGTGCTTTTGATGTGCTCCCAAAAAGAAGCGAGTGCTATGTTTTATGGTTTGTTTTGCTTCCTGGGCTCATAGCTCTCTTTCCTGCACCCACTCACGTTCTCCTCAACTGTACCACACACTTGTTATTGCAGAATGTCAATCAGTATTAGTGTTGGTTAGTGAGGCCTAGTTGGGACCTGGTTCCAAATGATCTAGCTTTTTTTTTTTCATCTTGGGTTCATATTCATTTATGAGATACCTCTGGCTTGCTACTAGCAACCAAAATAAACTCATTAGTATTACTGACTTTGAATTTGGTGTAGGAACCAAGACATATGTTTATAAAACTGTCACATTTTATTCTAATTCCTCTGACCTGAGCACATTTAATGAAACGCACTATATTTTCTGTATAGTTTGCCTTGCATTGTAGGGCATATTGGTCATATCGTAGGAGTGGTGTGACATTCAATAATCTTCAGATAATGTGGTAGAAATTCAAGTTGATTTTAAATGCTATAAAAATTTAAAAAAGTCCCCAATGCAGTATGTGTAGCAGATGCTTGCATGTATTTCGACAGCAGCATCTGCAAATGAATAAATATGAATGTAAATATTGATGTGCCATACTGCTCATAGAATTTTGAGCATAACTTGTTAAGGACAAGGTTTTAGTAAATGCAATTTTCCCTTTTATGGATCTTACGAAGTGTATTGGTAGGAGACGCCGATGGGCAGCATGTGTGCGAGTAAACAACATTGTCTTCGTGGAGCGTCAAAGGTCGTAAGTGAACGATTCAGTGAAATATCTTCTGTGTGCCATTTAAACCCAACCTCTCTCGGTCTCTTCTTCCGTAGTTCTAAATTAAAAAGGGAGGGAGCAGTAGGGATCTTCTCTCACAGGGCCCTGCAAATGAAGGCTCCCATTTATCCTGCTTTTCTCAGCGAAGCGTATCCTCAGGGCCACTGATAAGCGTTCCATCCCTCTCGAAAACGCCATGGCACATCTAAGCCTGATTGGGTAATGGTCTGAGACAGAGCATATTGACCCGCCTGACTGATGCATCTCTACTGTTTCTCATTACCGGGTCAGCTTCCTTTTAAAAGATCTTTTGTATCAGCTATGACTGGCTCAATTGGAGAGCCATGCAGGTAATAGCTCATTTGACTGGAAACGATTAAGCCTTCGGATTGATTACGCCCCGTAATGTTGACAGGACGCGAGGTTCTGAAACCTCAGCGCGCAAGAAAGCAACATAAATCTTAAATTCTTCCTGGGACGATCCACCAAGTTGCTCTCATGCCGTGACTACAAATAGTGGAAAAGTCCACTTTAAACTAAACAGTCGGGTTATATAATCCATCTTTGTGGCTAAGTTAGGCCTGTCCAGACATAACATGGAAATGTCAAGGAGAATGTACTGTTTTATATTGCTGGCTTGTAGCCTGTCACCTAAAGTGACATCTGAGTAATTTTTTGAATGTTTTGTGATGGTATTTAATGTTCTAAGCGATTGTAGTCTTCCAAACCAAAGTATTAGACTTTCCCAAAGCATTTTGGCATTAGATGTAAAAAGCAGAAGGAATGTCTCCTTGACCATTAATCTGAAATTCAATAGCTATTTAAAAAAAGAAGATAAAGTTACTGACTTCTCATTTCAACAAGGAACTTTTGTTACAAATGATCTCCAAGCATTGTCGTGTCCTTTCACAAGAGGACCCGAAGCTATTTCTGCAGTTTCAAAAGACTCTTCACTCCGTTTAGAAAATTATTGCCATTATTCAGACAAGACTTGTAATTTTTAGGGAATTCTTTTTATATTTTTTATTTTTTTGGAACTCATATTTTCTTTCTTTCCCCAGGAAAGAGCGACCTTGGGTAATAAGAGGAGAGGAGGATAGTGGAGGTGTTAATGAATGAAATTGCTCTTTTTTTCCTCGTCAGAGGCTGTTAAAAGTAATTGTAGGGAGCTTCTCTATATGGAAGAAGATTACCACCACCCTGAACGCCTCTGCAATCTGATCCTATTATTTGTTGAGGCTCTAATCAGCCTCAGTCAGTGGATAACACAGTGAGTGCTGTCTTTCTCCTCATTCTGTGTAGATTCATTTCCATCCTAGCCTGCAACTGTATATTACATCTTATGCGAACAAGTGTTGTCCTAATGGACAACAAAAATGTCTCATGAGTGGATGACAGTGCCACCATCTTGACAGTTGGCCCTGGTATGCGGGAACCCTGAGACGTCGGTGTCCCATGACTCGAGTGTCCTCACTAGAGAGGCACCACCAGCTTGATAGTACCAGCATGTTCGCTTATGACTAACTGTGCACTTGACTAGCTTTTCAACCGATACCTTACAGCTGCAATTTTGTCTTTATCCTGAAATCTGAATGGATCTTATCACTTTTTTTTCCACAGAAAAAACAGGCCACCGTCATTTGAGCCTTAGCACCTGTCTAACTTCTGATTAGATTAGACAACGTGGCACAATTTTTGTTATGCCACAGCGCCGTTGAATCGGATGTTGTGTTGTTGAATTTTCCATAACAGCACGCCTCTGATAGTAGTTCTGGCCGTAAGATAGATGACAGGTTTATATTAACGTGCTTTATGTAATAGGTTGTTGTTTCTCACCATACTTGTATGGTTGATGATGCAAGCAATGAAACTTTATGTATGTAACATTTATTGGAGGAATCTCCAGTGTCAGTGTTTTGTAATGGTTGACAAGTTTTCTTTTACAGAATAGTTTGCACGTTCTGGTTTCTCTGTAACATGACAAGCTGGGCTTTTTGTTTGTTTTATTATATTCAAGAGAGCGTTAAAGAGAGGCTGGTAAGGAAATGACTGTTTATAGCTGCTATAACGTAAGTGATGACAAGAACTAACTTGTCTTGTGGACATTCCCCAACATTAAATGGTTAAAAAGCGTGACGTTGTGCATTAATAGCATAAAAATTGTAATCGATAGCAAATCGTTGTTGAAGAAGAAGAATAAAACACTTCAGGATGTGCCGTTGTAGCGAAATAATCCACGTGTTAACATATCACACCACTACAACGTGAATTATTTAATAACAGCATGGCCACGTGTTTTATTCTGTACATAATTTTCTATAGGGGTGGAGATACAGTATATATAGATGGTGCTGTAGTAAAGTGATCTCCAATCAATAAGGTTTTACTTCCATGCAGTTTGGAATACTTCCAATTTAGCTTGACGCCGTTTACGTCACAGCTTTCAGGATTCTTCTCGCTCCACTTGTTGCATGCACAGTCATTATTCCAGCACACAGCACATACACCGCTATTTATTTTCCAGTAAGTTATTGTAACATCTTATGGAGGTGGCTTAGAAAGCAAAGGAACGGTTTGCTAAAGACCACGCACATTCATAAAGGAGCTGAAATTCCAATTTTGCAGTTTACATTTATGATGTAGTACGTGAGAATCGGTGTCCTCGGTTTTCTCCAGAGGCGCTTACTAAGCACAAGTGCAGCAGCTGAGACAAATGGACCTGGTGTAAATCTAAGTGATCGATCAGCGACCAGCTCTGTTTTGAAAGAGTGGGCAGTAATTGCATTTGACTCTATCGGAGGCTTAAGAGGGGCTTAGACCAAGGTTAGGCTGAACAATGAAAGGACAAACCGCTTCCACCTTCTTCTGCCAGTTTGGCCTTAAATAATCATTTCAAATCAGGGACCTTCTATATCGGTTTCGTTTAGACGGGCGACATCCGAGATGGGGTTGCTGCAAAAGTGTCTGAGATATCAGCTGAAATGATTAGATTCTGTCATAAAGTAGTCATGAAGCATAGCAACGTCATACGGGTTTGTAGGTACCACTGGACACTGGTAATGTATTTTCTCTCAGCTAGAATAGAAGAACAACATTTAGGACATTTTAGTTGAATTTGTTGCATTTGATGCCTCATACCGGCCCATTTTTATTCCACTTCACATCATAATTCTGTTGAGTCTACAAGGAGAGATGCCCAAGTTGCTTACCTCTGACAGAAGTTTTAATCTCTTCTACAAAAGAAGGTAGTTTTTCAGGTAGGTTGCCATGGAAATCATTTTCTTTATGTGAGAGGTGTCTGGTTGCGTGCTGGGGAAGCTCTGTCAGTAATTAAGTTATTTTTCCACAGAGTGAGAATTTGGAGTGCCTGAGAGAAATCAATAGTGATATTGTGGGTTATATGTCTGCCATATAATACTTCATGGTACTGGAAGTGCTTAATTTGACTTTAACCCCCCTTTTTTTGTACACATGTGGTATGTTTTCAGGATATAGAAAAGACATTTATCAGAGAAAATGAACAAGAGCCTTTTCACAGCATTTGGTTTGACAGATGTTTAACCGGTAAGACGTGTTCCATTTGCGTATTACTCACTGCATTTGAAACATCGGGCTACGTGTCCCATACATGTCTGCACGTTTAATACTCAAGTTACACCTCCTGTTGATTTAGGAATGCCGCCTAAATGGTGGTTTATGGATAGAAGTGTACAAAAAGTACCCGCATACATGACCGAGCGCTTTGTAACACCTGATCCAAGAATGTGACGGCTTGGCATGAATCACACATCTTCAGGCCAAAGGTCTTCTAGCTTTTGTGTCAGATCTCTTTGCTTTGCAGGATAGGGCATGCCGGTTATGATGAAACAGCTTTACACGCTACACTAAGCATGGAAGGTAAAGATTACTTTCAAAGACGCTGTAATGAGTAGCTATATGAGGGAGCACTGTATCTTGGATATAACAGAATACAAATACATGCATCCCTTTTTGTGGTTACGTTCTAGAGATGCGGGTTGATGGGGGTCGATCGCTGCCACCTATTCTGGAATGCATCAAATGATTCTTAAGTGCCTCAGTGTTGGGAAAGTTAACAGTGATGAATCTTTTTTTTTTTTCTCCCCAGTTTGGTCACTGGCCAATTTCCACCCACCGTCCAGCTCTCTTCTTTTTACGCGACAGCTAAAGGCTAGTACGTGCTTCCTCTGAGACACGCGAAGCCAACCATCTTTTTGATGCTGCATCACAGGAGGAAACCGTTATCAGGCCTCTTCCGCATACACAAGTTCATAGATGCTCATGATTGGCTCAGTTCGCTGTGATTGACAGGGAAGAGAGAGCCCTTCCCATCCAGAAAGCATGGCCAGATTTGTTCCTTTTGGTCCCAGCAATGGATGGCTGTGGCACCGTCGGGATTCGAACTTGCGAACTCCTTTTTTTTTTTTTTCTTTTTTTTTTCTTCTTTTTTTTTGATATTTCTTTAAATAAAGAGAACATGTCACATTCAAGTTTGGCCAAAACGTTCAAGCTGTTGTGCCTATTGCACCTCATATGCAGATAGTTTGGATTGTTACGGCATATTTTCACAGATTCAACTATGATTTCCGATACTGGAAGTGAGAGTGTACATATCTGGTAGAGGAGAAACTTGTCCACATCCCTGTCCACTGTCAGCAGCATTCTATGCCACTCACCAATTTCCCCACAGCTACCAATCACACTGTGCACGAGAGAAGCCGGCAAACTGCCCTTTGATGACAGCAAGTGGGCAACAGCTCACTCAAGTCACCACATGCGGTGGAAAAGGGGCAGGGAGAGGGCTTTGGCACGGAGGATTCTGTCAGAGTTTGGTATCTGGCAAGGAGCGACAGGTGTAAAACACAACAACAAATAACAAAGCTGAAAAACAGAAGCAGGTGATGAGATGAAAGGTCTAAGGCACAAATCCAAAGATCATGAGAGACAAAAAAAGTCAGTAGTAAGCAAAAGGAACAGAAGGACTTTGAAAGCTTCATTTATCTCTGAATTTGCAGGCAGCCTACAAACTTAACATGATTGTCTGTTCATTGCCAGTAAAGATTAATCAATCTGGACTCCAGCGTGTGGGATGTAGCTTTGACAGGCAGGCTGATTTTGGAAAATAGGATCTTGGCCTTGTTGTCTTGATACCTTCAGCCAAGTAACGTTTCCATTCCACATATTTGCTTTTCTCTGAAAAGTGTTTTTTTTTTTTTTTTTTTTTTTTTTTTTTTTCTCTCTGTAGACCTTTTCAGGTCAGAGGAATTTGGAGAGGTGGGCAGGATTTTTGTAATATAGTAGGTGTGAAGGGTCTGTGGTCTGTGGCGCTAATGAATGCACGTTCCAGTGCAGTATCAATGCAAACTGGAAGAACTCCATATTAATGTTTGTGTGTGTGTGTGTGTGTGTGTGTGTTTCTGCCAGGCTTCCTGTAAAGAGAAGGCCTTTTCTTGCCATGGTCCAGGTCTGTTTTAGTCCAAGCTGAGCTCTTGCCAATGCCTCAAGGTGGTGCAGTAATGAATCAAATGTAAGGAAATGAAAGGATCCAATCCTGAATACGGTCTGTTTTAGCTTGCAGGTCCTCAGCAAAACTCATTGCCCAAGAGGAAGGTTCAGCTGCCTGCTGTAAATGATAGTCAGTTGCTTTCCTCCCCTGCCTTTGTTTCTGTCTCAGTGTATACCCCCCCCCCCCCCCACCCTCTTACTTGGTGAGTGAATTAAGGTCTGGAGAACCTGACAGCCTGATCTTAACAGCTATTAAATGGCCTTTCACAGATGCAGGTCTTTCTGGATGAGCTTCCATCAGCTGTTCAGTCTCATGTGTTCATTAAGTAAGGGTAAAGGAAAAAGAGAGCAGGAGCTGCAGAGGGTGTGAATGGGGAGTAACAGATGATTGTGTTTAGTTCTGCTTTTTCTTTCTCTCCCTGTCTCTCTCCGTACCTGTCTTTCTCACTGAAAATCCAATACCTTTCCACAATTAAACTTCAAGTCCGTCCTGAATAGATCTGAGCAGCAGTCATCGCTTCATCATGTGTCCTGATGTGGACTCGGCTGAATGGTTACGTTTTTTTTTTATTTATTTCTGATCGCTATGCTGAAAGCGGATTTAATTATAAAACCGGATGGATACAAGACGAGTACAGGTACATGTGTGTAGAATAAATAACGGCTTTGTATCAACTTTGTCATTCTGCAATACCAATACAGGTTATAGGGCCAATTTGACGTCATGTATTGACCACTCTTTTTCGTTTTTCTTTTTCTTTTTTATTTATTTATTTATTTGTTTATTTTTAGCCCTTATTCTTTTTTTGTGTGTGGTATTTTCATGCCCATGGCCTATTGATCACCAGCTCAATACTAAGCACCAGTGCTTTATTCAATGTTATCAGTTAATTCATGCCTCTCAAGGTCTTGCAATTCCATTTAAGAAGCAAAAGTCAGGAAAATGACTCCGAAATTGCCAGTGACTTCATTTATTCATGAATTGGACATTTTGTTTGTCTTTTTGATTGTGAATTGCAATCAATTTAAAAAACAAAACAAAAAAACCTCTTGTATTCATAACTCACCTAGTATTCCTGTGATATTTTATATCTAAACATCTATGCATATCGTAATATTCTTCTTTTGTTAACTTTTGTTACATTTATTTCTAGGTCTTTTTTAAATATACCGCTCATTTTTGATTTTTATTTATTTAAATAAATATTTTATTTAATCAAATATTTATTTAATTATTTACTGTTTTATAATTATATTTACTTATTTGTCGCCTTTTGTCAAAATATAGTTGTAACTCCACAAAAGGAAGCACACAATCCAATATAAAGTTCAATATGTTGGCAGTATTTGCAAATTAAGGCTGAAAAATAGTTTAAACGGTTCATTTTAGGCTACGTCCACATTAATCCAGATACATTTTAATTTTTCTTTCCGCTATGTTTTGGTTTTCTGTCCACACTGAGACACCCTACCAAACGCTCTACCAAGTTGATAAATCTGAAAACGGCGTTTTTGCATTGCAGTGTGGACTGAGAAAACTGAGCTATTCAAAAACAATGATGTATTTTTAGACATGTGACACAGACAATGTTGGACAGTGTCGTACCGCAGTTGTTGTGCCTGCTATCCAGTCACCTTGTACAACCTCCAGATTGCATTTTTTCAAAGGGGATGGAATGTACCCTCAGCAGCAACTCTTCATCCGTCCATTTAAAAAAAAAACAAACTCTGTGCTTTTCCTTGACATTGCTGCATCGATTCCAAGAGGCGGAAAGTAAATGAACACCTGACGGACATGACTCAGACCAAACCTTTTTACGTTTTTGCACATGCGCAGTATAGGGATGTAAGCGCTTTCAGATGTCTCAATGTGGACCGGCAGTTTTTGGAAACCGTCTGCAAACGACAGTGTAGACGGAGATCGTTTTAAAATGGAAACGCAGTTTTCAGATCTGTCCGGATTAATGTGGACGTAGCCTTAGATCATTTTAGTGTTTTCGAGAGACTGGTTTGAGTAAAAACACTCTCAGTGCAGGAGTGGTATTTAAGTAGATTTCTCGTATGATCAATATTAACGTGAATTATTCATAAATTCAGCCGGACGACATGCCATCTTGGGTCTTACCGTAATATTTTGCGTGGTCCAGACAACACTCATATGTTTACACCCACTCACACTTGTCCATACACCAGACTGGCCTGCCTTCAATGTGCCTGAAAGCGTCTCCTCCAAGTCCTCCTGCATCGAGTGGATTCTATGGCGGTGCTCTAATCAATTATTAGACCCTTACCCTCACCATGCCACTGTGCCCAGCACTCCAGAGAGGCCTCGGTGTGTGCACTCAGGGGATTGGCACTGAATCCACTTCTCCAGGCCAGCTATTAACCGTGCCCCTCTCTCTCTCTCTCTCTCTCTCTCTCTCTCTCTCTCTCTCTCTCTCTCTCTCTCTGTGTCCTGCTAAAATCTCAATTTCTCTCTATTTTGCCTCCACTGCTTTATTAACAGCACACACAGTGGCCTCGTCCCTGTAACCAGATTTACATACAAGGCTCTTTATGAAATCCACTCAAGCACAGTGGATAACTTCATGGGTCTCGCCTACTCCTACCACCGATTTACTACACTTCCCCCACCCCCCACCCCCCCCCCCCCAATCCCATTTTTCAGTCCACCATTTTCCCATGCTGCTTGGGCTTACCGCAGGAGCAGTTTGTGTCTGTAGTATAAGCTTACGATTGGTTAAGGGGAATCCTGTGTTTTTTTTTTTTTTTTTCGTTTTTTTTTTTCTTTATTTGTTCTTCCAAGGCAGGAAGGAGATTAGTTAGATTAGGCAACATGTAAAGGCAGGATGCAGTCTGGTGTAGGGAAGGAGTGTGTGCAGGTGACAGATTTGAGACCAGATGAGATGTGAGCAGCTCAACTTAAAAATAAACTCTGTCTTTATAATTACAGCCCTTTTAAAAAAAAAAAAAAAAAAAATTGTGTTGAACAAAGGATTGTCAGTAAACAACACAGTCTGACACAGCTTCCTGAATAAACAGGTGGGGACGGATGATTAAGCCATGTGTGGAGGAGATGACAACCTTATCAGAAAAGCACTGCGCATATAACCAGAAATTACGCCTCACTGTCCATCCATATGTACTTGTATGTGTATATATTGTTTTGTGGATGCAGTCAGTAAGTGTGCACCTACTAAGTGCACTTATATGTGTGTATAAGTATATAGACCATTTAAGATTTGCAGCCAGTCGCTAGCTAATATGATGGAAAATTAAGGGGTTAATTTTTTTTCAGTAAAGTGCCTGAAATTATGAAAATTGTGTTTTGATTTCATAAAATGTCCTGCGCCCTGTTTAAGGTTATTATAAAGACTAACAACAGATTTATATCCAATTTTAGCCTTTAAACTGACCTGCTTCTTTCATGCGAGTTGTGTTTATTGGAGCAATTCAAATCTATTTCAGCTTCTTATTTGAATTTAAATTCACTGCTAGTTTAAACTTCAAAGCTAATATGAGGTTAAGAAAAGGTTTATTTGTCGTAACAAAAAGGTGCTATTATTTATGCTAATTGACTTGAACAGAACACTTCAGGATCTGTCTCTACTTCTCAGTTAAATGTTTTTCCTTCTAGAGTAGGTTCTTACTCTCAATTAGCGGCTGATATTAACTGTCTGTACCCAAAGTTATCGGATAATATTAACAGGGATACCGTGGAAAGGCGGTTTATTATCTCTCTGTCTCAAAATGACTGTAAATTGTGTTAACGGAGCAATTATTTGAATGCTTACTAGAAGGTTGGTACCCAAGTTAGCAGCTAGTGTCACTGGTATAAGGTGAAAAAGCATATAGGCAATAATTTGAATACTGTTTAGTTGAAAAGAGAAAAAAAAAAAAAAGAAAAGAAAAAAAGAGCCATTTCATATTCTTTTTCATCTGTAGTTAGGTTAAAGTGAGAAGAATTTCCATTGCACCACAGACGTTTAATGAGCGTCATAATCGGTAGTGTGTAAAGTGAAAGTAGACCAAAACTTAATAAGCAATAAGTAACATGATCTGACTTTAATAGGAAATACTTTATCCATGACCGAGATACATGGAAGCAGTTAGCGCCCATCTTTCTCACTGTAAAGGTCTGTCTGTAGAGTCGTAGCCCTACTTCACCTGTAAATAATTTAATTCGAATATGATTGTGCTTATCCAAAATGGCGACTCGGAAAATCAGTCTCTTTCATCTTTCACTCAATAT
Source organism: Cranoglanis bouderius (assembly GCA_023630585.1). Lineage (NCBI taxonomy): Eukaryota > Metazoa > Chordata > Actinopteri > Siluriformes > Cranoglanididae > Cranoglanis > Cranoglanis bouderius. The sequence goes on along the minus strand of CM042548.1, from coordinate 17,590,522 downwards.
TTCATTCAGTATTTGTGTAGCAGCCTTGGAAAACACGTCTTCCTGCAAAAGGTCAAGGAGCCAGTTTAACAAATGCTATAGTAAAAATATTCAGTCTGCAGTTCATCACACAGTGAATGGCACACTTTGATTAAGTTCTTGGATAGCTAAGATATGACATAAGCCTGAGTTTCCCATTCCGACTGACAAAATGTCCCCCGCCGCAGTTTTTCGGACAAAGGGATTTCAGTTCAGGAATTTTCAGAACTGTACCGTATAAAGTAAAAAATGGTCAAAATTTCACCATTTTCCCAAGCTGCCACATATTTACAGTGTTATTAACATTTCAGGAATAGTAAAGGTTTAAAAATCATTTAAATAAGATTAAAAAAAAGTCCCATCTGTCTGCTACACAAACACATGGTGTAGCTACAAATGTACCTGATGTGCCTGACCCCTAATTTCAGCTTGATCTGTGACATTTCGCACTGGTGGAGGAAAGAGCCCATACACCGGCTCGTATACAAAATTTTAATTTATGATCCCTCCAAATCCAGTGATTCTTATGAATCTCCTCACATGAAGAAATCGTCGTCCTCAAAAATGAAAACGAATACGCTCAGCCCAAACGAGACATGATCAAAATCCTCGTGCTGAGTTTTATGTTTAAGATGCTATGACATTTAACAGAGAGCGTGAGGATGGCCGACCTGAGCGTCTAGAGCATCATCAGCAAGCGTGCTCATTTAAAATGAATAAAAGTATGTGCGCATATCTCGGAGCTCAGTGCTTGCTGAACTGAACTTCTCTCACATGCGACAGTTTCTTTGCACGCCTGCTTCACCGCTCCACGATAGCGAGCGAAATTCATCCTGCGTTTTATCTTTTCGGTCAGATTTTGTGCTGCAAACATGAATGACAGCTTTAACTTGTCAATGCTGGCAAGTGACCATGGCATAAGTGGGACAATCCGCGGTTAGGCGTGCGTTACACGATTTTAATGCCTTCACGTCTTCATGTTACACTTCTTTGCCTTCACGTCGTGCGTTAAAATCGTGTAATGCACACCTAACCGTGGATCATTCCTTACTTATCCTGTTGCTTGCATTGTAGGAAGGTGCTGTATTTCCTCTTCTAGTCTGCTTTGCTTTGATTGACACCAGATCACTGTAATTTTGTTCAGTTTTATTTATTCATTCATTCATCAGCACGACAACTTGCAGTCGGCTTACGTCATATAGTATCGTGCGGTATCAGCGTTTTTACTCGTACGTGTACATGAGAGTGGTATGAGACTTATACCTGATATTAGTATTAGTATTAGTATGCATGGATCGCTACTAATATCATCTTATCCTTACCTATTAATAAAAGCGGCCAGTGTGTGTGAGCTCCTTGCCATTCCGTGGCCCTTTAAATCTTTAAGAATCTCCTGACGCTCTGCCAAGACAAGCATGTGGTGTGGCTGCGAATTCAGTGCTGGTCTAAAGCACTGCTGGCAGCCTGAATAATATACTATGTGTAATGATGTCTGTCTGGACTTACGTGTGAGTGTGTGACAGCAGTAACATGTCAGCGGTTGCTTAGTCAGCCCTGGAGAATCCACAGCCCAGGATTTGTGGGAACTCGTTTTCTGGCGCTAGCTGTCCGCGGCTCCCACAGATGGGCTTCAGCGATTGTCACTCACATGTAAAGACGGGGTTTGTTGAAGGCACACAGCTTCAGTTGTCAGTTCAGTTCTTCAGTGAGCTCCAGTAGTGTATACTTCACCGGCCTCATGGGTGGCGCTTGTGTTTTCACAGCTGCCACTGCCAGCTAGGGCTGGAGACAAGGCCTTCAAAGCCCACAGTGATCCTAATAAGGAGGTTTTGTAACCTTGATTACCAGTGCAAGCACACACACACACACACACACACACACACACACACACACACACACACACACACACACACACACACACACACACACACACACACACGAAGTTTGGTCTAGCTTTGCAGCTTTGTAGCACGGCCAAACAAGCCCCTCATCTCTCCTTCCACCAGCTAATCAGCCGCTTTCCCATACACGCATGCTACTCCTCCAGCGCTTTGCTGAAAAAGTATTTAGCAAAAGGAATGAGGACGGAGATGCACACGAGCGCAGATAACGTGCGCTATTGTACGAATGGGCCGCTTTGTCAGGGAAACAATACGCTTATCAGCATCCATCTCACCTTTTTGGGATTTGAAAACTGCCATGATTAGTAGACATAAAGAAGGGTTTCTCCCCCCCCCCCCCCCCCCTCCATAAACCGACGCTTGTTTGCAGAGTTTATTGAAATTCAGCCTCACTTCCTCCCTCCACCTCCCCCCTAGGTATTCCTGAGGTTTCAATGAATTTCAAACAGGCTACTGGCAGATAATAATTTTAATTTGCTTATTTTTATCCTCTTCCATAAAGATGCGTGGCTGGGACTTTGGTTATTGTTCATAGTGAAAGTGTAAGGAGACAAATATCAACACAAAAAAAGATGAAGCATTCTGACGTGCCATTTGCTTTTCAAAGAAAAAAAAAACCCACACATTTTTAACCGGTTGTAATAAAAGGAAAAATATGCGCATTGTGGAGATAAATAACGAACATCAATTTCCAACAAAACAAGTGGCACGAGGCATTGTTACTCCAAATTTAGTTATTTAAAACGTGTGGGAAAAAGAGACGGCACTTCGTTTTGTGCAAAATGTGTCTTAAGGAATCAGCAGCGAGTGCTTAACTAATTCTATTTCTTTCATTTTGGTCGAGTTATTTCGGCTGCAGGAGAGAGGGGGAGAGAAGTAGTGATGAGCTCTGAAAGGATTAAAGTTTAGTCCGTTTGATTGTCTGTGCCTTGTGGGCCTGGTGGGCCGAGCTGGTCCCGATTCAGGGAGTCGTAGAGCTTGAACGGAGAGCAGAGAATGACACAGAGTGGGGCCTGGCCCCTAATCCACCGATATTGAGCCGGATTCCTGGGACGCGACCGCTTTCCGCTCCTTTGCTTCCTGAGATGCGACAGGACACTAGTAGAACAGAGGGGTTTTAGGGGGTTGGGAGGATTCTCTGTGTCCTTTGTCGAGGGAAGTTTTCACAGTTTAAGAGCTCAGTGGCTGGGGATTGGGTGCCCAGTGGAGTGAGTCAGGAGGTGGAGGAATGGAGTTAAGGGGGGAACGAAATGGAAAGGAAGAGGGGCAGCCAGCAAAGGACTCTGAGGATTAGCAACCCAGAGGATAATCACAGGATCAGCTCATATAGAATATTTGTTTTCTCTGTGAGGATCACTGAAAGTCGAAAGAGAGACTGAGATACAGGGAAAGTGTGGTTACATTTATGCTATCTCATGAAGGTCATATATTTTTTCAGGGCTCTATTACAAAAGAATGTTCTTTTAATTTTTTTTCTTTCTGTATATTTTGATTTCTTGGGTTGATCATTTTCATCTCCTTATATCCACACACTGATAATCCGTTAGGAATAAGCCTGGGCGATGTGATGATTTAATATTGATAGCATGATAAATTATTTCACGATACACTTTTCTGACATATCCTGGATAAATAAAAAAAAAAAAGAAAAAGAAAAGAAAATTACAAATAGTTTGGAAGCAGTTGACTAGGTGTTAAAATGTTGTACTTTAAAATCTTTAAAATGTAAAATAAAAAGAAATGAATGTGACTAGGGCTGGGTGACATGACAAAAATATATCATGATACTTGAGGACATTTCTATGATACGCGATGCATATTACATTATATAATCTAGCTACCAAACTGTCTGCAAAACAGTAGTAAAACAAACAAAAAAAAGTTAAACTGAGTTTGACGATACTTTTCTTTAATGCCTACGAAGACAGAAAAGTTTAACGTAAAAAAAAAAAAAAATCAAATCAACAGCAGCCATTTAGTACCATTTCATTTCATACCATAAGTATTAAAAAATGTAAAAAAAAAAAAAAAAAAACTAAAAAATTCATCACCATACCAACGATATCTCAGAAAAGTGTATCGCGTAATCATTTATCAAAATATCGATATTATATCCATATATCACCCAGCCCTAAATGCAACTCTACTGTATAGCTGGGAAATTCTTTACAAACCTGTATATCGTGTCATAGAAATGCCTTCGAGAACCATAATATAATATTTTTGTTATATCGCTTAAAGTTTTTTTTTGTCTTTTGCCAAAGACAGTTTAGTTTTTTCTTGAAGTCGCCCCATATTTAATTTGAGCAACAAAGCCAGGAGCCTTCGTAATCCATTTATTGTGAGCAGATGTTTGATACAATGGAGCTAAAATGCTAATCCCTAATTCACTGAAATTAATCTCTTAAACTAGCTCCTGCAGTATAATCTGCATATACGTTAATAGGCTTTAGCTTATGTGCACGGGTTATGCTGTGTTTACTTTAAATTTTAGGTACGTGAGCGATAATCAAAGAAAAGCCCTCAGTTTCTGTGGTATTGTATTCTTACTGTGCGTGCGTGTATGTTTGTGTGCCT